>WOVY01010886.1:0-576538 GCA_013436015.1 Rhipicephalus annulatus | reverse complement strand
AACACCTCCGGCAGCAGTCCTGTAGGTCCGAGCGCGTCTCGGAAATCTTCGACTCGATATGGTCTGCCGCGCACATCACGTGTAAAAAAACGGTGTTTTGCGCGACGCGTCCCTGGGCAGTGGTGGCAAAATGATCTCATATCCTGCGTCTTGGTCTTCGGTCATCCTGTTACCGCGGCTAGTATGTGCCGCAAACGCCGCTCCTACGGAGCACATGATTCTGCGTCCGACGCGCGTGAGTGCCGACGAAAGAATTGCTGAGCTATTCGCGGCTGAGGTAGCACGAGAGTTTAAGTTATGTATATAAATTTGCTTTTTACACAATATGTGTTGGCGTATTTATGTACGATATGCGATCGTATCTATTGTTGTGTGCATATGTTTTGGGATTGTATATACGTCACATGCTTTTCGCATGTCTTTCAACTATAGATTGCTGCCCCGCCGCGGATGAAAAGAAGTATTTTTACACCCACACACAAGCTTGAGCAGTTGAAGGTTGTTTCCGGGGCTCTCTTGCGATTGAGTCGGCCACTACAGGGAATTAGAATGATACGCCATTAATCCCTGCATCTAGCTGTATTCCACTTAGTAGCTCTATCGCTTGATGACAAATCGAGCGCGGGGCGCGACGCTATTGCGCACGACCATGCCTCGCGTAGCGGCGATGTCAGCTGATTGCGCCGGCCGGCTTGCTTCGATTTGCTTCAGAGCAAAGAAATGTCATACCTTGAAAGATTGCGTACTGCACTATGTCAAAATGTTACTGCTTTGTAGCCATCCTATGATTCATTGAGAGTTGATAACTCTGATATCACTACTGTAGAGCTTTGCGTCGGCGACACGCACCGAACGTGAAACCGCACTACGTTAGTCGTAGAAGCAGTAGGAGGCTGTCGTCTGCTAGAACAAAAACAAAACAGACCTTTGAAAATATTCATAAGTTGTAACTTGTTTTTGAATAACCGTTTATCACTTTTAAAGTTATTTGCCAGATAACGTACTTTTTTTCAGTTTATAGCAGCGACAGATGTTTTTTTTTATTTTCCTCACACAGATATCCAAGTCAAATCCATTCACAGCTAAAGCCACATGTTGTTTGTCTTCTTTGTTAACGTAGGCATACCGTTTCGTTGCATCTCTCATGTGTTCGCGCTGCTACACACGAGAGCACGAAATGTTAAATTTACGCAAGGAAGGGCCGTTCCTCGTTCGTAAGATGTGCTAAGATTGCGCCCTATTCCCGCGGTTGTTCGAGTGCGGATCAAGTGCGAGTCGTCCAAGGAATCGGCGGGTTGGGCGGGCGCTCGAAGGACTCCGAGGTGACGGCTGACGCCTGTGGTTGCTTCCCTCAGGACAGTGTGAAAGAAACTAAAGGTAAGGAGGACACTTTTTTATGTAGACCAAGTATGCCACTCAGTGCAAGTGTGTTGCTGCACTCGAACGAGGCGTCGTGAAACGGCAACCTTACGCGCCTTTGCGAGTGCGGTTGCCGATTCGCTTTGACAACGCTAACGCCAGCAGAGCCATGGCGCATCGGCGCGGCCTTACTGGAGCTAATTCGAGACAACTGCGGCAACATGCATGTGTATGGTGATCGATTTTTTCATATGTGCAATGTAGTGAGGAAGACGCACATGGCGCTTGCTACGTTGTTGATTAAACGAAGCCTGCAGTGCCATTTGATGCAAAGCAGCATTTTGTTTACGTTCGCGGGCGATACAATTTGTAACTTGGCTCGATTCACCTAGCCAACCGCCTAAGTGGGTTGATTAGCATACGTTCACGGTAGAGCGTTATTATGCCCCGAAACAGTGGCGTGTGCTTGTTGAAAGATATAATGTGTGGTGCCTAGTGTAGAGAGAGAGAGAGAGGTGTTCGTGCAATCTGCATATGTACCTGCAAGACGCTTTTGCTTGTAACTAATAATGTACCGGCCAGCACCTACATTGTACGCCTGACTTTGAAGAAAACTTGCATGCACAATGTGAGATTTTGTAATCTGCCAGAGTTGCTTTTTATAAAATAATACACTGCCAGCATGTTCAAAATATGTTTCACTGCTGTGTGGCAGGGGTGCGGTTATCACGCTGTTGTGTAGTTGCTGATGCAAGCACTTATAGTTTTGATGCGTTAATATTTCTCATCTAACTCATCAGGTGTTTGGCTGTTTCAGCACAAACAAGGTATCTTCCAGCCCGGTGACCATGCAATTTTTTTTCTGCACACAGCGCAAACACCGAGATGTACCCACTCGCAGATGGTGGCGTCAAGTGCATATTTACCTTGACTAAATGTCGAATCAAGTTTTTTTATCGACCGGTCCCTGCCCTGAGTGCTAACGTCTTGGCAAACAAGACACATTGTTATGGACACTGCACACACCACACACAATATTCTCAGTTCAAACCGATATTCTCAATACCTTTCAATGCCACACTACATGCCGCAATCAACAGTGCACATTTTTGAAGACTATGCCGCTGTTCCTCGCACAGGCCATTACGTGTGTTCACTTCTTCAAGATAAACAGACAGCGTAGCAAATATTTACCACACAGTTTACCACACAGCTAGACGTTTGCTGACACATACTACAGCTAATGTCGACATTGTAACGTGAAGTGTAAGCTTTGAAAAATTAAAACTTGCCCCAACCACCACACGACTGTACCGGGCTGAGCCACCAGCGGAGAGTGTTTTTCCAGCCACACCTTTTACATGTGCCAGTGACATCATGCCGTGACGTACCTCGGTAGGGGCCTATCGCTGCATACTTTATGTGAATGAGGGTCCTGTTAGTGAAAGCAGGCATTGTTGATTTCGTAACTTGTTGATTCCCAACTGGACCTTCATTTGCACGAGTTGTCGGACTGATATTCAGGCGAACTTTTGTGCAATAAATTGTACAGTTGGGAGACTGTGCTTGCCCCATACTGTTGTTACTGGTGTTTCTTGTTGTTACTTTGCACTGCTCATTACTGCTCACCTACAGAAACTAGCCTATCTTGCCACTGTTTTGGAGAAGATGCAGCTGGCAAGTGCGATAGTGTTCATAACTCTAAATTCTCAAGCAAACATTATCAATTCATATTCAGTTAGTTGCATTCATATCAGTACATTATAAGAAATCATTGATTAACATGAATCCATGTTCCTTCACATAATGCTCACAACTTTTATATCAATTGAATGGTGTTTATAAAAAACATGGGTTTTAGCTAAACTTCATGCTCTTTCTCGAACAGCTGACAAATCGCTATTGCATGCTTACTTGCCATGAATTGGACTGTGTTTGAAATACATTGCAATTCTTCACTGGACTGCCAGTACACTTCACATTGGGGGAACATTTATTAACCATGGATTGATTAATTAAGAACGGAAAGAAAGAAGCGGCAGGCTTGGATACTTGATAATGGCGTCCGTTTTGCTACCCAGCGCATTATCATGTAAACTTCCTATAGAGTGGTTATGCGTCTTGCATGTGTGTCTGTAAACCAAGAACTTTGGGTAGAACTATATTATCTTACAAATGGTTGCAGGACTGTGGAGGCTGTAGGGCTGCTTAGGAATGGTGGAATCCCTGGACATGTGTTCAACCTTGCTGCATCAGCTCTTGGTGTTTTCACGGCATCTTTACAGATGTGTTGGGTGAGTAAAACAAGCAGGTTTCAACACAAGGAAAAGTATAATATGGCAGCACCTCTTGTGCGTGCCTTACATCCCAAGTGTGTCAAATATTTATCTTGCACCTTGTGGCCTGTAATTTTTAAGAGACACTTCTTTTTGCTTTATATTTGAGTGTTGATGCTTCGACAGCAATGTATTTGTGCTTGACAGCAAGTGTTCTTGAACAAATAACTGATCTCAATAATGACAAAACATTCTTCATACTTGGTGCTTAGCATAAGCTAGCACATATCTGTAGCAGATTCAATCATTCATTTTTTGCTGGGATGATAATGGGCAAGTAGCAAAGGCAAGTTCAGATTGGAGTGGTGTGTGACGTCTGTTTAGGCTCTGCCATATTGCTTTGCAGCCAGAGTTACTTGTGGTCACATATACAATGAAGCCACATGACGTGCATTCTAAATGAGATTACCATATCGCATTTCACTGCATCTTAATATGTGCCAAACAAATGCAGATATTCATTAGCTTGCCACTATAAAGGGATCCTAAACCAACACAGGGAAATTCAGTTCGTGGTGTTGCAAGCTGTGTATGACTCTGCAATGGATGCATAGCCGTGATAATTTTTCTATATGTTGTCGCAATAGTAATGTTACACACATTGGACGATACAAAAAAGGTCCTCGCTTATTTCGCTTTTTTTTCGCTATGCTTCTTCTTGTCTCTTCTTGCCATGTGCTCCTCCTCACTGTGCAAGGAGCAAGAACAGTGGCCACACAAACACGTTTTTAAAAAGTGTTGTAAGGTGAGCACTGAGAAGCTGAACACTTTCAAAAGGCTCAAAGAGGTAAAGGTATTGTTTCTAGCTACTTTTTGGGCACCCATAGGTAGTTGTGCTGCTGCAGTTAAAAAAAAAGTTGAATGTTAAAAATTATTATAGGTGGTTTGGCACCCATAATTGCAGTTACATACAGAACTAGGTTTCAATGCGTAAGCAAAATCTGTTCACTCTAAATTAATCCTAATGATATCTGAAATTCACGAAATATTCACAGAAAAGCTCAGGAAAAGGTTCAGTGGTTGCCCCTTGAACGTGAAGGAGATACCCTTCTTCTAAAAGGTCAATAGACAGTCTAGTAGTCTCGATATACATGCACTATAAAATATTCTGGTGTGGTGCTTTTCATGCATGTTATAATGAGAGGGGTTTTTAATAGAACTGTTGTCACTTTGCCCTGCGTTGCTGAAATTGTTCACATAGCTATAATACATGAATGACTTTATGCCTTTTGATTTTATGCAAATGGTTGGCTTACCCAGTCGGTTTAACTTGATTTGGATAAAATCATAAATGCTCTAAAAATTTTTTTACTATACAGCAGGTTTACTTTTAAAATACGCGACCATTGATGTGAACGCAGTTGGTGGCGTGCTTGATTAATCCTTCACTATCACCACTCTAACTACACCTGCTACAGTGCATAGTGTGACAAAGGTAATGGTACTTAACATTACTGGCAGCATACACTTTTATGTCTCAAAATAGGTTAAAAAGCCTGGTAAAAAGTGTGTACGTTTTTTTTTTTCACTCCAACTAAATATTTTGGTCTACTCAAAGTAGCTTCCACTCTTTTAAGTTCCTCAAACTTTTAGGTGTTCAAAAGAAGTATCAATGCCATATACTTTCTTTGTCAGCCTACTCACCACTCTAATAATGAGAATTACCCGACAACATTACCCAGTAAAATAAAGGGATGTTATAAAAAGTAATGTCAATTCAATTGTCAAAAAACGTTGCCAAGTTACGTTTTGTTCACTTTTCTTTTCACAATTTTGTTAAAGTTACTTTTGATAACATCCCCAATAGTTTGTTTGGCATCATTGTCTGCTAGTTCTCATTATAATGTGTTCAACAAAGACAACAAACCCTTAAATTTATAGTTCTTTCCTTTACTCATGAATCTGAAACAGTGAATCTCAGTAATCTTAGTGGTGTGTGACTTTTTTTTTGATCAGTTGTGCATGTGTTCAAGTACATGCATTTAGGTGGGAGGGCGAACTATTGCCTCCTCCTGTGACTAGCAGATTTTCTGAGAACGGACAGATGCATAATGCTGCCGAAGAAGTATAAGGATATTGGAAGTAATCGTTACGTAATTGCAATCGTAATCCCAAACTCGCCGTAATGGTAACAGGCAGCACTGACTGACTCTTCCATGTATAATTGCACATATATACCGTACAAAATGGAAGAGGGATAGCCGCCATGGTAGCTCAGTTGATAGAGCATCGGACATGTTATTCGAAGTTCGCAGGCTCAGTCCCTGTACAGGGCAGGTTATCTTTTTTTTTTTTCCTGCCCCGCCACGGTGGTCTAGTGGCTAAGGTACTCGGCTGCGTTTCCGATGGAGGCGGAAATGTTGTAGGCTTGTGTACTCAGATTTGGGTGCACGTTAAAGAACCCCAGGTGGTCAAAATTCCGGAGCCCTCCACTATGGCGTCTCTCATAATCATATGGTGGTTTTGGGACGTTAAACCCCACAAATCAATCAATATATTTTTTTCCTTCTACTTTTCTTTCTTCACAATTACAACACTTCTATTCTTCTTGAAGATTTTCTGGTGTAAAAAAGGTACCTTATAATCTGAAGAGGCAAACAGAATGTGCCAGTGTACGAGTTAGCTCTTGTAGTGGTTACAAGTAAGATATGTTTTGAAGAATAAATCATTCTGCCACTTGCCTAAAGAATGGCTATAGGACATGGCGCTGGATGCACTTTGTTATTTTTGAATCAAGCTATCTTGTATTCTATATTTATAAATTACATGGGATACACATGACGGTATCACACACTTTAACGCCACAAGATTATGCAGCGAACAATGTTATAAATGCGAAATTGCATAAGGATAAGGTGAAAACTGCACCCTCAACGAGAACGTACAGAAAGCACAGGGTGCAGGCGTCATTCCTTCTGCCCGTGCTTTTCAAGTGCGAGCTGTTTTCACCTCGTTCTGACCAACTAACTAGATTGAGATGTGTTGTTATAGTGCAAGAGGATGCTCCACGGGAAACTAGGTTTGTCTCAAAGTCTGTGTGTGTCTTTCAACCTATATGGTGCCCGGTTCAAGAGTTCATGCAGACCAGATCGTGTAAAACAGGACCGTGTAAAATGGACCGTGTAAATAAAATGGACCATGTAAATAAACAGGATCGTGTAAAATGTCGTTTTCGTGTGCAACTGTAGTTGTGGTTGTGCTGAATGACCTTTCTTTATATACACTACATAACAAACTTGCTTCTTTAGAGTCGAGTGCATCTTCGGATCGATTGTAAATGTTTGCATATACGAGGCCTTAAGTTTTATAAGAAATTCCTCAGTGTGCCACGAGGAAATGTGTGTTCAGCGAAAATTGTATATCATTATATACAACTCTTAAAGCCTCGTCTACAACTTTATGCAGGTTGACGTTGAGCGGAAAACGAGGAGCGGCAGCAGCCCCAGAAAAGAGCAAGCACCCTCCAAGCTCCCGAAGCTCTCTTCGGCAGGAACAGCAAGGTCACTGTGTGGCATTGAAAACCATTGCAAGGAGTACCTTAGCAGTACACTGTGCTGCTCTTTCATCGCAGAAGACGAAGTTGACCACTCCAGAGGAACTTCACGCTGTGTATTGTGAGTGCTTCAGTGGTTTTGTTTTTGTCCAGCCAGCAGTTAAGAAATCATGTCAGATTCAGCCAGGATGGCTAGAGGGAGTCGGGCAGGCATGTTTGGACATTTGTCTAGCCAAGTAGTGCCGAATTTCGCACTGGTCCTGTTGGAGTTACTGCCACAATCACAGAAGCTACGTCACCTCTCTAAATGTACAGATGTGTCGGGGAAGATTAGCTGCATTAGGTTTTTCTATAACTGATAGCTGCCAACATTCTTCATTATACAGGAGTTTTGTTCTTCACTTATGGGTGTAAAGCCCTCTACAGAAAAAATGCAACACGTCTACTTCCAGAAGACTCCAAGGCCCTACTTGTAGGTTTTTTCGGCTTGTATCATAAGCACCTCGTTTGGGGGTACATGAACGTTTTATAAACATGTACAGCGAAAATTTTGGGTGGCTGGTCGTTTTGTCGTTATCTTGTTCCTCGCAGTATTCTTAAGCATGTTGTGCATTACGTTGTCAATCTGGTTCATGTGCATAGAAGACATTACGAAGTTTCAGGCTACAGTATAAATAGCCTGGAAGCAAGCTATCAATAATTTTTTAACAGAGTTGCTTAATCTCATACATGATACATCACTAAACTTTCGTGCGTATTCATCAATGTAAGCTCGTCTTAGTGTTATCCAAAATGAAGATGTGAGTCGACAGATGGAAACATCTAGTGGGGTAATCAGGGTGAACAGTAGAAGTGCTTCAGTCAGGCTGGCCGATGTTGCGATAGGAGGACCTATTTTTTAGAAGTCACCTTGTCATCCTTGGCGTGTTAGTTTAAATGGGGTCAGTAATGACATCTTCTTTTGGTATAGGCGTGTGTGCCTGTTGGAAATGTTTGTCTGAAAAAAAAAACCTATAACGCAGAAGAGTGCAGCCCTTGCTTATTTTCAAGTTAGGTTGCGCTGATACAAAGTGTTCTCCTGTCGGAGGTTGGGGTTAAGGGAAGCAAAAAAAAGATAAATGATAGAAAAGAAGAAAAAAGAAGAAAGAAAAGGGGAATGCAAAGTAAAAGTAGTGCTACACTGCTCCTACTTTGCATCCCCCCTTTTTTCTTTTTTTTCCCTTGTTTTCTTTTTTTCACCTTTTTTGTTACATTTGCATTGTCCCATCTAGTGCATGAATCAATGACACATGGCTTTGCTATAGCAAAGATGCCTATGTGGTGTTGGATTGAACAGTGCATTGCACTTCATTTAGTTAATTACAGACTGATCAGTCTTGCAATAAGTGCTTCCTGTCTATCACCACACACGTTCAATTGAAAAGTTTGTGCTTGGCTCTTAGTATGCTGGTATATAGCTTGTGTCTTGGACTACTCAAAATGAATGTTATTTTGCTGCTGTTTATGGTAATGAATTTATCCAACATGAAAATATCTTGCCTTGTGAACTTTGTCGGACCTGCCTTTTTTTTTCTTTCCTATGCAGGCATTGTATGTGAGGGAGGCAGTAACAGAGAGGTGATAGCTTGAGCTTCGGAAGAATAAATGCTGGCAGTGAGGCAATTACGCATCAAACATCCCAGCCATTTTGCCAACTGTCCTAAATGTGTTTTGAAAAAAAAATATTGTGCTCGTTTACTGTATTTTTCTGTAAACAGCAAAATGCTAAAGTATATCGCAGAGAACAAAATATTAGGCCACGTTGGTGCCTTCTGGACTTCCCAGGATGTCGTCTGGGTGTTGTTTGTAAAAAGTAAAGTGTTTCAAAAATACTGCCTCTTCTACACCAAATTCGGTCTTGGTATTAAGTAAAGGTGATTGTGTGTAATGCATGAAGCTCAGTAATATTAGTGCAATTTTTTCGCCACATCAAAGCAAGGAAGCAGTTCTCTTTATATGGCAAGTTATATGATTACACTTTGTCTTAAAGTAGAAATGAATTTTTGAAGGTTTCTTATGATGGCTGTTTTCTTCATTTGATGTACGACAGCTTCCGTTCCGAAGTTCCCCATGGCCCTCAATAGGAGACTTCAAAAGTCATTTTCCTCATTTAAACAAAAATTGTATTGATAACACTTGCCATGTAACAAGAACTGTTTATTTGCTTTCAACTTACATATAAAAGTAATTTTTAATTAGACAAACACACAGCTCAAATTGCATCTCAATGTGGAAAAAAACGATTATATAGTGATATTTGTAATCTAGACCTAACATTATTTTTTTTCATAAAATATAACTTCTGTGCAGTGAGTATTTGTGGCTCAAATATTCATACAAAATGCAGTATTGCCATACAAGAAATGCAAACGATAAACAGTTTGGCTGAATTCTTCAAAGCCTATGTAGCAGAAAAATTGCACTAATGTTACTTGACTTCAAATACTTTAAGAAGCATCTTTACTTAATATGTAGATCAAATTTGATATGGCAAGAAAAAGCGGTACTTTGAAATTTTTCTCACAAATAACACCTGCACGACATTCTGCGAAATTCTGAAGGTACCCACGTGACCACTACTCTTTTCTCTTCAAAACATTTCTGCAAATAACTATTTTCAGAAGAGTAAATTACCATCATTTTTCAAACTATACATCTGTGATGGTTGCCAGGCAGTATGGTTTGTATGTTTGGTGTAGAATAGCCCAGTGCAAAACACAACAAATGGCTGAGCATCCTTTGACGCTCGGGCAATTTCGAAAGCATTTGTTTGTTAGCAGCAATTCAGTTAAGCCCTTGTCTTTATGCTTAGGCCCAGAAACAAAACACAAGTAACTAAAGTAGTCCTAAGAGTCATGTAGTCTCACTGTTCCAAGGCTTGTGGAGCCTAATTTAGTGCAAGCTTCACCATTTTTTAAAAATTCAGATTCAACCAACAGGTTTTGGATGCACAGTGCATTTTCAGCTAACTTGTTTCACACCAGTTACTTAGATAAAAAGCGAAAAGTAGAGGTAAAAATACCAATTTAAAGGCATTGTAGGTAATAACAAAAAGGACTGCTTTCTTTTTTTGTGTGGTGCTTTGCCTGAACGCTGTGCTTTTTGTGGTATAGTTCATTGTCTAGTGAACATAGGCATTAAAAACTAACATTAGCCATGTTGAGGTCGATTTCTTGGTTATAGTCATAGTAGCCATATAAATAATTATGACTTCAAACTTGATTGTTCTTTTGAAGATTTTTCCCTTGCATAATGATATTTGAGAGTCTTAGTCAATTTTGTTATAAGAAAACGTGATGTCATAATAGGGTCACTTTTTGTAGAGTCGTTCAGTTCTACCTTACCTTTTACATTCCTAATAGAGCAGTTATTTTCAGTATCGGTATTTAAAATGGAATGAGCATGTTGTATGTAGTAAGGTGTACAGATAGCACATGCACCCAACTTTTCTGTTGGCAGTTTATTTCTGTTATTCTTGATTTATATGTGGGGTTTCACGTCCGAAAACCACTATATGATTGTGAGAGACGCCGTAGTGGAGGGCACTGGAAACTTCGACCACTTGGGGTTCTTTAACGTACACCAGAATCTGAGCACACGTGCCTACAGCATTTCTGCCTCCATCGGAAATGGAGCCGGGATTTGATAACGCGACCTGCGGGTCAGCAGCCGAATTTCTGTTACTCTTGCTCCCCTATATGTGTGCAGTTCGGTTATAGTTATTTGGCTTGCACAGATTTTTAATGGCACCTGCCTGGTCCTGCTTGCTTTCATGGTGATTTTAACCTTCATAAGTTGCATAGGTTTAACTCTCAAAATTGTTCAAGATGCCAATTTTGTGCACAAACTGTATAGTATAAAGGCAGCAGATGTACATGCACACACTATTAAATTAACATTGAGAGCTTTCACTTGCAGTTCCTAAAGTTTTACTGTGCAAGAAGCGTTAAAATCATAATTTCATAAGGACATATTAATCGATTATCTCTACCATTGAAAATCATGACAACCTAGTTATTTTCACTGTGATAAGCATGCTGTTTTTTATGATGTGGCAGAACTAATTTATACACTCATTCCTTCTATTATTCACATATGCATAACATGAAGGATTGTGTGCCTTAAATTTTCAGTTTCATTCTGTGTGTTATATTTCTTGTGCATGTAAACTATTGTGCTAACATGTGTCTCTGACATTATTTGTGCCAATTATTTTCATTTCCAGGTGCCTATGAAGGACACATAAGTTCTATCGCAGTGACCTTCGAAATTTACAGTGGTGCCGGAGCCTCAAGCAGCATTTCGCCGATCTCCACAAGGCATTCATGAGATAAACACAGCGCCACACTTTCACAGTGCTATGATTATTATTTATGTTTAAACATTTCGTTTTAAAATTGCTGTTACATTGTGCCACCATCCTGTGGCTTAGGTGGAGCTCGTGAAATTGCGGTGCAGTCACCTCATTTGTGTACGATCAACACTGCAATGTCACTATTCACAGCTGGAGCATACAGACAAATAAAGAACATATTGATTGTAGCAGGGCTGATGTGTATATTAATGCTTCTCTATTGATAATAATAACTTCATAAGTTCTTTAAGTCTCTTGCATAGAAGACTGCATTAATGTGTTGCAATGTAACCACCATTTATGATCGCTAGCATGTTAATTTAGTAGTTTTGTAATGTATTTTATTTAAAAGGTAATTTTGCTTCCGCATCACGACAATTAGTAAGATGCCGATGATTCAATCCCTCATCAGGCACGTTTAAGAAATATTGTGATTTGTACACAGTAATGCATGTACTCAAGAAGTGGACGTCTATTCAATTTACACATTATATTGCTTTCCACTAGATTCAGACGTAGCATGCACACATTTCAGTAATTTCCGCATGATACGTCTTTCCATAAGATGCGGAGGCCGCATCATACGTCTTATGCGGAGTCCGCATCATACGTCTTATGCGGAGTCCGCATCATACGTCTTCCATATTCCAATAATTCCGTATGTGAGGTCTCCGCATGCAGAAATTTTGAACAAATGGTTAGACAACCTACTCGTGTTCAGGGTTATTTCTCTTCTATATTAGACCTTGTTTTTTGAGCTGATGCAAGACCGACTATTCTGTAACAATCGAACCTGGTCTTTCAGATCACTATACGATGAAGTGCATATCCCACTTCTTCACAAAAGAAAGTTCTGCCTCTAAAACCGTCACAGTTGAAGATTACTTTCATGCAGCGTATGAAAAAGTCTTAGGCTTACTTGACATGAACTTAAGCAATTTTGTTGGGTCCGAAGTTTCTGAGCTACGGGAGACAATTAAAACGTTATGTGTATACTGTATAGAACACTTTGTGTATATAGAAAAAAAAGGATCACGAAAAAAAGTCCATGGATCACCCGTGACATTTTTTATCAAAAAAGAAAACGAAAATGCTTACGTCGACGTCGTGCATCTCAGAAAACTATTCAAACAAACCAGACACTACTAAACCAGTCTGTCCGATGTGCTAGCAAGTATACTTTCAACATACTTTACCAGACTTTATACAAACTGCTCCTGATAATTTCTGGTCGCAATTATCTCGCAAGAAAGATGATACTCTTCAAATATATCACAATGATACAATCCTTACAGATAAAAAAAGCATAGTGACACATTTCAATGAGTACTTGTAAAGCTCTTTTCAGAGATTCCGATATCACACGCACTTATGCTATCTCTTCTCATCCTGACATTGTGTCCCTAACTTCTGTTTTACCTATGCTTCAGAATTTGAAGACTAAAGCTTTGTCTGATCCCGATAACATTCCCAATGCGTTTCTGCGTCGATACGCTGAGATGGCTGCTAAAATTCTTGTGAACATTTTCCGTGTCTCTCTTTCTTTTTCTTCCGTTCCGAAAGATTGGAAAACAGTGCGAATCATCCTATTATTGAAATCTGGAAATAAATTATTGGTTACAAATTATCGCCCCATATCTAATACATGTTCTTGTTGTCAGCTTCTCGAGCACGTCATAGCTAGTTACATCACTAATTTTTTTAATGACAACAGCATAATAACCCCCTTTCAACATAGGTTCAGAAAGGTTTTGTCCACCGTCACTCAACTGGTCACAGTCATACATATTTTCATATATATTTTTGATGAATTGGGGCATATTGATGTTAATTTTTTGGAATTAAGGAAGGCTTTTGATTTAGTTCCCCACGATAAATTGATTTTCGAACTTGAAAATATTGGTCTTCGAGAAATTATTGTAAATTGGGTCTCCACATACTCCTCCAATTGTCAATAATATGTTCATACGATTGGTCACTGTTCATCCAAATTTAAGGTTACATCAGGTGTTCCCAGAAAAGTGTTTTGGTATCACTACTTTTTTCAATATATCTGAAAGATATTCTAGACGTTGTCCCTGAACATGTCAGAATAAGGCCATTTGCCGATGATTGTGTACTGTATAAGGAAATAGTTATAATGAATGATGAACAGCTTTTAAATTCCTGCCTTGATAACGTTTTACAGTGGTGTAAACAGTGGATATGAAACTAAACTCAGACAAGCAGTGTACATGAACATCACGAGAAGGAAAAACTTTTCTTTTTTTTCAATATGCACTTCAAACTCACATACTCAAAGATGTGAGTCAATATAAGTACCTTGGCGTAATAATAACCAAAAATCTAAGTTGAAATATGTATGTATCGAACGCTTCGCATCCACCTTTCGTAAGGTATGCTTTCCGAAATACAAACTTCGTCTCTCCCCGCCATCAGTGAAGCTGTTATCCTATAATTCCATCATTATACCTACTCTTGAATATGCGTGCGTCATTTGGGGCCCATACACTAGAAAACACTTTTATGCCATAGAAATTATTCAACGCAAATGCATTAGGTTTATATTTTCTAAGTACCGTATGACAGACTTCCCCACAGCTATCATTAAAGAAAATAATATACAAGAACTCCAGCTTCGTCGCGAAATTCTGAGATATTTTTTTTTATATTTAAAAAACAAACAATTCGTACTAGATGCCTATACGTTTACCCAACCACTGACGTCACGAGAAACTAGAAATCATAATGCTGCGTCGATAACACCATTCCAGATGCGTACCAGCAAATTTAGTTTGTCTTTTTTTCGTCGTATCATTGCAGACTGGAACGCCCTGCCGTTTCAGTCGCTACAACACATTGACTACTTTGACTTTATCACATCATAACCCTAAGCACTCTTCTTTTTTTTTGGTTCGTATGTACAATCCCAGCCATTTATATAAGTATGTTACCGTTATAATACTCCTTGCTATGCCATGTGATATATAGCGAGTGTGTATTTATGTAAACGGTTTTTATATACATATACATATAACATGAAATATTACTGATTTATGCGGTGAAAATGCTGTTGGATATATATTTCTATGTGTACTTGTTTATATGAGAGTATTAAATTAGTGTGTACATTGCGTACGTTGACTACTGATTAATTGTGTATTTTTTGTAAACTGTGTTTGTTCTCACTTATGCATGAGCTCAGATTTGAGCCTGCAGTATTCTGCAAATAAAATATTAAATAAATAAACATGGCATTTTCTACGACTTCTGCTTGATCAAGAAGACAACAAAACCACCCACCGACAAACCATCCACATACTAATTCATAAGTAAAGGGAACGGAGGAGGAGTTTCTTAGAGAGGTAGAGCTCAAGTACATCTCTCAGGCTCCTCCTCCAACATCCATAATACACGGACCAGATCAACACCACTGTAGATGAAGAATTTACCAAAGCAGATATCCGAGCCGTCCTAAAATATCTTAACAAGAAATCTGCACCAGGCCCTGACACAATCACCAACAAGTTAATACTTAATTTGGACGATGAGTCAATCACGCATATCACAGATTACATTAATAACTGCTGGAAGACCGGAATCTTGCCTCCACAGTAGAAAAAGGCACAGGTGTTTATGATTCCGAAACCAGACAAACCACTGAGTACTGACAATCTCAGGCCCATCTCCTTAACATGTTGCGTAGGCAAAATAATGGAACACACTTTCTTGGCGAGACTAAACAATTACCTTGAAGACAATGATTTTTTCTCAAACACCAAGATTGGCTTCCACGGGAATCTTTCACACGTAGCACCATTCTAAATCAGATAAACAATCTAAACTTGGGGCTTCGCACGTACAACTATATTAGAGCATTTCTTACGTGAAGAATGGCCATAATTACTGTGGGAGCACTGAGATCGTCCGAAATAACCATGGGAAGCGTGGGCACCCCACAGGTTTCTGTAATCTCTCCCTTGTTGATTAAGCTCACCTTCATTGGCCTTCCGTCAAAACTACAAATCAGCCAATGACTCTATCACACCATTTATGCCGACGACATCACCCTCTAGATGTGCGACAGCACTGATGGTTCCATTGAACAAAGATTACAGGGGGGGGGGGGGGAATTGACCCAGTACAACAGTATTTACAAGAAACTGGGCTACCCTGCTCGGCGGAGAAGTCCGAGCAACTGCTATATCGCCCTATACTCTGAGGTCGACCACCCATACAACGTTCCCAAGTGCAGACACACACCAATATAAAACTCATACAAGCGACGGTCATGTCCTACCAACCCTGCATAAAAACCGAGTGCTAGGTCTCATCATAGAAAGTAATAGTATCAACGGAGACACAATTCGCAACATTGATGCCAGAGTGTGAAACACGATGCTCTTCATTCGGCACATTACCAATAAAAACAAAGGTGTGAAAGAAGCTAGCACCATACGTCCGATTCAATCATTCGTTATAAGTCACATTAACTATACGGCCGCGTACCACCGATGGTTCCCAGCAGAAAAGTGAAAATTCAACCGCCTAATGAGGAGAATTTAGAAACAAGCGCTAGTTTTGTCTCATAACGCCAGCACCGAACTCCTCCTTCAACTGCGTTTGCACAATACGCTTGAGGAGCTTATCGAGGCACAACAAATCTCCCAATTTGCGCGATTAGCCTAGCCTAAGCCAGGCCGCCAGATTCTACATAATCTCGGAATTTCTTACCACAATTAACACGGAGACAAACACGACATACCACGCACTATTCAATCTAAGTTCACTTGACCACCCATACCGAAAAACATGCACCCCGAACACAGCAAGCGCAGATGTGTCAGTATAGCCAGAGCCATGTCAAATTTTTTGGACGCAACTATGAGGCCGTCTTTGTCGGCGCTGCACGCTACCAGAAACTTCACTGCTTCGTAGCGGCTGCCATAGCCCGAACACAACAATGCAAATGCAGCGCGTCAATCATCACATGGGACGTATAAAGACCAGCCCCGCCGTGGTGGTCTAGTGGCAAAGGTACTCGGCTGCGGACCCGCAGGTCGCGGGTTTGAATCTCGGCTGCGGCGGCTGCATTTCCGATGAAGGCGGAAATATTGTAGGCCCGTGTTCTCAGATTTGAGTGCACGTTAAAGAACCACAGGTGGTCAAAATTTCTGGAGCCCTCCACTACATCGTCTCTCATAATCATATGGTGGCTTTGGAACGTTAAACCCCACATATCCATCAACGTATAGAAATGGCGGAGGAAGTGGCTATCGCGATGGCCATATCCCACACGAACGCCTCATATGCAATCAGCGGCTCGCGGACGGCCGTTCGAAGCTACGCTAGCGGCAGAATCTCCCCCAAGTCATTGCAGATCCTTAATACAGAAAAAATTCACGAGGCACGTTCTTTTGTTCCCGGCCCACACACCACCAGGTAACCCGGAGGACAATCCTAACGAAGTGGTGCACAACGTGGTTCGAGGTTTTACGTTACGAGTCGCGTTAGACGAAGCGGCACCCCAAACGAACTTTTGTGTGCCGGCGTGGGAATGGGAAGATTGGCTCGCTGAATTTCGTGACATAGCTCAGCACTATCGACTGCAAAGGCAGAAGTACCCCCGCCTCACCCCAAACTAAATCGAGCCCAGTCCGTTCAATGGCGGCAACTACAAGCGCACACATACACGAACCCCGTTATCATGTACCACATATATCTCGATGTCTATAGCTCTAATCTCTTCCAGTAGTATACCACTAGAGCCACTCTCGACCATATGCTATGGAAATGTCCGACATTAATCAAAACTTCTGGGGTCACGGCCTCCAATGAAGACCTTCAGGCGCATTGGTGAATAGCGCTGCTCAGTTCGGGCCTGGACAAGCAACTCTGGGCGATGCAGTAGGTCAATGAAGCTGCTGGGAAACACGGTCTCTCCGTTAGCTCCTAGGTGCCAGTCCAGCCCAGCAATCGGCGGGAAATCAATAAAGCTTACCTTTCTGAACGTTTGCTGTGTCTAACGCTCCATGGTGAGTGTCATTAAGTACAGAGGGAGCCTCAAAAATACGTGGCACCTCAAAAATACGACGCCTCAAAAATACGTGGCACCACACCATATGCGTAGACAGAAATGTATTTCAAAGGGAGTGGGACACACCAATTATTTGAAGTGGAGGCTGGGCTGGCACATATAATATATTGCCATTCGGGCTCTCTATGTTATAGCGAAAAACAATCGAAGGACGGATGGGGGGAGGGTGTGCACGTGCCTGCATGGTGTGCCAATTCTTCGCTACCACACTACCCCACTCTTTTAAGCATAAAAGCTTTCAGCTCCTGTGGTAGGTAGCCTTCACATGCTTTTGAGCCACATTACAGTGCCATCGGTCTGGACACTTCAAGACTTACATATGGGGTCCTCAGCTTGAACACTCAGACGAGACGTCTTGAAAATCAGCCAGAAAGTTTAAAAATTGCAGTCTTTGGCAGGTCAGCTTTTTTTTACGAAACTGCGTAACATGCCCTGGCAGTGATCCCAATAAATAACAAAAAACAATGCTTCAAAATTTTTCGGAGCAATTGTTTACACCAGCACTGAAGCTTTCACTTGCAATACCATGACCTGCTATTTAATTGTTACAATAGCAATGTACTAGACACGTTTAAAGCCCCACACTTGCTGATGCTTGGGCTCTTTTGAACGCCTGTGATGGCAAGTAAGTGGCGTAAAGCTAGAGGCAGTTTTCTCGTCGCGTGAATTGCAGCGGGCTCATTCCACGCCCAACGTCCCAGCCATTTCAGTGTTTCGAAAAATTGTGCTTATTAACTTCATAGAAAACAGTTACGCGGAAAAATATTTTCAAGAGAAAAAAGTTTTCGTGACGTTGCTGTCTTCTGAACTTCCCGGAATGTCGTCTGGGTGTTCGAGGAAAAGCTCATTTTAAAAGTACCGCTTTTTCTTTCTATAATAAATTGGGCCAGCATGTTCAGTAAAGTAAAACGTGTAAGGTGTTTGAGGGTCTCTAATATTACCGATATTTTACTGGCACACATGCCTCCAAGAAGTTTGCCAAAATGCGTTATGTTTGCATTTTTAGGGGTGAAGCTCTTTAGGGTGTGGGTCTGCCCATCCTCCGATGGTGTATGTGGCCACCGGTGGCACATACCCGAGAGAGTGGTCCTTAGAATGTCCGCTGTATGGCGGCACTTGCATATGACGAATACGTGAAGATGTGAGATGGCTGTTCTAGGAGTGTTCATTAGATAGACGGAAGGACGGACAGACATACAGATAGACGGATGGACGGACTGATGGACGCAGAGACAGACAGAGGGGCGGACGCACAGACAGACGGACGAACAGACAGACAGACTGACAGACAGACAGACAGACAGACAGACGGTCGCACTAACAGACGCACGGACGCACGAATGGACAGTCAGAAGAACGGACGTACGGATGGACGCATACAGAGACGCACGGAAGGACGGATACACCGATGGTCACACGGGTGAACGGACACACGGACGGGCGGAAGCAAGAACGAATGGGCGGGCGAAAGCACGGACAAACTGACGAACGCTTCCCCACCAATCATCTTTCACTCCGTGGATATGCTGTGATTTTCATTTACGATAGTCTTTGACAATAGTCTTTCTTAGGGACCTTCAAGGCAAAAATTTTGGTCTGTCTGTCTGTCTGTCTGTCTGTCTGTCTGTCTGTCCCCCCTAACGATACCGGGCACTTTAAACGGCACCAGCGGATACACCAAACGGTGAACCCCATCCGCAGCGCCCACCAATGTTGCTCAAGATCCAGCGTTCTTACTTGTGCGATTGTCAAGTAAAAAGCAATTATCGCGCATATCTGGGGCACCCTAACAACACGTACATATTCTGTATGTGCATCATTTACTGGAAAAGTCATACATAAATTATTCTAAAGACCGTAGCGTTTATCACGTGGCGCTAACCATGCAACACTTGCACGAAAAGGGAAATGTCTCCAACGCTTTGCTAAGACGACACGATGGTGGCACCTACCTGTCGCCTTGCGTTCTACACCATATCACCTCACAGACGGGCGCGCACGGCCGTCTCAGAGCTGTGCGTTTCGTTTTCCAAGATAACTGCGAAATAACGCTCATATCTCACGTTTGAGGTGACCTGGTGCGCTCGTTCACCTTCGCTGCACGCTTGAGGCACTCTAACTCAGCGCCTCCAGAATGCCATTCACCAATTTTCTTTCGTAGAACATCAAAAAAACAATTTTTTCAATCTCTCGACACGCAAGATATCGTCTTTCGACGACATTTGCGGTGTAACAAGGAGATACGGGGCCAACTTGTTTTATTGCATTTCCGCACTTTGAATGAAGATGAGTATTAAATACTTCACAAAAGATATATTTTAAGGAAAAATATTTTTAAACCTCTGCACCAGCTAAACTTAATGATAAAAAATATCAAAATTTCGTAAAAACGTAATTTTCGTTCACATTGATATGCAATATGACTGGATAGGTGTAACGCTAAATGTGATTGCGGCATTGGATCAAAATAGGGATTACTATTCGAATTATTTTTTCATTACCATTTTTTTCCGCTCAAAGCAACATAGGATAAAGCTCTCCTACCTTTAAAGCTTGGAAACTGCAAATCTGGTCATGGAATGCGCCCAACGCCATGTGCTGGAGGAAACGCACCGGCGACGCTCCGGGCGCCGTAATTTGAAGAAACTGTAGACAAAAACAATGTAAGAGCGTTGGTATATATACGTCCTTGCGAAAACAAAGATCAGTAAAGCTACAAAACAATATAGAAGTGTTCGCGAGCTGGCTAGTTTCGCATGTGTCGTTCCCTCTTCTAGTACCACCTTGTTTGTTACCATCGCAATGACATTCTTGTTACGCTGGACGTAACAGGTATTATGTCAGGCGAGCTTCCTGTAGGCTAGGGCTTTCAGTTCATTTCATTGGGCAGCCTTCTGACGTCAGAGGGCGAGGGGAACACAGTGAGGCGAGGCCGCGAAAATCGAGTGAGGATAAGCATTTATATCATTGTATTTTGATATCTCTACGCTAAAAAACTTTGCACTCCATCGCTCAATCGCTGCCCTTTTTGCGGCACTTACCTCTTAAGCTGTCAGTGTACGCAACCAGCTAAGAAAACGCGTAGAACTATGAAGTCGTAAAAAGTGTTAGAGGGTCACTTAAAACCTGTGGAAGGATGAGCCATAAATGGAAAATGAATAAATATTATTTAAACCTGTAATGCTCAGAGAAGTGAACTAAAAAACAAGTTATCAAATCTAATCAGAAGATGAATTCCACAACTCTTACAGAAGCTATTAGGCCCATAGGCTAAATTATTTTGAAAGGCACGTTGGGAAGACACATGAACAGCGAACACCAGATATGAAGATGATGTTTGGTATTTTTTGGTGAAAAACCTATATAAGGGCCAAATAGCGCCCATTCACGCGACAAAAGATGTGAACAATGATTTTATTAGGTGCAAGTACAAGGGCCTGAAAACTCCTCGCCCTAACACGGGTAAAAACTTAGAAGTAATAAAAACACGAGAGGGGTATGAAATGTTTGTAGTACTAGTGGATGGCGAAAAGTCGTAATAAGAAAAACATTGTGAAGCTATACACCAGAACATAGCGAGCTCAGTGCTTGCTGCCACATTGAAAAGCACGTGGAATCATCTGTTGAAAGCTCGGCGAAGCAACACTCTCAACTTCCAGGTGAGCAGACGCTCTGCAAATCAAACGTGAAACTTCACAGCTCGAGTCCGGTTGTAACCATGTTTCGCGCTGTTCCTGTGGTGGAATTTCATACTGATTTCGTGTTAAACGTCGCGGAGACTTTCCTCGACAGTCCGGAATGTCTGCAGCATGTGCATTGCAGACTACGGAAGCCTTGATTGATTTGTGGGGTTTAACGTCCCAAAACCACCATATGATTATGAGAGACGCCGTAGTGGAGGGCTCCGGAAATTTCGACCACCTGGGGTTCTTTAACGTGCACCCAAATCTGAGCACACGGGCCTACAACATTTCCGCCTCCATCGGAAATGCAGCCGCCGCAGCCGGGATTCGAACCAGCGACCTGCGTGTCAGCAGCCGAGTACCTTAGCCACTAGACCACCGCGGCGGGGCCGAGACTACGGAAGCAGCTTCATCAGGTACGTACTATTGTCATTGAAAAAAAAACGTGAACAGCGGAAAGCGTTGCTTTTGACTCGGTCGAACTGTGGTGTACCTTGACTGTGGCAAGGCAGAATTTGTGCTCTAAGCCAGCGTCAACGTATCACTAGAATCTGGTTCCAACTTACGCTCATGCACCGCATTTGTATTAATAATCAGTCCAGCCGGGCACTTGGAGCACACACGTGCAGAAAAAGTGCCAGCGAGAACAAGATATTGTCGCGGATTATAAATTACAGGGGGTTTATTTAAAAACACGGACAGTGGAACTCGTAAAGACGCTCTCAGAGAAGGCCGCTAAGATTGTCGCCTTCTTCACTCGCCTGCGCTGCGCCTCTCGAGCAAATCCGCGTTCCTCGTTGTCGTCGCTATCTCGCCGCTAAATGCAGCTATGCACGCGGCATTACCCTCCCGCTAGAGTGAGCGTCGTCCCGATGCTCAACAGGCAAAGATGTGGCCAGCGGGTGTTTACATCACTGAAAGTGGTAAAGTTTCATGCAGACCACGTGCACTGTCTCAGACAGATGCTGGCGACGTTTCGAGCAGGAGGAGGCGTCGAGTACGACTTTGTACGTCACGTCGCTAAGAAGGCGCAAAAACCTTGTAGGGTTCGAAGTATCGGCGTGGGAGTTTCTCTGAGAGGCCTCGTCATCGCACAGGAAACCAAACCCAGACTGTATCTCCTGGTTTAAAAATCACGAATCGTTGGCGAAGGTTGTACCGTTGGGCGTCTAGTTGCTGCTGGTTCATTATTCTGGCGC
Organism: Rhipicephalus annulatus; assembly: GCA_013436015.1. Lineage (NCBI taxonomy): Eukaryota > Metazoa > Arthropoda > Arachnida > Ixodida > Ixodidae > Rhipicephalus > Rhipicephalus annulatus. The sequence goes on along the minus strand of WOVY01010886.1, from coordinate 553,978 downwards.
GGGCAAGCTGCCTTGCTTCCTCGGCGCCCTCAGCGAAGTCTGCGGCGTCTGTCCCTGAATCATCGCAATCGTAAAGCAGCATGGCGTCAAGCATTGTAGTAACTTCTATGCCATGAATTAATGTGAGCGGCGTCATAATTGTTGTTTCCTGGCGCACCGTATTATACGCGAATATGATCTACGGCAATATTTGGTTTCAATTCTTGTGTTTCACGTCGACGTACATGCAAAGCAAGTCGGCGATTGTCTTGTTAAGTCGTTCTGTAAGCCCATTTGTTTGTGGGTGGTAAGCTGTCGTCTTCCTATGCGCTGTGCCACTGAGCGTAAGCACAGTGCGCTAAAGCTCGGCTGTAAACGCGGTACCCTTGTCTGTTATGACGACAGCTGAAGCACCATGTCTCAGGACAATGTTCTCAATGAAGAACTCGGCCGCTTCAGCTGCAGTGCCATTCGTGATTGTCTTGGTCTCCACGTATCGGGTGAGGTAGTCCGTCACCACTATAACCCATTTGTTGCCGCTGTACGATGTTTGGAATGGGCCCAGCAGATCCATTCTGATTAGAGAAAAAGTTTCTGGCATCCACGCCCATGCCAGCACCACAGTACCTCGAACGGTGTACTGTGGCAGCCTGGGCTCAGAAGGATTCTGTCAGGCGACCCTATATGCGGAAGACCGACATATGGCGCACTGCAGATTGCCGACCACTCTGCTACAAGTGTGGAGAGCCAGGGCACATTTACCGTTTTTGCCAACATCGCCGAGCTCAGTACTGTGGTAGTGCACTTACAGTTACGCGCCGACAGTTCGACGAAAGCCGTGCCCCCATCGACGACCACCAGGCGAGCAGGCGGGAAGGCTCTGCTACCTTCCGGACGCGCTCACCATCCCCGGCTAGCTTTGGTTCAACAAGTCACCGTAGTTTTGCTGACACCATCAGAGGTCGGTCTTCCAGCCCACGGCGGGGAAGCTGAAAGCAGCGACCTCTAGGGGGAAGGTTGCAATCCGTCGAATTGCTGAAAATCCCCCACTGCTGCCTAAACACGTGAGAGGCGACGATGAAGACTCCGCCGACAAAACTGTGACTGCCGGCTCGCTGTGACGATTGACGGCGTTGAAGTAACGGTCTTAGTCGATACGGGTGCAGACTTTTCCATAATGACTGAACGATTGGCAGACGAACTCAAAAACGTCAGGATAGAATATACGGGCCCTTATATCAGAAATGCTGGAGGCCAGATAATGACACCCACGGAAAAATGTACAGCAAGACTCACGATTGAGAATGTGGCTTTTTTAGCCACATTTTTTATCCTACTGGAGTGCTGCAAACCTATGGTACTGGGAATGGACTTCTTCAGAGAGTACGGTGCTTTGGTCAACATACGCGCTGGTGTGATCCCATTCACCGCTGACAAGCCTGTGAACCATGATCCAGACCAAGAACCCAGGGTGTTACGTGTAGTTGACGACGACGCCTGCGTGCCACCACTGTCATGTAGTCTTGTTTCCGTGTGTTGCGGCGTGCACTGCAATGAAGACGCCATAGCCTAACGCATCACTGCCCTTCTTTTTCGCCAAGCATCGTCATCGCTCGCGGCATCATCAGCTTAGTAGATGGGCGTGCAGAGGTGCTTTTGACCTACTTCCCGAATGGGCGCTGGCACATCGGTAAAGGCACGGCTGTGGCGTACCACGAACAGCTCGACTACTCTCACGACTCTTTTCTAATGCAAGGGGAAGCCACAGCTCAATCACCTCCACATACACCACCAGTTGATATCGGTCCGAGTCTAACACCGACTGAAAGATGCCGTCTTATGGAGCTGCTCGACCAGTTCAAGGACTGCTTCTCATCGACATCACGAGTGGGTCGAACGCCTCTGACTAAGCATCGCATCATTACGGAAGACACAGCAAGAGCGATCCGACCAAACTCCTCCCCTGTCGTCAATGTTGCCTCCCGGTTTATAAACCACGTTTTCGCGCCGTCCTCAAGAGCGAAGTATACGTGGAAGAGCTTTCCATCGAGACTCCAGTTGTTTGATTTAGCTACCCGTTCAAACTGCTCAAGCCAGTCTTGTGCATCTTCGTTCAGCCGGCCATGAAATGGTTCAGGAATGCGCATATTCTGGACGGTCACCTGTGCAGGACTCCTTGCCATTTCTTGAGTAGGAGTGGCTGTCGGAAGTGTTGCTCCCTCTAAAAGGCCAAATTCTGGTACAAGACCTTGAAGTCGACGGCTTGACCGGTGCACAGGCGTCTCCACGCGTGGCTGTCTAGTAGGGCTGGACTCGGGGCTTCTCACAGGGGTGCTGATCATGAGGTGGTAGTACCCAGCACCTCCACCAGTGTTGCGGGTTATAAATTACAGGGGATTTATTGAAAACACGGACAGTGGAACTCGTAGAGATTCCCTCAGAGAAGGCCGCTAAGGTTGTCGTCTTCTTCACGTGCCTGCGCTGCGCCCCTCGAGCAAATCCGCGTTCTTCGTTGTCGTCGCTATCTCGCCACTAAATTCAGCTATGCACGCGGCAACAATGAAATGCCACAATGACACCAGCCTAAAGCACGTGTAGATTCGCCTAGTGACAGTCAAGGCATGACGCAGTTCGACCGAGTCGAAAGTCGAGCTTTTCGCGCCATTCACGCATCGCGATAGCAGGCTATTGCAGTTGTACTAAACATGCGCAATGCATGCATCCACGCGTGAGTCGTAATACATATATCCTATTATTGGCATGCGGCCTGCGAAAGAGTACGACAATAGTCGTGTGCCTCATACTACAGGCATACTACACGCAAATCGCTGCTGTAAAGTGAATCTACTGAGGTCGTGCTTAAATAAACGCAATATGTACACTTGTACGCTACACAAGAGTCGTAGTTTTCCCTGCTGTAGCGATTTTATCTTAAGGTGGCGGAGCTCGGCGTTTTTCGTTGTGGACTGAAATCTGCGCAATTGCAAAAGACTGCACCGGCACAATTCCTGTGATGCGTTGTGAACTTCACAGACAGTACTCAGCAATCTCCTTCTCTTGCACTGGTTATTGTGCATCAGGTGACAGCGCAGTGGTAACCAGATGTTTTGTAAGCGGGCGCAGCGTTAACAGGTGCTTTTTTCATTTTAAACTCACAGACCCACTGCATTTCATGCTAGCGAGGCGCGCCTTGGCAATTGCAAACAAATTACGGCATCTCTGGGAGCACGGGTGTACCGCCGAAGGCGCCTGGGTGTGAGATAGACGTGCTCTCGTCTATATGGCATCAGCAAATGTGCCTAGTCAACGTTCTTGCGTCCGAGGGCTGCGAGGCAGGCGCTTTATTTATTGTAACCACCACAGCTCTTTTGAGAGGTCGTGTTACTAAATGCCTTGGTATATGTTATGAAAGATATTCAGGTCTCCTAAAATTCCAAAAATGATTTATCAGTGAAAAGGGTGAAGTGGTATTTGTTGTCGGTAGTGTAATGAGAAATATTGTTTTCTTAAAGTGTCTAATTGATTGCACTGGATTAAATTGTAATGCCCGGTCAGTGCTGCTCCACACGCACCTGTCACACAAGGTGGATCGCCACCAGATGAAAGGTATAAGTTCAATGTAAACATTCGACAAATGTTTGTCCAATTGGGTATGTAAACTGAGAAACGATTTAACTCTAACCCCCAAAAAACGTGAAAATGCGTAAACCCGATGGTTTGGAACCGAATGGCTTCCTACCTCATGGCGGAGTGGGGCTACATTGCAGCGGAGTCTTCAAGTCACTCGCGGAGCGGTTAATGCCCCTCCCCTCTCTTCCGTTTTGCCGTGGAGCGTAGTCCGAGTGCATACACTGGGAGAAGGGTTCCGAGAGAACAGTTCATGTTTTTGGCCGATCATTGTATATGCCATGACTCGAGTAGCAACATTTGTCTCGCTTTCAAGGATGGTTGTTGCATAGAAATTTATCCGGTGGTCAAACGTCTCAGAATGCTCGGTGACGGCGCTGAGCTTTTTGTGGAGCTTCCGAACGTCGATGGCGTGTTGTTTTGAGTTGTTCCTGTAGGTTTTTTGTTTCGCCGATATACGAATAAGGGTACTCAGGACACGGCATTTTGTAAACGACACCGGGGCTACTGTCCATTGTTGGTCCGCCTTTCGGGCGGGATGAAGGTGGCACAGCGTATATGAAAGCACGTGCGCGATGCACACCCTTTCTTTTTTGAAGACCCACGCCAGCATCTTTCTGGTTTCTTGGGCTTGTGGGACCGGTACACGACTCGGAGGGCTCCCAATTAAAGCTGATTAGGGTTTCCGTACTTTCTGTTGCTCTGCGCGGCAGGTGACGGCTCGTATGAAGGTTTTTGGATATTCGTTTTTTTTTTGGGGGGGAGGGAGGCCGCAATAACGCGGGGCTCTCTTTTTAGGGGCGAAGCTCCTTACGGCGTGGCTTGTGCGTCCCTCGTAGTACGTAACCACCAGTGGCACATACCCGAAATAGCGGTCCTTACAATGTCTGCTGGATGGGGTCATTGTATATGATGAATACATGATGAAAAGATGTGAGATGGCTGTGCTTGGAGTTTTCTCTAGACATATGGACGGACGAACGGACTGACACACGCATGGACGGACAGAGAGAGGGGCACACGGAGGGATGGACAGACAGAGGGATGGCCGCAAAAAGAGATGGACGGACAGACAGACGAATGAACAAACGGACGGATGCACCAAGGATCACACAGATAGGCGGACGCAAGAACGAATGGACAGACAGACTGACGAACGCTGCGCCCCACCAATCATCATTCACTCCGTGGATGTGCTGTGATTTTTTGCTCTGAGTCATTGGAGGATATGCTCTTGTCTCTCTGGAGTAACCTGGACACAACGGAGGCTTTGTGGCAGGCGGGATGAGATGAATCATACTGAACGTAGCGGGTAGTCTGCGTTCGCTTCCTGTGAACAGAAAACTCTAAGCCGTCGTGCTTTCTTGCAACCTGGACGTCTAGAGAGGGCAGGCTGTGGTAGCTTTCACACTCAGTCGTGAATTGCAAGGCTGGGTGGACGAAAATTAGATACTTTCCAAAATTTCCTATTACAGACGTCTTCATGACACAAAATCAATCGTTCGTATAACCAATAATGCGTTTGGGTCACCGCGAGAAGGAGCCTAGTTCTTTCTCTGCTATGTTCTCCGTGGACATGTTTGCCTTCAGCCAAAAAAAATGTTCTTTTGTAGAAGTACGTGCTAGACAGGCAGAATTTGAGTAGATGGCAGAGCTGGTCAACAGCCAAAGCACTCCTCGTGTCCACTTCAATAGCTCTTGCAAACGAAGGAAAGTTGTTGTTCAAAGCCTGCGCCTAAAACGACCTGTCTCGACCCCTGAAGGCTTGGAATTCGTCATCAGTGGTGAAAAACGACTGATCAGTGCCCGCCTTCATGAAATCAACGCCTCTCAATGAAAAAAAAACAATGACCTGTTCTTTCCAAGCGTCAACTTGCGCACCACCTCCATGAACTTATGTCTCTGGTTGACGCGTTTATGGACACTAATGTGGCATCGACGGCGCAAAAACACTAGACCATGCTGGATAAAGGCTTTCTTACCTGTTGGACCGCAGTTCCCCCAAAGCACCCAAAATACCACGTTTGTCACCAATCTTTCATCTCATCCACTGACTGATCGGGGAACTTTTGTTCTGGAAAAGCGACACGGCTATAACGTATCAACAATATCCCATCTACCGAAACTTGCCGCGGTTGTAGATTAAGCCGTCTAGAGCGTGAGGCCGAGCGCCGGAGAATAAATTAGGCTGAAATCAGTCGGGAATCTTTCGAAACTACTGTTACAAAGAAAAAAGAACTTGACTGCAGAGGCGAACCCGGCACTTCAGGAATTTCGTCACAAGGAGAGCATTGTCATCTTGCCCACCGACAAGCGAAATTGAACGGTGGTGTTGGAAAGCCAAAACTACGATCGGAAAATTTCAGCTCTTTTAGAAGAGGACGCATACATGCAGCTAGGAAAACATCCAATGAAGTAAACCCAGACTCAACTAAACAAGCTACTCGCGGAAATTTCCAAGCATTACCCAGATCGAAGAAAACTTTACCTGCGACTAATCTGCCATATCCGATCCGCACCGGGTTTCTATACACTACCAAAAATTCACAAGCCTGACATCCCGTAGACTGCACTTTATCTTCATACCAAGCCCTTTCGAATTTTCTACACCAAATCTTCGCCCCGCTTACCCAGAAGACCCCAACTTATCTCCGTGACTCCAGCCACTTTGTGCAGCTAGAGGCAGAAGTGAGCATCGACGATGACTAAAGCTTGGTCTCGTTTGACGTCGTTTCATTGTGAACCAATGTGCCAGTGCTCTTAGCTGTATCCTCTGCTCGTGCTGCGCTTGAGAGTGACGCAAGCCTGAGTGAAAGGATACCTTTGGCTGTTGACGAGCTCTGCTGTCAACTGAAAATCTGGATGTCAAGTATGTACTTCTGCAAAGGAACAATTTCCAGGCAGAATAGTGGAACTGTGATGGGAGCTTTCATATACGTCTTGATGGCAAACCTGACCACCAACACATAAAAGAGAAATCACTCAGGTCCTTTTCGCCGCGACCTAAGCTCTTTCTTTCGTACATGTGCGATTTATCCTGCATCATAAATATGTCTGAAGTTTAAAGTTGAAATCTTCAGACATAATCTAAATCCCGTACGCCCAGTCATAGAATTCACGACCGAGTGTGAAAGCGACCACCGCCTGCTCTTTCTCGACGTCCAGGTGGCAAGAAAGCGCAACTGTTTGAAGTTCTTCGTTCGCAGGAAGCTAACGCACACCGGCCGTTACCTTCAATATAATTCATCCTATCCCGCCTGCCACATGCCTCGGTCGTGACCACGTTACTCCAGAGAGCCAAGAACGTATGCTTTAATGACACGGAGTGAAAGAAAGAAGAGGCCCACATAATTTCCGGACCTCAGAAAAAACAGATAACCAAAACGTTTCATGCGAGGAGCCATCCGCCAAGCATAGCAAGAGAAGATACGAAACTTTGACCAGCTACAATTGGAAGTCATCCGAAACGCGTACCGGTCCCATACGTCCTGGGAACCAGCGAGATGTTGGCATGGGTTTTCAAAAAAGAAGAGGTTCGCATCGCGCACATGCCTCCATGTACACTGGACAGCCTCCTCCCCAGCCCAAAAGAACGGCAAACAATAGACAGGACCCTAGGTATTGTTTACAAATACTCGTGCGACGAGTGCCTTTCTTCGTATATCGCCAAGGTAAAAACCTACAGGAACGACTCTAAGAACTCGCCAATGACGTCCGGAGCTCTAGAAAAAGCGCAGCGCCGTTACTGGGCGTTCTGAGACGTTTGACCACCCGATAAATTTCGACGCAACTACCATCCTTGAAAGTGAGACTAACTAGAGGAGAAGGTTACTACTCGAGTTGTGGCATGTACAGCAAACGGCCCAAAACATCAACCGAGCTCTCGGAATCCTTCCCCCGATGTATGCACATGGACTATGCTCCGCAGCAAAACGAGAAAGGGGGGGGGGCGGGGGTCATTGACCACCCCGCAAGTGCCTTGAAGACTCCGCTGCAACGTAGCCACAGTCCTCCCTAAGGAAGGAACCAAGTCCGATCCGAAACGTCGGTTTTACTTATATCATGTACTTTTTGGTTGCAGTGAAAATAGTTTCCCAAAAGGTGTGAGTGTGTACTTTGTGTGTGTCCTGTACTTAGCCTTGTAAGTGTAACTTCTGTGTGACGAGATTTGAATACTGGTGGCCAAAAAAAGCAAGTTGTGTCCTAATAGTGCGCCGTTTAATATCTGTGTGCTTATCCCACGTGTTCTGCCGAGAAGCCCTGGGCTTTTGTTTTAGGGGTCAAGGCCTGGTGAAGTTATGAATCTGTTGGAAATGCTTGCGTTGACCAACGTAGATACCTGCTCTGTGTGAGTGATTTTAAATGAAAAGAAGAGAAAAGTGAGCCCCGTAACAGTCTCTCAGGGGGAGGACACCTCAACAGTAGCTCACGAGGGGTAGAGGTAAAAGAGGGATTAAAAGGGCAGGGTAAAAAGGTAAAGAGTTAGATAGAGAGAGGAAGGAGAGAGCGAGGCACAGGGACAACAAATGACAAAAAACGACCGAAATAAAAAGGAGATAGGAAAGATGGACACAATCGCAGGAGTTCGAAGATGGGGCACCACTCGGTGAGAGTCTTGTCGGCGTCAGGATATGGCGTAGGGCGAGCCCAGTCGACCAGAGCTGTGCTGTCGTCGGAGATCATGGGGGCACAATTGGTCGGCACGAAAAACCAGAGAGTGAGTAGCTAACACGTTTCCTTGTATCTCGCGGTGTTCTAGCACTCAGCACACCACGACACGCTGTTTCAGTGAGTAGACTGTGCTTAGGAGTGAGTAGAGAAATACAAAGAAACGGTTTAGTAATTTCGAAGGGCTTTAAGAAATTTCGCCATGCTTACGGAAACAGTACATATAACTGCACTTTGCAGTTTTATTGTTTAATGTTTCTGAAGAATGCAAATATCGCATAAGCATCTGCTGGAACATACTTGTGGTGGAGAGCTCCAGAATCCCCAAAAGATGGGACAACTGCAGCGTCGGAGACAGAAGTGTCAGACTTGGAGGCACCGGTAAAAAATTTTGGGCATTTGTATTTGTTCTGGAGATCTAAGAAGTACGTGCAGGGTATGTAGAATAGGTGCGTTTTTCTTCACTTCTGTTGAAGACACATCGCAGTTTATAACCTGTCACTGCCATGGCGAAGGGCTTACAGAAGGAGCTACTGAACAGTGTGCAAAATGTGGCACACCCGTTTCTTCAACGAGGCCCCTCACATTAAGTCAATAGGGCTGTCTCAGTGAAGAATGGTTCTCAAATGATACAGAAAAGAGCGGATTATTAATCATGGAGTGTGAGGTGTGTCTCTCGTGTGCATTGACTTTTAGATAGTACACAAAGGACATGTAACATCGCTTCAGATGGAGCTCGTTCGAGTCAACATACAGGCTGTCAATGAAGCTGGTGCGAAAAGCACGTGTGGAAAGATAAATGCGCAAATAGTGTAGATAATCAAGCATTTTCAAAGCTTTTCGTGCCCCAGAGTGATAGACGATGGTCTCATATTCCAGGCTCGTGCGTATAAGGCTTTTACAAAGATTCGTGGGACATTTTCTATCACTGCCCCATGATGTGCGCGACAAGACCTTCAGTATATTTATAGCTTTCCGGCATTTGCTTTTTATGTGGGGTACGAAGTTAAATTTCATGTCTGAATTTATATATAAACATTTGTGCATAGTTTTCAGAGCTAGCCACTGCCCATTTAGATCGATGTACAGAAGTGAATGGATGCTTCTCTTTCTTCAAAATAAAACGCACGTGCTCTTCTGTGGATCAAGACTAAACCCGTTGTCGGCTGCCCACTTGGTTACCTTATTCAAACCAAGTGCAACGTGCCATTCGCAATTTTCGAGATTGCGTGATTTGAAACCTATCTGTACGACGTCGACGCATGTTCAGTAAAACATTGCGTCCAATGTACTGTTGTAAGGAATTCATTTTTATAATAAAATGTTTGCAACTCAAGACACCAACTTGCGGCACTCCAGTCTCTTGGACAAATGTTCGAGAAGAGACATTTCCCAATCGCACGCGGAATGTTGGATTAGTAACTTTCAATTACGGCCAGATATGGCCGAAAGTCCGGAGCCCACCACTGTATGGGGTCTCATTCACATATTGTTGTTTAGGAGTGTAAAACAATATATATTATTAGTTGACGCATGGACAGCATTTCTGCACCATCAGAAAAACGTTATGGTTCCTTTGCCGCCAAGCCACTCTTGCAACATGATTCATTCAGCAAATGCATATTTGACCTACGTTACGCCAAGGTTACGATATGCCAGCGTAGTGTGACGTATGTTTCCATCTGGAATAATAAATCACACTGAAAAAATACAGAGAAAAGACGCAAGACGAATCTTATCACGGTACTCTCGACAAAACTGTTTCAACTGCTTCCATTCATTGAACGGCCGCTGGCCGAATGCCGGGAACTTAGTGCACGTGAATTCTTTTTCTCTACATTGTTATTAAAAGGACACCTTAATATTGATACTGAAACTAATATTGTTAACAGACAAACGAGCAATCCCTCATCAACGAAGCAGTTTTGTCATCCGTCTCAAAGTGCTATGTTGATGTGCATGGGTATTTTGTTTCCCCACACGATAAAAGAGTAACCATTTGACAGTGTCTGTATCGAATTTGGCAAACAATAGAAACCTTGAATAGGGTGCTAAAGATCTTTTAACACGATAGAATTAAAGATCTTGTGTTGCGAAATTCCCGGCGTGGGTGCTGGCGAGGGCGTCATTGGTTGTTAGCGAAAAAATTAGAAATTTGCAAAAAAGAATAGGTAATAAAAAAATTTTTGCTCCGAGCTAGGATCAAACCTAGGTCGTTTGTGTGGGAAGCAGGCGTTCTACCACACAAGCATGCGTCTGATTGTAAATGCAGTGAAAATGACTTCTACTGCTTGCAAATCGAGTGAAAGCAGTGTCCATGCTTTACAAACACACACGTCCTGTATAGAGGGTTTACAATGCAACATGTAACATCGCAGTATAGTACGGTGTGTTACAAGGGTAAATTGCAACCAGGCTTCTGAACATGTGATTATCATACCGACTTTATGGTTTAAATGTGACCACCTGTTACAAAAGCCACACACGTAACAGCGCGTTTGCCCTTAAGACCACGTAGTAGGTGCACACCAAGTACAAAAAGATTTCACACGCATAACTGCTCATCATTCAGAACATGCAACCCATTAAACAGAATGCTTCTATATGCGAACGTTTTACTGACCTGAACCACTTCCAACTTTATCGATTACTTTGTAGTCATGCAGAATTTCGACTTCTAGACTAACATCATACAATATAAACTACGCATTATGTGTTTGAAGCACGGACTAGGAACAGCATATCGCTATCACGTTCAGCTATTAAAACCAAGCTTAAGGGTCGCCCAATTTTCATGAACTTCCGTATTCCTAATGCTAGAAGTATATTATCATGGCATTCCAAACTGCATCTTCAATTTAATTATTTCGCATCACATACTGCGACACTGCCACAATATCTTTATGTACGTTTTTTACAACTTTGTTCTTTCTAATGCGTATTTTTGTATGGTATTGTTTTAGTTATAAAATGTTATACTGATTCTAGTGATATACTGATATTAGCTGTACCCACCCTGTTACGGTCGTCAGGACCAATGGTATTTGGAAATTTACAAAAAAAGTCACATATTTGCTGCAAAGGCGAATCAATGAAGGCGATAGCAGCAGATTGGAATGTCACGCGAAGAATAGCAAGCAGATCGAAACGTGCTCCGCGTTCCTCACACACAAATGAAGAACTAAACGCACTCACAGGTACAGATGAACGCGAATAAGCATCTCAGTTGTTCGCTGCTTCTGAAAAAAGCACCCTTCTCGCAAACGGATTGCAGTGACTGTTGTGGGCAGTGACGAGTGCAGTGACTGTTGTGTGCACGGTAACTACAACGGAATCATTCGGCTGAAAGCCCAAGGCATAACATTGTCCCCATAGCGAGATAAGTTAGTGCATGCAAGACAATCTCTTCTCTGCGGGGAAAAGTATAGGCCTCGGAGATGAGAGCGCGCACCGCGGCGTTTTGAGAAACTGGTGACGCGCGCTTATTATGCTATTTCACTGGTAATGCTGAATGCACGATATTAGTTTCTCCGAAATGTCCATTACTAGCGACAAGTGGTAGATATAAATAGCTTCTAATTTTAACATTGAAAGAGCTACTATTTCGTAGTTCAGTGGCTACCGCATCAAACTCGCAATTCAGACGACAGAGGTTCAACGCCGTGCGCCGGAGTCTTTTTCTGACTTACTTTTATTGCGAGAGCAATTATATGGACTCCGTCGGCTGGTTTTCACCACCGGCATCGGCATGGGCATCGGAATGGATGTCATGCACTGTATATGTATACGTATCTATATAAATGGGAAAGCAAGAAAGAAAAAAAGCAGAGAAAATACTCCGGCGAGCGGAATTAAAAGTGAGACCTCCACCTCGTGATTGCGAGGCGTTGACCACTGGTCACCAAGGTGTACCTCCATCAAAGTTAAAATAGCAAGCTATTTACACCTACCACTTACCGCTTTTGGTGGGCCTCTCTGGAGGGGGGGGGCGGGGAGGGGACTATTGTGTAATTTTAACATTGTCAGCAAGATGACGCAACGAGCGCGCGGTACCTCTTATCTCTTACGCGCACTTTGGCCCGTGCGGAGGAGGTGAGTGAATGATTCCTCGTACAGCCTTGACTTCCGGTGGGCAGGATCATACGTTTAGGTTGTCGTTAGGCTTGGAATTATAGTGTTGTAGTGGTGGAGCGCAGAAAGGTCACTGCAATTGTTGCACAGCTTTCGTTTTCGAAAAGAGTGCACTTTTCAGCCACAGCAAAGTAACAACTGCGACGCTTATTCGCGTTTATCTGCACCTGTGAGTACGTTTCGTTCGTTATTTGTGCGTGAGAAACGCGGAGCACGTTTCTTTTTGCTTGCTATTCTGCGAATTAGCTTCCGATTTGTTGCTATCACGTTCAGTGCTTCGCCTTTGCGACAAAGCTGTGACTTTTCTTGGGTGCACGTTAAAGAACCCCAGGTGGTCTAAATTTCCGGAGCCCTCCACTACGGCGTCTCTCATAATCATATGGTGGTTTTGGGACGTTAAACCCCACAAATCAATCAATCAATCAATCAGCTGTGACTTTTCTTTCTTGCATTTTCATATATATAGATACGTATACATGTATGGTGAATGACGGCAACGTCGACACCGGCAGCAAAATTTAGCCGGGAGTGTGCATATCGTCGCTATCTTTTGACGGGAAGAGTACCAAAATGTTGGAAGAACACCAACATTATCTGAATTTATTACAGAGAAAAGGTCAAGGTCATGAGAAATTACAGGTTGACCAGCTTATTGTGGTTCTCTAAAAACAATATAAAGAGGTTAAAGCTAGTAAAATAAGGTGACATTAGAGATCAGTCAACAAAACTACTAAACAGAATTTTCGACAGGCTGCTCCACAATAGACAATAATGATACTATTATTCGCTTAATAGAAAAATGCGCGGCATACAACCAACCTCATATATATATATATATAGCCTTCATAGATTACAAGAAGGCGTTTGATTCAGTCGAGAGATGAGTATAATGGAGGCTCTACAAAATGAGAGCACCAAAGAAATTTACATAAACATACTGAGAAAAATCTACAGTGCATCCACACACACCACTGTTGTCCATAAAAAAAACTCTCAGAATCCAAATGAAAAAGTATATAAGGCAGGGAGACACGATCTCTTCAATGCTATACACCGCGTGATTACAGGAGGTTTTCAGGACCCTACACTGGGAAGAATCAGGAATGAGAGTATCTTAACCTGCGATTTGCTGGTGACAATGCCTTCATAAGTAACTCTGGAGACAAATTACAGTTCATTATTTCTGGACACAGAAAGCAGAAAAGTAGGTTTCAAAATAATGTGCAGAAACCTAAAGTAATGTGCAACAGTCTCGGCAGAAAACAGCACTTTGCGATAGGTGAAAAGACGCTTGAAGTTGTGAAGGAATATGTCTGCTTGAGACAGGTAGTAACCACGCAAACAAACCATGTGAGTGAAATAATTATAAGAATAAGGGTGAAGTGGATGACATTCGGCAAGCATTCTCAAATGATGAACGGTAAGCTGCCAATACCCACCAAGTGAAGGCTATGTGACAGCTGCATATTGAGAGTACTTAGCTAGTGAACATAAACCTGGCAGCTTATAAAGAGGGTTCAGTTATCATAGTTGACATCAAGAAGAATGATTGGACATTGGTCGGGCACAAGACCGCGTTGATTGGCGGATCATGGGATAGGCCTTCGCCCTGCATTGGGCGAAGGCAGTCTCCATATATATATATATATATATATATATATATATATATATATATATTGTCACGGAGTTGTGACATGCCGAAGACAGGAGACTTTGCGTTGAAATGTAACTGTTTATTTGGGCGAACCTATGCCTGGTAAACAGATAGTCCGATTACAGTAGCAGTCTTGGACTGATAGCGGCCTGCGGAGCGTCGACCGTCGATCAACTACTGACAAGCGGCGAAGCGCGTCGGCATTTACACTCTTGCCGTCGAATGTTCTAGCGTTATCGCTGACGGTGGCGTAGGTTCCAGAATAATCTGTACAGTTCGCAGAGTAGGCGTATTTTTATCGAAATGATCTACTACAGTCCGGAAGCTTCTTGAAAACTGCAGGCGTGGTTTGCGCTGAGAAATGTGTAGTGTTTTGGGACGATAACAAAACTTGGCAAATGGAACGTGGCATTGCCCCCCTCTCAAAGAGGCATCGTCCCGATGCTTTAACTAAAGATGAAGGTACAACAATAATGCAAAAAAGTACAATGAATAAATACAATACAATAATAATACAAAAAACACTGCTTCAGTTTGTTAACGCGCATGAAATGGCTTGAGGCGCGCGACATGGACAACTTCAGGTCATGATCGGCGTCGTTGAGAGTTCGTGATGCCGTCGGGGACAGCCTCGTAATCAAGTGGGCCGAGACGTCGAACCACCCTGTACGGTCCAAAGTACCGTCGCAGAAGTTTTTCACTTAGTCCACGTCGGCGTATTGGCGTCCACACCAAAACACGTTCGTCGCGCTGGTATTCCATGAAGCGTCGTCGAAGATTGTAACGGCGGCTGTCGGTCGTCTGTTGATTCTTGATACGAAGACGAGTGAGTTGTCGGGCTTCTTCGGCGCATTGAAGGTACTTACTCACATCGAGGTTTTCTTCGTCGGTTACTTTGGGTAACATGGCATCGAGCGTCGTCGCCGGGCTCCTTCCGCAGACCAATTTGTATGGAGATATCTGCATCGTCTCCTGCACCGCCGTGTTGTATGCGAAGGTGACGTACAGAAGAATGGTGTCCCACGTCTTGTGTTCGACATCGACGTACATTGCCAGCATGTCGGCGATCGTCTTGTTAAGCCGCTTGGTGAGGCCGTTGGTTTTTGGGTGGTACGCTGTCAAACTGCGGTGGTTTGTCTGGCTGTATGCCAAGATCGCTTGAGTTAAGTCGGCAGTAAATGCCGTTCCTCTGTCGGTGATAATGACCTCCGGGGCGCTGTGACGTAGGACGATATTTTCGACGAAGAACTTAGCTACCTCAGATGCACTGCCTTTGGGAAGGGCTTTTGTCTCGGCGTAGCGGGTGAGGTATTCGGTAGCTACCACGATCCACTTGTTTCTGAAAGCCGACGTCGGGAACGGCCCCAGTACGTCCATACCAATCTGCTTGAAAGGTTGGCAAGGTAGTTCAATTGGCTGCAGAAGTCCCGCTGGCCTTGTCGGCGGTGCATTGCGTCGCTGACAGTCCCGGCATGTCCTCACATAACGAGTGACGTCGGTGGTAAGACGTGGTTAGTAGTACATTTTTTGTATCCTCGCGAGCGTGTGAGAAACACCGAGGTGCCCTGTCGTCGGATCGTCGTGCAGGGCCTGCAGTAGTTCTGGTCGCAGAGCTGAAGGCACCACAAGGAGGTACTTAGCTCGAAGCCGTGAAAAGTTTTTCTTCTGCAGAAGACCGTTTCGCAGGAAGAACGACGCAAAAGTGCGCGCTTGAATGCCTTCGGGACTTCGGCGGTCCTGCCTTCGAGGTATTCTATTAGGGCCTTAAGTTCCGGGTCGGCTCTCTGTCGTTCAGCGAAGTCGTCGGTAGTTATTGTTCCTAAGAAGTAGTCGTCATCCACGTCGTCGGGTGGTGGTTGGTCCACAGGCACACAAGAGAGACAGTCGGCGTCGGAGTGTTTCTTGCCGAACTTGTAAATGACAGTAATGTCATACTCTTGAAGTCTCAGGTCCATCGTGTGAGGCGATCTGAAGGGTCCTTCAAGGTGGCTAGCCAACACAAGGCGTGGTGGTCGCTCACAACTTTGAAGGGCCTGCCGTAGAGGTAGGGGCGGAATTTCGACGAAGTCCAGATGATGGCGAGGCACTCCTTTTCTGTTGTGGAATAATTAGCTTCTGCTTTGGATAGCGATCGGCTGGCGTTACTAATAATCCTTTCAAGTCCGTCAGCCCTCTGCACAAGAACGGCGCCAAGACCTACACTGCTTGCGTCAGTGTGTATTTCTGTCTCGGCGAATTCATCGAGGTGGGCAAGCAACGGAGGCGTCTGGAGGCGATGTTTAAGCACCTGGAAAGTGTGTTCCTGCGGCGTTTCCTACTTGAACTTCACGTCGGCCTTGGTAAGCTTATTGAGTGGATTGGCGTTGCGGGCCAAGTTTTTTACGAACCGCCTATATTAGGCACACAGGCCCAGAAATCGGCGCACCACCTTCTTGTCAGTGAGTGGCGGGAAGTCGGCGATGGCGGCTGTTTTCAGTGGATCGGGACGAACTCCAGACTTGCTAATAACGTGCTCCAGAAACAAGAGCTCCTCGCACGCAAATCTGCACTTTTCTGGCTTCAGTGTGAGTCCGGACGTCTTGATGGCTTGAAGTACAGCTTCAAGGCGCCGAAGATGCTCGTCGGAACTCGAGGGAAACACGACGACGTCGTCCAAGTACACAAGGCAAGTCTGCCACTTCAATGCTACCAGTACTGTATCCATAACGTGTTGAAAAGTTGCAGGCGCTGAGCAAAGACCTAAGGGCATCACCCTAAACTCGAAGAGGCCGTCCGGTGTTATAAACGCCGTCTTCTCTCGGTCTCTTTCGTCGACTTCGATTTGCCAATATCCAGTCTTGAGGTCAATAGACAAAAAGTACTTGACGTTATGGAGCCGATCAAGTGCGTCGTCTATTCGTGGGGGAGGATACACGTCCTTTCTTGTGATTTTGTTCAGGCGGTGATAATTGACGCAGAAACGTAGGGTCCCATCCTTTTTCTTCACTAACACCGCGGGGGATGCCCATGGAGTCTTGGACGCCTAGATAATGTCATCCCGCAGCATTTCATCAAATTGTCTCTTCATGACCAGACGTTCTCGCGTCGAAAGCCTCTACGGACTCTGACGGAGTGGTCTGGCATTTTTTTCGGTTATGATGCGATGTTTCGTAATGGGGTCTGCCGAATTTTCGATGACGACGAAAAGCAATCTTCGTATTGCAGGAGCAAGGCCTTGAGCTGTTCTTGCTTATCGTTCGGAAGTCTGGGATTGACGTCGAAAGCTATGGGAGGGGCTTGGTTCCTCTGAACAGGTTCCGCAGAATCGGCGAGGGCGAAAGCACTGGTGGCTTCGACAATTTGTTTGATGTAAGCGACCGTTGTTCTTTTGTTCACATGTTTGTACTCATTGCGTAAATTCGTGAGTGTAACCATTACTTTGCCTCCCCGCAGCTCTGCAATTCCTCTTGCGACGCGAATATTTCGGGTGACAACAGATGCTGACTGCTTTCAACGACGCCTTCCAAGTCAGGTGATTTAGGAGCGCCGACTGAATTAATGACGGTTGAGCGAGGCGAAATGGTGACTTGTTCTTCCAGCACATTCAAGGCATGGTTTCCTGACGGCGTGCGTGGCGGTAGTGCTTCTTCTGTGAATAACGTTATCGACTTTGTTTTTAGGTTGATGACAGCACCATGGAGGCATAAGAAGTCCATGTCAAGGATGACATCTCTCGAGCAACGCTCTAGGACTACGAAATCTGTAGGATAAATACGGTCGTTATTGGTGGCTATTGCTGTGCAGATTCCTGCAGGTGTTACGAGATGACCTCCGGCTGTGCGGATTTCAGGGCCTTACCAAGCTGTCCTAACTTTCTTTAACTTCGCAGCGAACGACCCACTGATGAAGGAGTAGTCGGCTTCCAGTATTGACGAGAGCGGTCACTCTGTGGCCGTTGATCAGAACGTCGAGGTCGCTAGTTCGCCATCTCGCATTACAGTTAGGGCGTGGCGTCGGGTTACGGCTGCGTCTGCTTGTTCCGCTGCTTCCATGTTGCGTCGTCAGGTCACCTTCGGTAAGTGAGGTTTCGCCGTCAGGGCTTTGCCTGGTTGGCGTTGTGTTCGGAAAGCTCCGTCACGGCGTCGTCGTCGTTGGAGGATCTTCGGTAGTTCGTCGCACAGCAACCGCACCTCCATCGGTTGCTGCTCTTAGTTTCCCGGATACGGGTTAAGAGACCGGCCCCGCGTTGGACCAGAGTACTGCCGGTGGTGCGGTGACGTGCGGCGGCTAAGCGACGGCGAACAGGAAGGACTTCGTGGTGTCCACCGAGTTCTTGTCAGGTAGTCGGCGATGTCACGTGCCCCTTCACCTGGCTGTGGACGCGGTGCATTCACGGCGAAGCCACGCTGTCCCATCTGTCGGTACTGGCAACGGCGGTATGTGTGTTCGGCCTCGCCGCAGTGGTAGCAGAGTGGGCTGTGGTCAGGGGTGCGCCAGATTCAGTCTTCCTCGGCGCACTGCGCTGGGCCGCTGGCGAACGGTAGGACGTCAGTGGGGGTCGTGGCGGCGGTGGCGTTTGGCGACGGAAGTGCGATGGGGCAGTGTTTTGGCGTGAGCGTGGAGGAGGGGCATGGAGGCGGGCTGCAGCAGCATAGCTCATGGCTTGCAGCTGAGGCTCTTGAGGCTGAGAAATACCCAGCGATTGCGGGATCTCCTGGAGTACGACGTCTGCCATGGATTCCACGTGAGGCTGCGCTGAAGGAAGTAATTTTCGCAGCTCTTCTTGCACGATAGCTCGGATCGTCTCATGCAAGTTAGTGGTTCCAAGCGCTTGAATGCTGGCGTAGCTTGTAGACGAGAAGCTACGGCTATATTGCCGCGTGCGCATCTCGAACGTCTTCTTTATCGTAGATGCTTCTGAAATGAATTCGGCGACCATCTTCGGCGGGTTTCTGAGCAGCCCGGCGAAGAGTTCCTGCTTTACCCTTCGCATGAGCAGACGGACTTTCTTCTCCTCGGACATGTTGGATACTAAGAGCACTTGTTGTTGGGCTAGTTGGTAGAGCATTTTGAAAAGTTAATTAGAGCGCGAAAACTTGACACGATCACTCATACACGCACACACCCATGCATAATGTTGGAGTCAGCGTGGCGGAAAAGTTTAATCATGTCTTCCATGAATAGCGCCACGTTTTCGTTTAGCATCTGCATGCGGGTTTTGAGAAGGGCTGCGGCCTTCTCCTTGCGCACCACACTTGCGAAAGTAGTGAGGAACCTGGTGCGAAAGACGTCCCACGTTGTAAGGCTTCGCTCTTGATTCTCTAACCAGGTCCAAGCAGCATCTTCTAAGGCGAAATACACATGCCGGTGCTTGCCATCGTCTGTCCAGTCATTGAAGGCAGCGACGCGGTCGAATCTTTCGATCCAGCTTTCCGGGTCTTCCAGTGGCAAACCGCGGAAAGTTGGCGGCTTTTTGGGTGGCCGGAGCAGGAGTGGTGCAGGCTGCACGGGGGTGGTCATGGTTGCAGTAGTCGATGTCGGGATCCGGGTCTGCCTGGCTGATTGAGGAAGGGGAACGTACGCTGGTTGTAGTACCTTCTGCCTGCGGCTTGTTCGCTGTTCAGGGTTAGCATCCGTGTCTTTTTGCCGCTTGGGCTGGGGTCGGTGCTTGAAGGGGGCGTTCGGAACATCAAAGAAGCAGCACCTCCAGCAGATGTCACGGGGTCGTGACGTGGCCGAAGAGAGGAGACTTTGCGTTGGAATTTAACTGTTTATTTGGGCGAACCTGTGCCCGGTAAACGGAAAGTCCAATTACAGTAGCAGTCTTGGACTGATAGCGGTGAACGGAGCGTCGGCCGTTGATCCACTACTGACAAGCAGCGAAGCAGGTCGGCATTTATACTAGATTAGATTAGATTAGATTTGTGGGGTTTAACGTCCCAAAACCACCATATGATTATGATAGACGCCGTAGTGGAGGGCTCCGGAAATTTCGACCACCTGGGGTTCTTTAACGTGCATCCAAATCTGAGTACACGGGCCTACAACATTTCCGCCTCCATCGGAAGTGCAGCCGCCGCTGCCGGGATTTGAACCCGCGACATGCGGGTCAGCAGCCGAGTACCTTAGACAATAAACCACCGTGGCGGAGCGACATTTCCACTCTTGCCGTCGAATGTTTCAGCGTTATCACTGGCGGTGGCGTAGGTTCCAGAATAATCTGTAGAGTTCGCAGAATAGGCGTGATCTTATCGAAATGATCTACTACTGTCTGGAAGCTTCTCGAAAACTGCAGGCGCGGTTTGCGCTGAGACTCGTGTAGTGTTTTGGGACGATAACAAAACTTGGGAAATGGAACGTGGCAATATATAGAAGAGACACAACTTAGCGGTTGTTTCAGTTTTATTCCGAACGGTTTCGAGCGGTGGACTGGTCTTCAGGACTTATTCACAAACCCTAACGGTTTTGACTCAACCTGACCCGGGACCATTTTGTGTGCAGAAGATACAAGGACCTTGGGCATCTGCCTCAGTTGCGCAGAAAGCGACTAAAACACTGCTACTTTACCTAAAGTCAACAAACCTGAGCGACCGCCTGTAGACTGTGTGTGCTCCCCGAGTGTGCTCGTCACGGTGTGTACCTTCTCATCTCTCTGCAACCTCTTTTCTCCCCTTCATCCCTTCCCCAGAGAAGGGTAGCAAACCGAATGTGCGTCTGGTTAACCTCCCTGCCTTTCCTTGCGTCTTTATCTCTCTCTCTCTGACGAAGACCAGTCCATCAGTCGAAACCGTTTGAAATCAAACTAAGACAACCACTAAGTTGTGTCTCTTTTCTTCTCAAGGACGTTTGGCCCATTAGAAAAACTGCATCAGTCAGTGTATATATATATATAAATATATAAATAAATATATATATATATATATATATATATATATATATATATATATGTGTGTGTGTGTGTGTGTCTGTGTGTGTGTGTGTGACGTAAGAAGGCAGGGATGGTTAGGAGAAGTAGAGAAGGAAGAACTGCAGAATGGAATAAACATGGGGTATGAGCCAGGCCACGTCCCCCATTCATCATAGCGTCACACAAGTCGACAGGATGGAGACCTGCCTGCCCCTTCATCAGTCACTCATCATCGACGCAGTTCCCCAGAAGACGCCCTGACCGTACATTGACTACCGAATCATCGCCTAGGAGGACAACGACCAGCACCATGACAGAACCATCGGCTGACCTCGACATCCCCAAGTACACCGGATCAGCGGACGACGGACCCGTGCAGGACTGGTTAAACCTGTTCGAACTCCACGCTACCGCTGCATCTTGGTCGGAACGGGAGATGGTTATGAACTTCAGCGACTACGTCTCCGGTGAGGCATTTAAATTTTACCTGATTCACATATTTGAGAACGATGAGTCTTGGAAAAAGATCAAAGAAGAAATGATCAGTCGTTTCAAGGAATACGATGAAGACCTGCCCATACTTCATCAGCGGAAAGCTTTTTAACTCGCCCATCAGAGTTACGCGAAGTCTTCCCGCAGTAAGCCTATTTTCCAAACGAGACCTCAGAGAAAATATACCTCCATTGTACCATCATATGACTCTTCCGAAAAAACGTCACGCATTCAAACACCGACTGGTAACTTGCACGTCGCAACAGACAAGGTAAAGCCTCCGTATACCGAAAGGAATTTAGACCATTTCGGCAAAAGACTAAACCTAAAGCCGGCTTTCCCAAGAACAATAAAATCGGCATTTTGAAAGTGTTCACTGCACCACAACACTTCAGATTTTACTGAACCACCCGAATGCCTTGATGCTTCAAGTCACACACAAGGCCCAAACGGTTTCGAGCGTGTGACGGCATTTACGTGTGACGAACTGGTGAATCCTCGCAATACCAGCTCCCACCCTGACGTTCCCGACCAGGGTCGTTCGACAGACATTCTCAGCCTAATCACGCTGCAAAAAGAAAAACATACGCCATCAGAACCACCTGAAGCCATGTCTGTTGTGATCTCATCGTCAAGTGATAACACACATGTGAGTCAAAGCACTGCAAGATCTTTGGATCCACCAACGCCGGCGCATTGTCAACTGACAGAAGAATTTACCATCAAGGATGACTCACAACCATCTTGGGAGCTTTCTCATCAGCCTGTCATGCTGCTTTCATCGCAATACAAGCCTAGCAGTACAGTGTCGACTACCGACAATCTACGGATCACATCACCATCTAAAGAAAAGCAGACTCATGTTCCTGAAAGAGGCCCATCTGACGAACTTTCACAACAAGACGAGCAATTTCAACAAAAGCAACTCCACGAATTCCAAGAACTGCAACGACTACTTGAACAAGAACAACGATCAAGTGAAACCTCCTCACGAGTGCACTTGTGGCTGGAAGGTCATCAGAGACAACATCAATTAAACAAGCAAAGACAAAGTCGATGCCTAAGCCATCTTCGCAGAAATCAACGTCGACAAAATTTTCTGCACCAGTTCTCAAAGTCATGTCTGCGATCCAACAAACTGAGAGAACGCCACAGAAAGTTACGAAAGATACATGAAGCTACTACGTATACAACAGAGAAAAAAAGACATCGACCCATCATCCTCGGTTCTCACGCGCGCCGACTAGAAGCAAAGCATCTATTGCCACGACGGCGCTGGATCCGCTGCCAAAGACATCCGTCAATCCAATGCTACACAGATTTCAAGCCTTGTTCGTTCTTCACAAGACCTCAAGTCGTGTCATCATCAGTGGAGATGTGCAGGGCAGGGTTATGCTATCCAGGGCACAACAGCCAGCCTCGTCCACCAGAACTAGCCTAGATATGACCGGATTTCTGCCCTCTCCTGTGAAGTCTGTGCGATCTTACGGAACTTCAATGCGATGTGGAACTACAGCCCATTTAGACATTTTTTGTGTTCCAAGATTGCTTGTTCATTATGTATTGTATTATGTAACGCGAGCATTCTTTCGGGGGGAGGGGGAATACTGTGACGTAAGAATGCAGGGATGGTTAGGAGAAGTAGAGAAGGAAGAAGTGCAGAATGGAATAAACATGGGGTATGAGCCAGGCCACGTCCCCCATTCATCATAGCGTCATATATATATATATATATATATATATATATATATATATATATATATATATATATATATATATATATATATATATATATAAAGAAGTGTATTTCTAAGGGCTTCTTTTTCCGTGTTTTGACACAATAATAATGAGATCTAACAGACAACAATGCCAAGGAATGTGGAAGTTATTAGATCCATTGTAAAGTAAGAAAAGAGGTTGCCAAAATAACTTGCCATGAGCAGGAATCGAACCTTCGACCTCCGAATAACGCGTTCGCTACTCTACCACTGAGATATCGAGGCGGATATTCCCCCACCCGCTTTATTGGGTTTAACTGTGAATTTAAACGTGGGAGTGTCAGTCAGCGCCACCTGTAGCCACTGTCATAAGATTTTTATTAGCGAAGAAAACTAAGACTGATGTTTCACTAAATTTTGCACTGAGACCTCCACGCGAGATGTAAGAAGTCTTGAAATGTATTTTTCATATTTTCACGGCATTGGCTCGAAGAAATATGGCGAAACTTTGTATGCTAGGTCTCTGACACCCTAAAGGTGACAATATACTTCTTTTTAAGAGAATAGAAGTTATGTATTACCCAGTAGATGCCATGGCAACCGGTGGCAACAGATGGTGAGTAAGCCACACTCGCCGCCATGGCAACCGGTGGCGCTGACTGACACTACCACGTTTAAATATGCATATATACCCTATAACCGCCACCGAAGCTTAGTGCTAGAGCATCGAACGCGTCATTCGTAGGTCGCAGGTTCGGATATTGCTGGTGGCAAGTTATCCTTTTGTCTACTTTTTTTCTTCGTATTTGAAATATAGTTGCTTTTTATAAGGTTCCCTATACATCCTAGGCATTATTGTCTGTTCGTTCTCAATATTACTCTGCCTGACCAAATATATATTCAGTGGGTCTGGTACGTATAAGATAAGAAGCTGGTACACGTACGAGAAAGCAAGCAGTTCCTTTATCGATTTAAGTTTTGGCCGTGGCACAGCCTTGGTCAGAGAATCATGTGATGCTCCTTGTCATGACCTTTCCAGGATCCATAGTATTAAGAAGGCCGTGCCACGGCTGAAACGTAAATCGATAAAGGAATTGCTTGCTTTTTCATACATGTACCAGCTTATATATATATATATATATATATATATATATATATATATATATATATTCGCACAGGCACGATTTCACTATTTTACCTTCAGTTCCTTAGTATTTACAAGTCAGTACGCACTCTCACATGGACGCCACTTTAATAATTTCCTAGAGGCTGACGCCATTCAGCGCAAGCGTTTATGACAATCACTACGTCATTGAATTGTAGTTTTGCCCGATTTTCTTGGTCATCTCAGTACTTTAGTCCTTACGTGGCACTCAGATGCAGCACCGAATGCCGTTGGTTCTATCCAGGCCGCGCGGTCACATTTCAATGGAGACTAAACACCAAAGGCCTCCGTAGAATACAATGCTAGCAAGTTAAGAAACACTAGATGGTCGAAAATTCGGAAGCCATCAAATATGGTTCGCCTCATTATTATGTCGTGGTTATGCCACGTAAGACCCATCTTCTTTATCGGTTTGATTTGACTCTTCTTCAATGAAAATGCTAGTGTTACATGAGTGCAGTTTTAATATATGAGATGTGTTTTTGCCGGGGTTCACGTAAGCTACCGTATTTCCGTCACGGATATGACATTGCAAAATATATACGGGCAGATTGCAAAAAAAAGGCAAGAAAACGTTCGACCGTAGGGCATCGAACCAGTGAAGTCTCGTCCTGCAGCGCACTGTCCAAACCACCAGGCCACGGAGCGTATGTCGTTAAGTTGGTTAATGGCGAGCTATTTGTATACATCATGTACCGTTGGCGATCCTCAGAGCTCAGCACCTTCAGCGCGCTTACGTTTCAGCAGTGAGATTGCATGCGTTACGTGCGTGCGCTCTGAAGGTCGTCGTCCTGCGTGTTGCCACCTGCGCACACCTCCACATGGCCTGGTCATGCGTGGTTGCACGCGTGCTTAACTCGGGATTCGCACGCTTTGTATCTCTTGTGATTCCACTGCAAGTTTGCTTAGAAGTTAAAGTGGTTAAAGAGAGTACAGGGGTCCTTTCGCCTGCTGCTGTGGACGTGTTTACAAAAAGATTACGCTGCTGACACACGACGAATTAAGAAACGCAACTGTTCGCGCTCATCCCGAGTATATTTGTGCTCTTGTTTCGTGCGCCTTTCTACTTGTTTTGGCAGAGTGTTTTAACTGCCATGCTGTGACAGTTGTTCTTCCCCGCTCGTCTCGTGTGTGCTCATTTCGTGCCTGCTTTCTGCTCGGCGCGTGCGCTGTAAGTTTTGTGGTGCTTGCAAATGTTCGCATGGCGTACTCAATCTGTCACCTTTTTGGCAGAACAATGGACAATGAATGCTCAACTAGCACGGTAAAGGCACGTATGTTTCAACCTTCGTATTATACTGATTCTTAAAAAAGAGATCAGTAACATTTCGTTGGTGTTTTTTTTTAATTTTCTGAATGCTAAAATTAGAAGTGAACGCTCACATTGCGTGCCTCTATATTCACGAGTTTTATTCAAGTGGACGTACGGCATTAGGCAGGGTCACGCGAACACGGCCTTTTAACGCGATAGTGTTGAAAAGCTCGTGTCGCAGAAAACCTGCCACCAGCGTCGGCCTTGTTGGTTGTGAACAAAAAATTGTCTGTGCCTCTGTGACCGAAAAATCTGGTTACTGAGAGAGCAGCGAGAGGTCGCACGCGTGGGCGCGTGATCACACTGAAAAAAAGCTGCGCATTCGAAAAAAAGTGCTAAAGGTCACGAAGCGTGGTAGTTTCTTTGCCCTGCCACCGCTCCCTGCTCAGCTTCCAGCACTTTTGTCGGGACGAGAGAAGAAATAATGCAATCGCAGCGTGCGAGAAACCTTTGTAACTCCACTCGCACTGAACGGATTCCTAAAGTTTTTAGGGCGTTGAATTCGTGAGGCAATGAGCTCTTCTAGTGAATTCATTCTATGGTTACTTGAAAGAGTTTTTCAGGGCCCTTTAACGCATTTTGTTCGACAGGTGTGACGACGAAAACGAGCTCAATCGGCAATAATAGCGAACGCTGGTCCAATCTACTGGGTGGGCCCCGCCGCGGTGGTCTAGTGGCTAAGGCACTCGGCTGCTGACCCGCAGGGCGCGGGTTCGAATCCCGGCTGCGGCAGCTGCATTTCCGATGGAGGCGGAAATGTTGTAGGCCCGTGTGCTCAGATTTGGGTGCACGTAAAGAACCCCAGGTGGTCTAAATTTCCGGAGCCCTCCACTACGGCGTCTCTCATAATCATAGAGTGGTTTTGGGACGTTAAACCCCACATATCATTAATCAATCTACTGTGTGCGTGTTTGTGTGCGTGCGTGTGTATGTAACAAAACATATGAATAAGTAGGCACATAGTGGTTGAAGAGTGCGCTTGGGGCCGGATTTCGCTATCACTTTCAACTCTTAAAGGCGAAGCTTAAGGGTTCCCCAGTTTTTCGTTTTCTTTCAGCAACAAGAACGCATAAATATTAAAGACTGCTGAGCTGAAGTGTTGTTTGCTGAAATTCTTTTTTTTTTCAAAAAAAAACTTTCCTGTTCAATCGCTGAAACGCATCTTCAAAGACTGAAGTCGGCAGGTTATTGTATGTTTAACACTGTCATGTGCCAAATAAATCAGGAGAATATCCCCAATATTTTTGGTCTAAAGTTGATTGTAGAGGCTACAAAGTAAATGAAACAATTTTTTGACTTTAAGTAATAAAAGCTCTGTATCAAATTTCTGATGCGTCCTCCTATAGGGACAGCATGCCATGAGCCTATATGAGTCCTTGGTACCAGTACAAATGACAGATATTTAGGACACTAAAAGAAACAAGTACGTTTCAAACTGAAATGTTGAGGATCATTCTTGCATATTTCATTGATGTGCTGTGGAAGGACTGGCAGCACTCGCGACAGTGAGACACATTGCATAGACCGCAGAGATACCTTGTGTTGCTGCGGCAGTTGAGGCTTCTACAGCGGCAGGCATACATGGGCTTACTATTTTATGGGAAATGGCGCCCGCTGTCAAACCTCTTTTTATTGATATGTGGAGTTTAACGTCCCAAACCCACCATATGCTTATGAGGGACGCCATAGTGGAAGGCTCCGGAAATTTCAACCACCTGGGGTTCTTTAATGTGCACCCAAATCTGAGCACACATGTCTACAACTTTTCCGCCTCCATCGGAAAGGCAGCCGCTATATCCGGGATTCGAACCCGCAGTCTGCGAATCAGCAGCCGAGTATCTTAGCCACTTGACCACCACGGTGGGACGTATCTGTTATTTTAAGGGCACGTCTTGGAGAACTTTCTTTTTGCTGGGTGCTCATATTTTTGAATGGCCAGCCTCGTCCCTTCGACCTCTCTAAAGCTTCACTTGAATATGACTGCGTTTGCAAGGCAACTTCGAAAATCTATTGGGACCATATTGCTACATGCATCCATATTGATATTAGCGGGGTCAACGCGCGTGTGTGCCTGACTAGGAATACGAAGGGTTGTCTCCGCTCAATCGCTGGTCAACCGGTCGCGCCATTACCGCTGGTTTCAAATACAACTAATCCGCAGCCTCGTCGATACGGCGCCTCTTCTTTTTCGTAACATATTTGGGGGAGGTGTAACGTTCCCCGTCGTCACCTCGAAGCTTCGTAGTGGCCGCACTGTTCCGTCTCCAGCCACGGCTACCAATGACAATAACCTGTCAGCGTCTCCATCTGTAGCTCCAGCCACTACATACCTGACGAGGCCCTACCATCGTGATCCCGATACATTCTCCGCACAACCTGGGCTAACGTTGACTACTGGCTCCGTATGTACGAGCGTGTTAGCAAAACACACAAATGGGACCCTACCATGATGCTCGCTAACGTAATATTTTACAAGGACGGCCCTCCACGTGTTTGGTTCGATGCCCATGACACCGAACTCACCAGCTGGGATATCTCCAAGGAGCGACTGCGCGGCATCTTTGGGGACCCGTGCGGTCGCCAAATGGAAGCGCGAAAAAAACTCACCACTCATGTGAAGTCCTCAACTGAGTCGTCTATCTCATATATACAGGATGTGCTCGCGTTGCGCCGGACAGTGGACGAGCAATTGACAGAGAGTGACAAGGTGGGCCACATACTCAAGGGCATCGCGTACGACGTCTTCAACTTGCTCGTGTACCCTAACGTCACGACCGTAGATATGATTATGAAGGAATTCCACCGCTTCGAAATGGCAAAATCCGCCGTGTTCTGCCTCAATTTACGCAGCTACCAAAAACGGCTGTCAAATCAACCTGCACAAGTTTCGGTGCCGCACCACCCATGCAGGACAGCGGGACACGTATAGTTCGACGGGAGCTTGAGGCGTCAAGTCCAGCCCCATTTCCCCCACTTTCACTCGACCATGGCACCACACAAACGCCTCCAGTGGTCTCTGTTGTTCAAGCTGTCGTGAGGCAGGAAATTGCAAAGCTCGGTTTTCCTGTGGCCTGCGCTGTCTCCCGACCCGCCTCTAGACCAATGACAATAAATGAACCACGCCATAACTCGCATTTTTTTCCTCAACCCCGCAATCTGACGGAACGGAGAACTGCAGACGACCAACCGATCTGTTTCCGCTGCCACCGAGTTGGCCATATCTTGCGCTACTGCCGCAGCACTTGGATGCCCTTAAACTGGAGCCCATTTCACTCTCCTCGGCCATACGAGGACTCCCGTCCGTATTGACCCAGTCGTGTGTACCCTTCTTCCGGCGTCCCTAACAGCCGCTCCACCGCTCGTCCACCGTAACCTCCACGCCGCCGTTCCCCATCGCCCCAACCACGCCGCTATCCGCCCCCGATGAACTATGAATCCTATCGGACGGAAAACTAGATCGTGCACTGAGGGGAACTGTAATAAAAACGGAATGGAGGAATATTGAAGACAGGACACAAGCGCTGTTCCCCTAAGTGTCATGTACAAACTAGCCCTTCAAGAAACTCGTCTGTAGATCATGCAGCTCCGGGAGCTTGTGCTGCATCAATTGCGACTGATCCGAATTCTCCGTTGACGCTACCCACTAATACGAACTTGATTGAGGTGTATGTGAACGGTATTTTTTAATGGCGTTAGTTGATACCGGAGCTCAAGTGTCCATAATGAGGGCTCATCTGTGTCGCCTACTAAAAAAAGTCCTCACGCTTGCAGCGAATAAAGCTCTTGGTGTCGCTGGTACTGAAAATGTACCGTTAATATTAGTATTGCCGGCCGCCATGTCCCCGTTTTATTTACGATGCTTGAAACTTGTGCTCATGACCTAATCTTCAGCATGGAATTCCTATCGACGCATTCTGCCCTGATCGACTGTGCCACTAAAACTTTATGCAGAAAATCTTCGCCCGGATTCTCACCCTAAACTTCTGAACAGCCTGTGCACCACTGACTTCTTCCGAATAATACCTAAAGCTCTCACATTTGTTGAATTGGCAACACCCTCTCCCGTGCTCGACGGTGATTATATCTTGACGCAGATTACTGGTGTTTTCTTGGTGCGTGACATTACTGTCCCAGACTCCGTCGTAACTATGACCTCTAACAGAACATACCTCTCTGTTATGAATTTCGGTTTCATAAAACAAGTGCTACCTCAAGGAATATCGGTCGCCGCGCTAGGATCCTTAATTGACGACTACGTCACCTGCTTTGCGGTAGACGTATGTCCCGATCACCCACGTCTCTCGCAGGATGCCACGTGCCTCGGTGCAATCTTACGCTCCATGATCGCCCCAGACCTCAAACCTGCGAAGTCAGCCACGCTATGCCACCTTCTGGCTTCAAACCGCGACATATTCGACATTCACAGCCGCCCACTCGGCCAGATTTCAGTCGTCAAGCACCGCATTAACAGAGGTGATTCTCATCCTATTCATCGGCGACCATACCGGGTGTCTGCCACCGAGCGCAAAGTAATTCAACAAAAAGTCACCAAGATGCTATCCAAAAAAATAATTGAACCCTCTTCGAGCCCTTGGTCGTCCCCCAATGCGCTCGTTAAAAAGAAAGATGGCACGTGGCGCTTCTGCTTGGTTTACCACCATTTGAATAGAATCACGAAAAGGACGTTTACCCTTTACCCCGCATCGATGACGCTCGATTGTCTTCATGGCGCCCAATAATTTTCTTCAATAGACCTACGTTCCGGCTACTGGCAGGTGGCTGTCGACGAAAGAGATGAAGTGAAGACTGCGTTTGTAGCCGCTGTGATAGCTCAGTAGTTAGAGCATCGAACTCGTTTTTTTTTCGAAGACTGTGTTTGTAACTCTAGATGGTCTATATTAGTTCATCATTTTGCTGTTTGTGCTATGCAACGCCCCAGCCACGTTCGAGTGCATGATGGACTCTCTGCTACAAGGGTTCAAATGGTCAACATGTCTTTGTTATCTTGACGATGTCGTTGTATATTTTTCAACATTCGAACCTTCAGCGTTTGTCAGCTATTCTTGATATATTCCGCACTGCAGGCCTTCAACTACACTCGTCGAAGTTACACTTGGGAAGCCGGCAAACTACAGAGTTGGGCCACCTTGTCTATGCCCCTGGTGTGCAGCCGGGCCCGGAGAAAATTCGTGCAGTCACCAGATTTCCTGTACCCCAGTACGTCAAAGATCTCCTTTTTTGTAGGAGTTTGTTGCTATTTCAGAAAGTTTGTGAAAGATTTTGTAACCATCACTCAACCCCCCACTAGGCTTCTGAGGAAAGACGTCATATTTACGTGGGGTACCGACCAACTGATGCTTTGTCTCACATAATCACACTACTAATGACTCCACCTATGTTGGCTCACTTTGACCCATCCGCTCAGACAGAAGTCTGAACCAATGCTAGTGGTCACGAGTGGCCGTCCTAGCCCAATGCCAACGGGGACACGACCGAGTTGTCGCCTACACTAACAGCCTCCTCACAGCTGCTGAGAGCAACTATTTCATTTCAGAGTGTTAAAGTTTTTCTCTTAATTGGGCAGTCTCAAAGATCCGCCCATACTTATATGACACAAGTTTCTCTGTCATAACTGACCATCATGCGCTACGTTGGCTTACGTCACTGAATGATCCTACAGGCTGGCCCGGGCGCTGGGCTTTGCGACTGCAAGAGTATACCTACACGGTGGCGTACAAGTCCGTACGCCTACATCGGAATGCAGACTGCCTCTCCCACTACCCGGTCTGAGTCGAGGACTGCGCCTGACACCGACACCGACCCTTGCGCCTTTCCCTTTTCGCAAATGGCATGCATCGGTGATGAGCAGCGCTGTGATGCGTCGTTGTGTGCTATGATTGAGTGCCTCAAATCACCATCTTCCAATCAGTTCCTTTGCTCATTCATGCTCTACGATGGTGTATTATACTGCCAAAGTTTTGAGCCTGATAGACCGGCCCTGCTGCTTGTCATTCCGAAACACCTTCGTTCGGAAGTTCTACATGAACTTCATGACCTTCCGACTGCCGGTCACCTTGGTGTGTCACGCACTTACGACCGAATGCGCCGACGCTTCTTTTGGCCAAGGCTTGCATGCTCAGTCAAAAGATACGTTGTGGCTTGCGAGAAATCTCAGTGCCGCAAAACATTCTTGACGTTTCCCGCTGGACGCCTTCAACCACTTCATATTTCGTCAGAACCGTTCTTTCGCATTGCCTTGGACCTATTTTGCCCTTTGCTCTTGTCTATCAAGTGGATAGCCGTGGCCACCCACTACGCAAGGCGTTATGCCATCACATCAGTTCTTCCAACAAGCTGCGCCACAGATGTCACAGACTTCCTCCTCAAGGACGTGATTTTGCAACACGGAGCCCCACGGCAGCTGCTTACAGACCGTGGCCACACCTTTTTATCGAAGGTCATATCCTACATCTTACAGTTCTGTCAAAGGAGACACAAGCTGGCTACGTCATACACTCCGCAGACCAATGAACACATGGAGCGTCTAAATAGAACTCTTACAGACATGCTCGCTAAGTATGTACCAACCACACAGACTGGGATCTTGCGTTGCCGCACGTCACGTTTTCCTATAATTTTTCGCGCCGTGACACTGCCAGTTACTCTCCATTTTTTATGCTGCTTCGCCGAGAACCAACATTACCTCTAGACACCGTCATAGTGTCCCATGCAGTACTGACCAAAGAATATGTCATGGACGCTATCACTCGGGCTGCTCACGCACGCGAAATCATCCGTACTCGCCTTCTGACCTCGCGAGAGAAGCAACGAAGTTTGTATGATCAACGACACCCTGAAGTACACTTTCCGCCCAGTATTTTGCTCCTGATCTGGTCTCCGACCCGTCAGGTTGGCTTGTCAGAAAAACAGCTTACTCGCTACACAGGTTCATATTGAGTCCTTCGTGTGGTTACTCCTGTCACTTGTGACATTGGTCCTTTCACCACCTCGTCTTCATGTGCCCTACAGGCTACCCATATTGTACATGTTGCGCGCTTAAATCCCTACCACTCCACTAGTGACGTTGACATTTAAATGCGCCGAGACCGCGCTTCTGCCGCAGGGGGTTATGCTATATGCATGCATATGGATATTCTAGGGGGCGACGCACGTGTGTGCCTCACGAGAAAGACAAAGGGTTGTCTCCGGTCGATCGCTGGTCAACCGGTCACGCCATTACCGCTGGTTTCAAATAAATCTAATCCACAGCCTCATCAATATGGCGTCTTCTCTTTTCTGTAACAATATGAGGATCCACACCTTTGTCCTACCACCACAAAATCCGAGCATTCACAAATACTGCATTTAGTACATGGAAGAGAATTCTCAAGCAGCCCCTTTTGTACCAGACGCCATTTTTAAAGACGATAGTCTTTCTTGGGGACTTTCGACGCAAAATTTTCGGTCTCTCTGTCTGCCTGTACATTTGTCTGTTTGTCCACTCTTACATCGGCATCGGGTACTTGAAACGGCCGACCCCATCCGCAGCAACCACCAATGTTGCTCAAAGTTGAGCATTCATGCTTGTGCAATTGTCAAATAAAAAGCAATTATTGCGCATGTCTGGGGCACCATAACAAAACGAATATATTCTGCATATGCATCTCTTACTATAAAACGCATACATTAGTAATTTTAAGGACCGTAGTGCTTATCACGCTGTGCTTGCCATGCAACGCTTGCACTGAATGGGGAGTGTTTCCAACGCTTTGCTAAGACGAGAGGGTGGTGGCACCTACCCATCGCCTCGCGTTCTACACTTTATCACCTCTGAGGCGGCCGCGCACGACCACGCGCTTTGTTTCCCAAAAGAAACTGCCACATGACACTCATATCTCACATGTGACGTGACGTGATGCGCTCGTTTGCCTCCGCTGCACGCTCGAGGCACTCTAACGCAGCGCCTCTGGAATATCATTCACCGATTTTCTTGCGCACAACACCAAATAAATGTTTTGTTCACTCTCTCCACACGCAAGACTATCGTCTTTTGGCGACATTTGCAGGTTAACATGCAGATACGTGGCCAATTTTTTTATACCTTGTAATCAAGAAATTCACAAGGTCAACACCTCGCGGTTCTTTGCGATCACTATTCTTCTGAACTGCTGAAGTTAGAAAGTCGGTTAGCAGCCGTTTCTAACCACCCTCCTCAGTATCGTCATTAAAGTCGGATGAGCGGTTCAAGAAAACATCGATCTCGTTCTGGAATAGTCCTGTCTTAGAAAATATCTTAGAAGCATATTGTTTTTCTCACGGTGTACGCAAGTGCGAGAATTACACCCATAAAAACACTCCCGCCAAAGCATACTCAACAGCGAACGCAAAGCTCGGTAAAATGCGAGCACTTGCAGCTAGGGCCTGGATTTCTGTGAGCGCGTTTTTATTCGGTGTTACTGCGGGTGAGTGGACACCTTTAAAGCATAATGTTCCACTGGAAGACACTTGTTCTATATTCTTTTTATGGAGCCCATAGCCGAGAGCAAAACGTAAACAAAAGGAGCTGCTAATATTCAAGAGTTGTTTTTTTGACGCACAATTTTTTTCTTTCAAAAGCACCATAGCCATTCAAGCAATTATTTGTTGTTTTTACGAACATTCAGTGACTTAAAACAAGCCTATTCTACTTAAAAATACGGAACTTCAAGAAACATGGGCAGTGAGCGCCATATGTCAAACCGGTTAGCAGCATTGGCAAGTTCTCAATTGAGAACACCATGCAGGTAATGACTGGCTATAAGTAACTGAACGACTTTTGCAGTAGGATAAATATCTGTCCTCAGATGAGGCCCGTATGCATGAGAGGGTTAAAAAAAGAGCATGCGCGAAGTACGCGGACGTTTGGAGTTTATGTTCGCAAAGGCTGTCAAAGGTAGACACCAAGCAGGGTAGCTAGACATTTCATAATTTTTGTAAAGGCCACCCAGTTCACACATACGTGAATTCGCTTAGTCAATTTGGAAGGCGTATTTTCAGCTGCAACAGAAGCGAGTACAAAATGCGCATCCTGTAAACTCGTCGTCCCCGGTAGTGCGAATATTACGCAATTAGTAACCAAGATCTGTCAACCCACTGGTTTTTTTTTGTCACAAAAGATGTTAATATCTCGACACAACACGTAAGCGTGCCAAGAAGACATTCATTTCGGCATTTTAAAAAGAGTTAGCTGACACGTGTTGGTGACAGTGTGTGGTGACGGTACGGCACGCGTCTTTCTACCTCACTGCGTCGTGATGTTAGTCCAACCTCGGAGTAGAACTTCAAGCTGTCTAATTATTACAATTTTTAGTGAGCAAACCCCGCACGCAGATGTAACATAATCGAATCTAGTCCGTATACAGCTGAAGACCTTGCGTGTATATGAGCTTTGCTTGGCTAGAGTGACTAACGAAGTTGTCAAGAATTGTAGTCGTTGAAGAAGCTTGTTCAGCGTACTCAACTACATTGCTTCCGCGCCTTTTATTAGATAACGGTGGCCCTGACCTCTCTAAATACTGCCTTATTACCGGCTAAGCGACGAACTATCATTAAAACAGTGAAAAAAAGTGTACAAAATAACGATGAGTTTGGCAGGTGGTTAGTATAACCAGTCCACTAAGAATGCCGAAATACAGAGTTTAATGAAGGACCGTGGAGTCATTGATGCCAGTACATTCTTTATCAGATCGGTTAAACAGATCAATTTCGGATGCGCATTTACGAGAGATGGGGCTCTGTAACGTGTAATACCGGCGTACTAACCAAACATTCGTATGTTCGCAAAGCTTAACAACTGCCTGAATAATGGCTCTGGCCATTATTTTTACAACCTGAAAATCACTCAGAACTTTCCAAACTCGTTAAATGCCATCGTGCGACTTTCTTACTACCACATGCTCTTCAAAGATGATGCAAGCGAGAGTTTCCACACACCCTTTTACTGAGTGGCAAGAAAAATATTAGAACAGTAGCTGAGAAAAAAAACCATTGTTAATGCAGAAATCTGTTCAAATAAACAAGAATCATCAGGGCATGTTACTCACTCTCGAATATATGGCTATATGTTAACAGTCTTCTGGCCCTCACTTCGTAATATGCCACTAGAAAGTGCAGTTTTTTTTAACTTTCTGCCTCATTTAGGTGTTATCAGTATAGCGTAATATACTCCAGAAAATACGACCCTTCCTCCGCACATTCTAACCGAAGCACGACAGGAATTTCACCACGCTACCGCAGCCTTTTGTACAAAAAAGAGGGATGAGAGATATACAATCACTACTGAGATGGGAAGCAGCACATTCTCTGAATACTTCTGCGGTGTGATGCCGCAGCCTAATTGCAATGTCGGGTTGACTTCAGATCTTGGATGTTGTAGCGGTGCGGGGGTTAGGTATTGTGCAACTTCCTTACTCGCGGAACAAATTTATTGGTTAGAGATTTCTGATTTCTTTGCCAGAAAATCTAACGAACTTAAAAAACTTTCCTTATTTGCAAGTACTCAACACTACCCGAAACGAGATTTTTATTAGGTATGTGCTTTGAAGAGCCCATGTTTTAGTTCAAAGGTCGTGATTGTCCCTGTCAGAAGTGTTGAAATTTATGCAGCATGGTGAATGAGTACTGACACTGAGGCACAGTGAGCGGTAACTATCACTGAAATTTTGTTAGACGAACTGAAAGGCATGCAGGGAAATTGGCTGCACAGAACTAACACTGTTGCCAGAAAAAATAAGGCTTCGACTTTAGCCAGTATCAAAAAGAGAAACAGCTGCTTCCGGCTGCCAACGCAAACTGCAGCAGTTCTATCAGGTGTGCACACTGGAAGCACTTTGTAACCAACCAGTAAACAAACAATAAAACTTCCATAGTGTCCCTTATGCATTCCCCACCTAAGATGATTTGAAGCGTCAGTCATTCTCTTTTTCTTCTCAATAGACGCATTGACCAACCCAATTTCTTTCCGAAAACTTTCTGCAGGAATGATGTGTAGGCAGGGCAAGCTTTCTGCATGTCGCCTAGTTTTGCGCTGCCTCCGGGATCATACCGCTCGAGAAAGCGATGATATAGAGAGATCTCGCCATCATTTGACGTCATAATTACCTGTGGTTGATTTATATGTGAAGTTTGGCATCCAAAAACCACCATCTGATAGTGAGAGATGCTGTAGTGCAGGGCTCCAGAAATTTCGACCACCTAGGGTTTTTCAACGTGCACCTAAATCTGTGCACACAGGCCTACAGCATTTTCGCCTCCATCGAAAATGCAGCAGCTGCACCGACGATTCGATCACGTGACCCACGGGTCAGCAGCCGAGTGCCATCACCGCGAGGCGACGGTTTTCTTGGCGTTTCGCAAGAAAAACAGCTCACAATTACAGGAGAAGAGAGCAAAACATGACCATGGTGGCGTCTCAAACTGTGCTGCTGCGTAGAGTAATGTCTCATTGGCACATCATATCGTAATAAGGATTTCTCACATCACTCGAGCTGACGCCCACTGCACCAATTTTTATGTTTGACGAAGCATCTAATGTTTTGAAAACATAAGACAACGTAAAGATACGATCTTGCCCATGCAAACGAAAAAACCGCAAAGACAACTGCAAAAATAAAACGATAAATTCTGATAATGGCGAAAAAGGCATAGTCGATGAAACTTCACGCAA
Organism: Rhipicephalus annulatus; assembly: GCA_013436015.1. NCBI lineage: Eukaryota > Metazoa > Arthropoda > Arachnida > Ixodida > Ixodidae > Rhipicephalus > Rhipicephalus annulatus. The sequence continues at coordinate 516,642 of WOVY01010886.1, read as the reverse complement.
AACTATAAGTAAAACAGAGTAATTAGATGCTGCGAACAAATAGAAAATTCTGATTTTTCCACAGGAATACTATGATAGCTAAGCTATTCTTAGAGCCATGAGTTATCCTATTAATTTATGATTAGATGCACGCTAGCATTGTATTCACATATTGAAAAATTATTCATTTGCTTAGATCAACAAATCATCTTTAAGCGTTTTTAAATTGTTTGATAAGGGAAGAAGTATGCAACTACTGTGCCCCCGCGTGGCTCCGCAGAGTGTGGGACAATGGCGATTTCACTTTTATAGTTTAAATAATAGAGAATGCTTCGATGTGGCCTGATTGAACATTTATATTTCTGAATATAATTGACCTGAATCTCATTTCGAAGTGTCTGTATATTCTGTTTAATTTGAGTCATTTATGTCAAATTGCCATGGTAAGTTACACGACTGAGCAGAGCTTCCAAATGATGGAATTGTATTATCAAAATTTTTCTTCGTTCGGGCAAACATTGTGTAGCGCTTATTTCCAGGTTGACAGGATGACCCTTTTCAGCGTTTGGTGGCCATATTTTAGACTGCTAGTTTGGTAAATGGTCAGCCAATACTCGCACGTCAAGCGAAAGTGAGATCGACCGAGAACATTGTGACCCTACGTTTCGCAGACTTGGAGAAAATGTTTGTCGGCACTTGAACCTACAACCCTAAAAAAATCCAAACACAGTAAATCAAAAATATAACCATAGAACGCCACTCCTTTGCTGACCGGCTTTCAGACTGTTGCAAGAAAAATTATGTTTAGTGAACAGGCGCTTTTTTGTAATAAGGTATATGTTAGTATTACATGCGCCATAGCCGTATATGGGGTGACGCAAACCCACTGGAGTTTCACCAAGCGGAACTGAATGTACAAATAGTTCTGTTTAGCGTATTTTGTGCCGGCGGTGTCATTAGTCCATAGTTTTTTTTTGAGAACAATATAGGTGAAGACATCACCGTCAACGACAAGCGCTAAGAGCAGTGAGCACACTTCTTTTTATAGGAGGAAATGGGGGGGGGGGAACAGGTTTTAGATTGACGGCTTAATGGGAGGCCAAGACCCCTCTGGCTTCGATTCGAGATATTTTGAGGTCTTGTTTTAGGTCCTTGTTCATTAACAACGAATAGACTGTTGACCGTTTTTTGTGCCACTATCTTACAAGAGGCTGTTTTTGTGCGCTTATTTTTTTTAACAGTATAATAAAATTCCGGCCATAATCTAGTGAAAAATGCCCCTAAATTGAATTTCAAGGCTCAGAATATGCTGTATAATGAACAAATGAAGTGACCACTTGAAGATATACGACAAGTTAAGAATTCCTGACCCTCAAAGCGACCGCTTTTCCAAACAAACAAATGGTACTGAGGATAAAAAAGAAATCAAAATACAGTTAGTTTGTATATACTTTCGCACAGGCTCGCTCGACAATAAAAAAAGTGTAAATGCTTGAATGCCTACAACTGTAACTCTGGGGCATGCCTGCCTATATAAGTACTGAGAAAAGATGGTGCACATTTTTTATTAATCAGGAAGGGTTTTTTGATGGGCGAACAGCATCTCAAGTATACTCGTCACGAAGGCAACCTTAGGCAGGAAAATTTATAACCCCAGCTTCACACAATGTGCTGGTTGTAATCGAGTCCGCAACTATTGACCTTGAAGAGAATGGACGGGTCTTGATACTTCCTGTGCCAGCAGTACCCTACTCTCTGCTGTCTGCTGAATGTTTCTAAAAGTAAATAATCAAAACATGTCAATGAAAAAAAAAACTTGACATATTTCACGCAAGGTTAAAATCAATTTTGTATGACGCAGTCAGTGACTAGTAGCCTATTCGGCCTTGTTCGTTTTGATGGACGCGTTACGCGGCGGATTAATGTCGGTACGTAAATAAAAAAATAACACTTGTCTCCCACTACAGACTTACATAGTGATATTGATCGTGGTGTCGGCATGTATAAGCCACTGAGGTTGCATTTTACAGTTTAAGTTCCTAAATGCTTGCGCCGAGCGGCGTCAGTTTCTAGGAACTCAATAAAGAAGTGGCATCCGTGTGACTTTGCGTACTGACTTCTAACTACTGAAGAACTGAAGGCAAAAAGGTGAAACCGTGCCTGTGCATATATATAATTTATATATATATATATATATGAGGGAAAGAAGTGTGTACATAAGGGCTCGTTTTTCCGAGATCTGTCTATTTTGTTTGGAAGTAGCACTGTCTCTCTGACACACAAACACACACACACATATAATAGATATATATGTATATATATATATATATATATATATATATATATATATATAGAGAGAGAGAGAGAGAGAGAGAGAGAGAGAAAGAGAACAGCAAGTCAGGCCCAAAACCTCTCCGGGAAAGTGATTTCTATGTCTTTTGGCACAAAGTGAACAGTATGGCAGTAGACAATATCTGTTTCCGAAAGAACGGCGCTTCATGCACGGAGCGGGCGCTTTGATAGACATTCTGCATGAACGATTTGAGGTTGGGGTAATTTTGAGGACGTGACGTGAACAGGCCACTAAGCTCGCATGAATCTATCTTGTTACAATTGTTTCTTTTCAATTTTTTTAACTTACAGGTTCATGTCAATAAGCCCGAAACAACAGATGCCCTGGCATAACCTGGCCATCAATTAAATTCAGCCGAATCCATGTGGCAGAGTCGCTTGAAATTGGACTAAGTAGAGCTGTGCCACCATGAGGAGGTGCCTTGCACAATGTAACACTTTTATACTTTATACAATATAGCATACCTTGGTCTTTTATATGTAAAAAAAGCATTACGATAATAACACACACATTCCTCGTTTTGCTTCATTTCAACATCCATCGCCCTTATTGAAAAACCCCGTATCGACTTTTGTTAGGGTTGGACTAAATTTATTAAGCAACCCTGTTTATACGATTTCACCAGTGATTTAGAGACAATGTCCAGATGTTCAGTTAAGTAAAAAATTGATAAATTCAGTAAAAATACTGATTGAGCAGAATAACTTCATCGGGTTCACCATAGCGCTCACAATAAAGTACAAAAATGAATAACACATTTTGTGTAGAGCTGCGTGCCTTCAGTTTCCCTTTTCTGTACTATTGAGCTTCCGTGGTGTCAATGAAACGCGGACATGGTGCTACAAAAGAAGTAGGCGATTATCTAAAGATTGTTTTGTGTAAATTGTGTGTTAGACGAATAAACTGTCAAGGAAATAATTGACCTTATTCTACTACCAAAAGATATTCGACAGGGGTTATCTGCACTGCATTTTCACTAGCCAGACCAGTGCTTCTGCGCAACAACTGCTGGTATCAGCCAGAACAATTGCAAATAGCGCTCACCCCAACCATAGGCATTTCTCTTCGCATATGCTCGAATAAATGCAGTTATGCGCAAATTTCAAAAAAGAGAATGTGGAGATATTGGTGAAAAAATAATATAACTCAGATTGCAAATCTTTTTTAATTACTATATTAGAGAGGTAGAGGGAAGCAACGAGGTTAACCAGAGGCTGATATTCGGTATGCACACACACACAAACACACACACACACACACACATATATATATATATATATATATATATATATATATATATATATATATATATATATATATGCGCAGATTCGGATCCTGCCCATGGCAAGTTATTCTTTCGCCCACTATTCTTTCTTTATATTTACCTTACAATTCGTTCTAATATCTTCCCCTATACTTTCCTTGACATTATTGTGTGTTAGATGTCATTAATTCGGTGTAAAAACACGAAAAAACGAGCCCTTAAGTATACACTTCTTTCCTTAATTCATTAACGAGGGTCTCATACTGGCAGACTTAGTGCCCCTGGTTGTATACGAGGGACTATTGGTCAGCTGTCTGCTCGTAATAAGTTCAAGTGCTACGTGACGCCGAACAGGCTCAAAAGAGTGTACCACACTCGCCACCATGGCTACTGGTGGCGCTGACTGACACTCCCACGTTTAAATTCACATATAAACCCAATAAAGTGGCTGGAGGATAGCTGCCGTGGTAGCTCAGTGGTAGAGCATCGAACGCGTCATTCGAAGGTCGTAGGTTCGGATGCTGCCCATGGCAAGTTATCTTTTCACCCACTATTCTTTCTTCACATTTATCTTACAATTCGTTCCAATATCTTCCGCTCTACTTTAATTGACATTATTGTGTGTTAGATCTGAATAATTCGGTGTAAAAACACGAAAAAACGAGCCCTTGAGTATACACTTGTTTTCTTAACTCATATATATATATATATATATATATATATATATATATATATATATATATATATATATATATATATATATATATATATATATATATATATATATATATATATATTGATAATAAGTATCACTGCCAGGAAAAACAAGGGAAGCGCGGGTAGAAAATGAAGACGACGTTGCCATCACTGCGATCCCTCTGAGTGGGTACGAGCCATGGCGGGGGAGATCATCATCATGAGACGGTGATCGCGGACCCAGCGCCCATTAAAAACCCCCATTAAGTTACCTAGCCTTGTGTAAAGATTTGGTGGAAGGTGCTGGGTAAGACGAACCCAAAGACGGGAGCTTTACTACCAGGACTTCGTCGCAGCCGCCGCCTCGCCGGACTTCCACCTTCGCCGATCGTAATGGCCCAAGAGCAGCCATCCAACGCTTCGAGGCCAACTCTGATGGGTTCCGTGCCGTACTACAGAGTGCCGCCAAACTTCGGCGGAACCTCAGGAGAAGACGTCGACGTGTGGCTCAAGAACTACAAGCGGGTGAGCAGAAGCAATGGCTGGTACTCGAACGAACAGCTCAATCATGTCGTATTCTCGTTAACTGACACCGCCCTCATTTGGTACGAGAACCACGAGGACATGTTCACGACTCGGGAACGTTTTGTTGAAGAAGTGCAGAAGTGTTTCGGGGATTCGGACGCAAAGAAGAAACGCGCAGAGCAGACAATATCTCAGAGGGCACAGGTTCCAGGAGAAACATGTACGACATACATTGAAGAAATATTGAAGCTATGCAAGATCGTGAATTGGAGGATGTCTGAAGAAGACAAATTTGGACACGTTCTCAAGGGTATAGCCAAAGTCGTGTGCGATTTCTTAATTGGGAAAGACTGCTTGAACTCCGTGTCCGACGTGATGAAGCACTGTCGTACCTTTGCATTCCTCAAGATGCGACGAATTTCTCCGAAATTCAGCCGCCTATCCAACGTCCCCACTGTGGCTAGTGTTGAAACAGTGCCGCCTAATGACCTTGCTTTGACCATACGGCAGATCGTCAGAGAAGAGCTGCTTCGATGTCAGCAGACCTATCATCGCCCCAGCGATTTGCAGGATGTATACGTAAACAAACCAGAACGTGTGCGGACTCCTGTTTCTCTTCCACCATGGCAACCATCGATCAACGCAGCAGACGCTTATGAATATGAAGGCACACGGCAGGCTGGATTCCCACGTCAACCACCTCCACACTATAAACGAAGTTTTCGCCCGCCTGTTTACTCAACATCGACTGCCTACAGTGCCCCTGAAGAGCGCCGGCACTATCCCAAGCCTTCCGAAAGGAGTCGTTACTCTGAGCAGCCACGTGCCCCTCGACCGATTCCGGTATGCTACAACTGTGGCGTCCCGGGTCATATTGCACGTTTTTGTGACCACCGCCCATATCAGCGACAGTCTTGGCACATGTATCACCAACATTTCGACCATCCGCACTCCACGTCACGGAAACCACGCGCACCTACCGGGTTACGCTACCCCTCGCCGGCCTCTGATCGAAGTTTGACGCCTCCACCAGCTCCCCGTGCTCCGCGATCGCCGTCGCCACGGCGACGCGCACGTACACCGCCGCCAGAAAACTGGTCGGTGCAGCCAGTGGGGGTGAGGCCGCGAGATCACAGGTGCTATCTACAGATATACCCCCGTCAGCGTTTATGTTGAAGAACAAAGTTCGTGTAGTTGTCGATGGAGTGACTACTATGGCACTTGTGGATACAGGCGCGACAGTCTCGGTGATGAGTGTAAATTTTAAGAACCTGCTAAGACCAAAAGTGATGTTTTTGCCTGAACCGTAGGGTGACATTTCGTGGTGTAAGTGGTGACGTGTTTTGTCCGGTGGGATATTGTACTGTGGATGTCTCGCTGTGTGGCAAGGTGTTTTGCACAGAGTTTGCCGTTATTCCGCGGTCTACACATGACGTTATCTTGGGTATTGACTTCTTGTGTGAGTGTGGGGCAACTGTAGACTGCAGAAGTGGGCATCTTTCTATACACGGTACTTTCCCAACGGCGCTCTTGGAAACTTCCTGTCCGGAAGAATGCATCTTTTTCGTCTCCGTGGATACAGTCGTTCCTGCATTTTCTGCTGTGTGTGTTCCCGTGACATGTTCCAGTAACAACTGTGGCACGTTTGACGCCACGCTCTAACCGATTCCCTCGGCATGCCTGAAAAAGAACATTCTCATTCCCCATTGTATAGTGTCAGTAGTTGATGGACGGGCAGGTGTGTGGACAATGAAGAGTTCCATGGAGCCTGCAATTCTGCCAGGCGGCATGAAACTTGCAGTATTTAGACCCGAGACATGTACGACTCTGGTTGCGCTTGTTGATGCTACAAGCCAAAATGAACATCTAGGCTTAGAAGGTTCAGAAGGTGCCCAAGTGCTACAAATGTTCAGCAAGTCACTTGACCAAAGCGAACGTCATACACTGCTCGACGTTCTGTCTAAGCACTCGAAAGTGTTATATTTTTCTAAATACCGCAAAAAGCCCTTAATCGCAGCGTCGCGGATACGTCATCAAATTCTCACCGAGTCGGCGCATCCCATTAGGCAGAAACCTTACCGAGTGGCACCATCGGAGCGCAAGATCATCAACGAGCAAGTCCAAGAGATGCTGGAAAAGGGAATAATACAGGAATCGGCAAGTCCGTGGGCTGCTCCCGTCATTCTAGTGAGGAAGAAAGATGGTACGTGGAGATTTTGCGTTGACTACCGCCAACTGAATTCTGTTACCAAGAAAGACGTCTATCCACTGCCGCGCATCGATGACGCTCTAGACTGCCTGCATTCCGCGTCCTACTTTTCATCTGTCGACCTGAGATCAGGTTACTGGCAAATTCCGATGCACGCAGCTGACAAAGAAAAGACGGCATTCATTACGACCGACGGACTTTACGAGTTCAACGTTATGCCATTCGGATTATGTAATGCTCCTGCAACATTCGAAAGATTTATGGAAGCTATATGGCGTGGTTTAAAATGGCATATATGCATGTGTTACCTTGATGATGTCGTAATTTTTGGGCGCACGTTTGAGGAGCACAACACTCGCCTAGGCCTTGTGCTCAGCTGCATTGGAAAAGCTGGCCTTGTATTGAATTCAAAAAAGTGCTACTTTGGCGAGTGACAGACATTGGTGTTAGGACATCTCGTCGACAAAAATGGCATTAGACCTGACCCACAAAAGACAGCGGCCGTTGAATCGTTCGAGCGTCCTAAATCTGTGAAACAACTGCGTAGCTTCATCGGGCTCTGCTCGTAATTCCGCCGGTTCGTACCCAAGTTTGCGGAGGTCGTTCACCCCCTGACGAGCCTTCTACGCAAGAACAGCCCGTTTCAGTGGACCTCCGAGTGCGATGCCGCTTTTCACAAGCTGAAGCGTTTGTTAACTTCGCAGCCAATACTTCGGCACTTCAATCCTTCGTCACCCACGGAAATTCACACAGACGCAAGTGGCATCGGTATCGGTGCCGTTCTTGTTTAGCGTTCTGGCAAGAAGGAACACGTTGTGGCGTACGCAAGTCGTTCTTTAAGCAAGCCTGAACGCAACCACCCAGTACACGAACAGGAATGCCTAGCGGTAGTCTTTGCTGTGCAACGGTTTCGCTCATACATCTATGGTCACCCGTTCACTATCAACACAGATCACCATTCCCTGTGTTGACTGGTCAACCTTCGTGACCCATCGGCCGCCTCGCACGATGGGCCATTCGTTTACAAGAACATGTCTTCACCATTTCATACAAGACTGGCCGTCTACACGCTGATGCGGATTGCCTATCCAGAATGCCGCTACCATCGACAGATTGTGAAGGTGATAACTTTGACCATCTTATCGCTTCTCTGTCGTCTGGCTTTCCCGATGCCGTGACTTTCGCTGCTGAGCAGCGTAATGACCCAAGCTTGAAAGCTCTCTTCCCTGGAGAGAGAAATTCATTAGGCGAAGGCCAATTCTGCGTCCGAAATGGTCTTCTTTACCAGAGAAACTTGTCCACGACGGGCGCCCGCTTTCTGCTAGTTGTTCCTGCGTCCCTCCAAACGTCTTTTCAGCGTCTCACGCATAATGACCCCACCTCTGGCCATCTAGGCACCGCACAAACACTTAGTCGCACGAAAGAGCGGTTCTATTGGCCGAAAATGAGCAAGACAATTCAGAACTACGTGGCCAGCTGTACGCAGTGGCAGAGCCACAAGCGGCCCTCCTCGGGTTCAGTTGGTCACCTGCAACCTGTAAAGCCTCCCGGTTCTCCTTTTGAAAAGGTCGGCATTGATCTCATGGGACCATTTCCACGCTCCTCAAAAGGTAACCGGTGGATAATTGTATGCGCCGACTCCCTGACGCGGCACCGCGAGACGGCTGCCTTATGCTCCGCCACGGCAGTCCAGGTTTCGGAGTTCCTGTTGCATTCAGTCATCCTCCGACACGGACCTCCTCGCGTGATAATAAGTGACCGTGGACGACAATTTACCATTGATGTTGTCGAATCATTACTTCGTTTGTGTGCCTCCAAGTTCCGACACTCAACTGCGTATCATCTACAAACTAACGGCCTCACCGAGTGCACAAACCGAACGTTGATCAACATGTTGTCAATGTATGTCGCCTCCGACCACAAAACTGGGATGAAGTTTTACCAATCGTCACGTACGCCTTCAACACGTCGAAGCACGAAACGACAGGCTACAGCCCTTTCTATCTGCTCTACGCTCGCTCACCTCTACATACGCTGGACACTATCTTTCCTTTTGTCGTCCATGACGATTTAACAATTGCGGAAACTTTGTGTCATGCGGAAGAGACACGTCGACTTGCCTGCCTACATACACTGGCAGCGCAAGAGTCCTCCAAAACTCGCTGTGACAGTCAACATAGGCATGTAACCTATGCCCCCGGTGATCTAGTGTGGGTGTGGACCCCAATACGCAGACGTGGCTTGAGTCAAAAACTACTGGCACACTACGCCGGTTCTTTTGTGATACTCCATCGTCTCAGCGAGGTCAACTATGAAATTGCACGTGTCACCACTAGTGGCCGACGTTCATGCAAGACAGAGGTTACGCATGTTGCCCGCCTGAAGCCGTTTACACGAAGGATGCAAGAATGACTCGCCCAGAGGGCTTCGTCTGAGACCGGAGGAATAATAAGAAGTATCACTACCGGGAAAAACAAGGGAAGCGCGGGTAGAGAATGAAGACAACGTTGCCTTCACTGCGATCCCTCTGAGTGGGTACAAGCCATGGTGGTGGAGATCATCATCATGAGACTGTGATCGCGGACTCAGCGCCCAATAAAAACCGCCTTTAAGTTACCTTGCCTTGTGTAACAATGTATATATATATATATATATATATATATATATATATATATATATATATATATATATATATATATGGAAAGAGAGAGAGTTCTGACGGCTATTTCATAGTTTCGCAGATGTAAGCAACTCACGAAATGAGTGAACAGAAACGAGTACACAGCGCATGCCGGCAGGCAGAAAAAATCGCCCTGTTGAAAGTCCAGACATTTTCTTCTTGCCGGCTGGGCGTGTCCTCAACATTTTAGAAGACTACCGCGTATTTGCTTGAAGCATCGAACCACATCTAGATTTCAAACTACCATGTTAAGTGACATTTTAAAGACGATAGTCCTTGTTGGGGTACTTTGACGTAAAAAGCTTGGTCTGTCTGTCTGTCTTTCTGTCTGTCTGTCTTGCTGTCTGTCTTTACATTTGTCTGTGTGTCTCCCGTAACGATACCCCTAATGGCATCAAACAATATCCCAAACGGCCGACCCCATCCGCAGCGCCCACTAATAGGCTCAAGTTTAAGCGTTCATACTTGAGGGATTGTCAATTAAAAAGCGATTATTGCGCATATTTGAGGCACCATAACAACACGTCAATATTTTGTATGTGTCTTTATACTAGAGAAGGCATACATAAGTAATTATAAGGACCATAGCGTTTATCACGCTGCGCTGATAATGCAACATTATGCTAGAAAAGGCAAGTGTTTTGAAGGATTCGCTAAGAGGACACGGTGGTGGCACCTGCCCGCCACTTTCCGGTCTACACCTTATTGCATCCGACACAAGCGCGCATGCCTTCCTTTGTTTTCGAAGATAACTGCCAGAGAGCGTTCGTGTCTGACGTGCCTCGATGCGCTCGTTCGCCTTCGCTGTACGGAGCGATACTTTCTAACGCAGTGCCTCCAGAATGCAATTCACCAATTTTCTCGCGCAGAAAACCAAATAAACGTTTTGTTCCCTCTCTCCAGACGCAAGACTTCGACGACATTTGCAGTGAAACATGCAGATACGGGGCCAACTTTTTATTTGGGCATCTGAAACAGCCGCATTAGAACCTACAAAAGCAGTACGCCCACTGTTGATAGATGGCACGTTATCCGTGGCCGCAGCTCCTTGAATATTCTGTAATCCAAACGCCACTCTCACATGTTATCTGGGTTCGCCACTCCAAGAATATCGCTTAATCCAAGCGTCACATGTTTTCCGTCTCCACAGCTTCATGAATATTCGTTAATCCAAGGGCGACTTTGAGCACGGAGCATGTGTTACCGCCACCGAAGATGCGCATGTTCGCCCGAAGTCTGAGCTACACCGTCATGCGACCAGCGTAGCCAGCGCAACGAATTCAAAAGACGGGAGAGACTGAGAAATGAAGAAGGTGGAGGCAGCGGAAGCCCTTGCGGTGGCACCGCGCCTTCGCCCATGACACGCGACATTGCGGGCAGTTGCCGGGTCAACTTTAGCCGGGGTGAGCGGGGAAACAGCCAAGAAGGTGCCGAACGGTAAACGCGCGATACGTATGGCCTATACGGCGGTGCCTTCGACACGGAAGGTAATCCAAATGTGCTTCGCGAGAGTGCCATGACATCCCTTATGAATGGTAACTTTCTTTTCGTGCGTCTACCTTCCAAAAAAGCTCAAGTGAATACCGGAAGAAAACTATGGCGTCAGAATTCTCTTTTGACTCAAGTGCAAGAACCAATAACTAGCCGGTCGGCAACCTTTCGGTGACGAGCAGAAATGCGTTTGCGGCGAGTTTTGCGAAAATGACACAGAGAAATTATTAGTGGGGCGTCCTAGACGTACAAACAGTTTGCAAATGTATCATACAAATACTATTGTCACATAGTTAAAAGTCTCACTCCTCTGAGCTATCTGTCAAAGTGAGTGCGTTGAAGTATTACTACTACATATTAAAAAGTGGAGAGCAATGATACCATGGTCTTCATGGATTTCGTAGGAATCGTTAATGTGCAAAACTGTTGAAAACGTACTACCCGTATACGTAATGGGCAGGTGTGCACGCTACTTTCCGTGAAAATGGGGTGAAACTAGATCATGAACTTTATTCATTTATCAAATTAAGACAGCAGCGGACATATAAAGGGCTAAAATGGTGGGCTCAAAAAACTTCTACGCTGAATGATTTTTATAAAAACCAGGATAAAGCTGCACCTAGCTCTGTACCATGGTGAAAGGACGTTAGATGTACACGATTCATATGGCTCCGTGCCCACAGGGCTGCGAAGACAAGCATACCGAAAGGGTATGGTGCCCGGTACACGTGGCCTCATATGGGTGTTTTTGCGTGAGCTAGAAATATAATAATTGCTATGTTATAGAGAAGAATATAGCTTTTTTTTTCAAGTCTAAAAACATTCATCGGGAAAAGCACATTTAGGGTAAGACGCGTTGGTCGCTTCTTTAGTCTTCTTTCGCACCAAAATCATCATCTGCACTAATTCTACTTTAGAATAAGTGCACCAATAGAGGGAGAGGTAAATAAATTAATCGAAATTGCTAAAATATACCATCCAAAGATAGCGTTTATAATTTAGCTTCGGCACTTCACATGGAAATCATCCACGTCGTCCATCTCAGTGAGAGCACCAGAAACGTGTCTTACCCAACTTGTCGGCTGAAGTGTGCTCATCTGCAGCAAGCACCGGAAACATTACCTGTCGGCGAGGAACTGATCTACTGACGCAAGATCTAGGAGAGCCAAATTATGCACATATAGCGCGCAGTTTCCGGTGATAAGGTTAGAGGAACAAAGGTGCCGTTTTATTGAGAGCGTGCTTTCGTGTAAGGTGATGAAAGACATCGAGTGTCATTATGCATGATACCTTGGAGCCGGACTGTCTCCAAGTGATGTTTCAGGAAGAGGAAACGTTCAAGAACTTTGTTGGAGGGCACAGAGTTATCAAGCATACAGACCAAGAATTCTCTCTTAGTGTTTATTCAATAGGAGGAGAAATTAACAAGGACCAACCTAGCGCGTCAGACAGGTTTCTCGGGTAAAATTCGTCAATGGATTTACTTTTCTATGTTGTAACCATAGGAAGCATACATCTAATAAGCCTTTGATGACTGTTACCCAGATAATAAAGTTTGCTTAGATTTATAATCAACACTAAGTCATACAGCACAGCGCACCCAGTGCTATGCATGTCTGTAAGTCTGGGGGCTCGTCAACAGATAGTGTGATGAAAAGTTCATTTCAGTGCTGGAATGTTTTACGCCTTCTTAAAATAACACCTCATTCCCTCCTAGTCAATTATTATTCCAGACAGATCCAATAAGTAACATAGTTTAACATAGAAGCAAAGAACGCATAGTGGCGCCATATCATTACGCAATAGAAAGGTACCGGTCATTCAAATTGAATCAATTCTTCGTAAAGGAAGCATCGATCACTTTGACCTAACAGAGTAGCCGCCTTTTCTAAGAACCCTGACGCGATATCGCCTGGATTTGATCTGATTAATCTGTGGGGTTTAATGTCCCGAAATCACCGTATGATTATGAGAGACGCTGTAATGGAGGGCTCCGGAATTTTCCACCACCTGGGGTTTTTCAACGTGCACCCAAATCTGAGCACATGGGCCTACAGCATTTTCACCTCCATCGAAAATGCAGCCGCCGCAGCCGGCATTTTATCCGGTGACCTGCGAGTCAGTGGCCGAATACCTAAGCCACTAGACCACCATGGCGGGCCAATAGATCGCCTGGACTTGGCCTTTGTATTTTGATAATGAATGTCGCAGGTTACGCGGGAATTCGTTTTTCAACAGAATGGGTGGGCCATAAAATGTCACGTCCTACAACTTTCCTGTATAAGCAAGCACTCTGCAGTGTATTAAAAAGTTAAGTGTGAAGTTTTTCTCAAATAGTAATTTCAAAGTAAGTCTAGTAGCAGTAAAGTATTTTGCCTCAACGTATATGGCTCTTGTGAAAAGAGGGCAGGTCCCTACCTCTCATAGCATTTCTCCCCTGAATCAACTTCGTCTGAAAAAAAAAAACAGTATCACATGTAACACACTCTCTACATGCTTATATGCTAATGTACTCGGGAAGAAAAACAGGGTTGCTTCTTTCTAACCTCTATAAAAAATATCAATGTCTTCCAAAATGGCTGTGGTTATCACGGACTTTATTCTTCACTTCACCTGCTCGATTAGTTCGCCTCCTCGAATTTAAAGATATCATAGACACTTTTCAGATAACGTCACCTTTGGATCGTTCAACTCAGCGTTCCTAACAACAAACGCCAGAAATTGTTTGTGTAATATTTTCAGCCGCTACCACTTACAGAGGATAAAAAAGGTCCTCTACATTTTAGTCATAACAGATCATTTAACTAACTACAGGTACTACTAAGGATGATACTGCAGGCTAATGAAACAAATTTGATGCATGCGTTTCGGTTGATAGCATATCTTCTATTGCCATGAAAGACAGGAAACAAATTGTAAAAATAAAAAGCGGCTTGACAAGCCCCTTGAATGCCATGAGTAAGTCCTGTTTTATTCACGTACTTTGAATATTTTCGAACGAACCAGTGATTCCGGCAGTGCAACGGAGAAGGATGAATGCGCTTGCATTCTTTGCACTAAATTATCAAAACTATAGTTTTCCTTGCGCAGAAGTTGGCGATCAGGAAACGAAAAAATTGATTTTTTTCAGTAATAATCCTGGCAGTTTATCTAAATCATACAATTACCTGCTTGAGTTATCACGCAGTCAGGCAAATAGGACAAACAAAACTAAAATGTTTGTTCGCCCGCCTGAATTCTATTGACCGTTTTCCCTTGCCCTCCGAGAATGTGGATGCGTGGCGTAGTTCTCTCCGGTATGTTCCCATCGCCACGCTCCCTAGCTACATTCTACTAGGAGGAGCAGTGGATTGAACGATGTGGCCGCGACGCGTCTCGGCTTTACATTTCACTTTTTTTTTACTTTTTCTTGTTACCAGCTGCTGCTCTTTACTATTACATTCTCAGACAACTTAAACTATAGCAGTCTCTTCCTTTATGGCTGCTCTCCCGCGGGTGGCAGTAGCGGCGGCGCTGTAGTCACAGCTTCTTCATTGAAAGCATGCGCTCCGTAGCCTCCGACTGAGGCTTTATTTGTGGACGAACACCGAGCTTGTCACCCAAGCAGCGCTTTGAGTTGCGCTACATCATAAGTGGCTATTGGCGAACTACAAAGAGATCAGAAGTATCGAAACCGCGAATAAATGATACGCTCGTTTTGACGGCAATCTTTACGACACCCAGAGCACTGTTTCTCATATGAGTCCACATGTGCACGATTGTTTCATGAGAAACCCGAGTATAAGTGATGTTGTCACAACTGTATTAAAATGACGACTGTTTTATTTAGCCAGCTTTGTGAAAAATGATTATTTTTGCTTTCTGAAAGGCATATCTTGTTTCAACCGCGTGATTTTGCGCTTACTTTGCTTCTTTAATGCAAGCTCCAAGAGCTTATAATACCAGGAGTCCGAGCCAGGGAGCCCAGCTGAAGGAACGCGTGCACCTCCGAGTCATGAACTCTACGCGAAAGAAGTTAACTTAAACATATTAAAAATACCGGTTGTATACAGCCCGTCTGTTATTCTGCGTAAATTCACTGTAATCGATTCTAATTTTGTATCGACAGCTTAAATTGTGCTGCTGTTTAAATATTCAATTGGCGTAACGCCATTGCAAGCCAGCAAATTTATGACGATGCTTTGTATTTTAAGTGTAGTTCTTTTATTGAAGGGATACTAACACCTTATAACAATATACGTAAGAGTGAAAGCTCAATGTATGACATCTAAAATGACAATATTGTTAATAAAAGTGCCCTACTGACCGCGAAAATGAGGTAAATGCAGAAGAACACATGCGCTTATATAGGACATTCTAAAAATGATCTCGATGAAAGCAGACGGACTACCTACAATTAATCACTAATAATCGATCTAGTTGCACTAAATAAAGAATCTTCCGTGCGTCAAAAGACGCAATTAAATTCTGTTCGTTTCTGTTTGATTCATAAAAAAAGGAACCGTGGGACGTTAGTATCAAAAATGGCGCGAATGGTTCAAATATCAAATTTTCGCATAGGTATACTGGACACGTAGTGCAATCTAGCGAGGCGCAGTTGAATCAAAAAAACGTCTGCAATCTTGAAGCCAATAATGGGAAATCCATCAATGACCGTTGTCGCTGCTTTGACTCCTGCTGTTTTTGGCTGCTGCTACTAGCGCAGTAAAGCCGGGCAACTTTGTGCGCGGCAACAGTGACGCGAGTCTGTCTGGTCAGTCCGCTTCTGGAGGCGGGTAATTTGAAGAGCGCTAACCCGATGCGGACCACTAAACGTGATTTTATTTCAAAGTAAGCCCTTTGTAAGCCCAAACGTAACGATAGTTATAGCGCGAGAACAAAACGACGACACAGAGACAACAACGACACGAAGGTGGTGTCCTTCTTGTCTCTGTGTCGTCTTTTTGTTCTCGCGCTATAACTATCGTCATGCCATACCAACTAGCCCAAGCTGCCAAAAGTGTAGGCAAGCAGTGGTGCATTTTGTTTTGAAAAAATTAACTTGAATATGTGCACAGTGAACACACGCGCACACACGCATATTATATATATATATATATATATATATTGAATGAACTTGCAGATAGCACATTTGAAAAGGAAATCGTATTTACTAACGTTTCGGCCGTGGCACGGCTCTGACGAAGGAGGAGCAGTGGAATGAACGGCAGTGGAAAATATATATAGATATATATATATGTAAGGGAAAGAAGTGTATACCTAAGTGCTCTTTCTTCCGTGTTTTAACACAATATTAATGAGATATAACAGACAGTAATGCCAAGGAATGTACAGGGGAAGTTATTAAAATTAATGGAATGTTAATAAGAAGAAAGAAAAGTGGATGAAACAATTACCAACAGTGAGCAGGAATCGAACCTACGACCTTCGAATTACGCGTTCGATGCTCTAACCACTGAGCTATCACAGCGGCCCTCCCTCCATCCACTTTTGTGGGTTTATCTGTGAATTTAGAAGTAGGAGTGATAGTCAGTCAGTCAATAACTTCCCCTGTATATTCCTTGGCATTTCTGTCGTTATATCTCATTAATATTGTGTTAAAACACGGAAAAACGAGCCCTTAGGTATACACTTCTTTCCCTTATTTCATTGAACCAGGGTCTCGTACTGGCAGACTTGGTGTGTTTAGGTTGTAGAAGAGGGACAATTAATCAGCTGCCCGCTCATAATAAGTTCACGTGCTACGTGACGCCAAACATGCGCATAAGAGTGTTTTCACACTCGTCGTTTGGCTTATAGATGGCGCTGACTGTCACTCCTACTTCTAAATTCACAGATAAACCCATAAAAGTGGATGGAGGGAGGGCCGCTGTGATAGCTCAGTGGTTAGAGCATCGAACGCGTAATTCGAAGGTCGTAGGTTCGATTCCTGCTCACAGTTGGTAATTCTTTCATCCACTTTACTTTCTTCTTATTTACAATCCATTGATTTTAATAACTTCCCCTGTACATTCCTGGGCATTACTGTCTGTTGTATCTCATATATATATATATATATATATATATATATATATATATATATATGTTTATATATTGAAATACAACGGTGCCATGGTGCCCTGCTGGCATAAGCGACGTCCCCGAACGGAGCTCCAGGAGCTGGCTTTGGATGGAGAGACGTCGAAGAGATCGGGAAGCACCTTCCACCACTTGAAATACAACGGTTCAGCTGACGCTTTATTCAAGCAACAGCAAGATGGCGCCGATCAAGTAGAGGAACGGGCGAAGACTGATGATGGTTATTGACAGATGAGAAAGATGACGTCTAATGAATTCTTACAATATATATATATATATATATATATATATATATATATATATATATACACGCATTTCGGTCTCATGCTGCACCACCACATTAACAATATCTATGCAATGCCCCATCGAACTGCCTCTATTTTCTGGTTCAACAACGTTGGATTTTAACTGGTCTTGAGACCTTATACTGTTGAAAAGGTAAAATTAACCAGTGCGCACGCTATATTCAGCTTCGCCAACTGGGAACTTTTGGCGCAGGGCTACCCAGGATATTTCTTGACGGGGTGGGGTGTGCAGCAGAATGACTAACTTTGGCAATTGGTGGTCGCTGTGAATGTGTATGAATATTTTAGTATAATCTGAAAGGTTAAATTATGAAAAAAATCCTTGGTGTAGGGGTTCAGATTTCCTTCCTTTCCCTCTCTATTTATGGCCTCCTGGTTCCGTGTGCGATTGACGCGGTATTTTTTTTTTCATCTCACAGCTTTCTGAGCGCAGCTAACTTACAATAAATCGGCTTAGTTATTGTGAAGATTGTTAGTGCCTAACCAACGAAGAAATAGTTAAGACAGAAATAATCAGAATAAGACACGCCCATTCTAAATAATTTTCCATCTCTCACAAGGGCTTTTGAGCAGCTTGAATTCAACAGATTGGCGTGTCATACTTCAATGGTTATGACATTATGTGTTAGACATGAAGGACGGGCCAGTACGAAGAAATCTGCATCAAAAAGGAGCGCTGGAGGAGCCGAAGCACACAGCAGTTCCAGCGTGCAGCGACCAGCTCTTTCAGCACTAATCGACTGCAGCGCTGCCACTACGCGCAACGCGGAAAGGATCAGGCGGAGAAGCATGTCACTCCTCTCAACACTTCTAGTACACTCTACCAAGCAAAACCAGCGAGTATGACCTCACGCGCCCGGCTACCGTGAGAGAGCGCGTTAATGTGGGTTCCTCGAGCGGCGCAGACCACGGCAGAAAGCAGAGTGTGTGTGCATTTCAGTGTGCGCATGTTTTTTTAAACATGGGAGCAAAAATCACCGATAAATCTTCTGGCTGCAATGAAGGCAAGCATTTTTTGTTACGGCTTTTAATTTCGTTCGATGGGCGAATAAAAGAATGGCAACTGCTGAATTGTTCTTATATTGATCATTGCGAGGAGGTATAACTTTGTCTGTGACAGAGGCATTCTAGCATTCCCCTTTTCTGGAGGCACGTTTTCGGGTGAAAACTGTGCTACCTATTGTTGTTGAATCATATTGCTATCCTATCGTAAGAGATCGTTTTACTATTTTATTGCGTACTGATATTTATCAGGTGGTCAACCAAATGCTACTTACGCTCTAGAAAATTAAGACCACTGATCGTGCCACTTATTAATGTGATAAGTAATTTGGGCGGTATATTTTGAAAGCCTATATTTGCCGACCTACATTTACTCTTTACGTCCTTCACGGTGAAAGTGCTTGAGCTATCATTGTCTCTTTTTGTCATCTATATTTTAATTATGTTTTGGTAGCACAATGGCAATATCAGTATCGTGTTCATTTACATTTACCTCTACTGCCTCCAAATCAAAGGGTCGCACACGCAGCCGAACAGCGTCTTTCAGAAAACGAAGTATTCGTCGAGGTAGACTACGTGAGAAAACGCGCAGTGTTTTGTACCAGATACACAGAACTCTGAATGCGTGCGGCCTTCTCCTTCAACAGCAAAATGTCTCGATGTTCGCTCTTACAATCTTCAGCACATCCACTGAACACCGTAGAACTCACACTGCGAATGGGCGCTCATAAGTGGCCAAAGCGCACCTGTAACCAGCCCGTGATCGTCGCAAAGCCGGTGACGTTCACTCTAGACGTAGTCTGGACCTCCTTCCTGTCTCCTGCATCTGCGACACGACGGGAGAGTTAGTTGGAAAGAGAAACTGGGGAAGCCTCGCGGGCGAGTGCGAAGAGTTGTACGCATTGAGAATGTGGCTTTCGCGTCAGACTTGACGGCTTTGGCACATTGGAAGGAGAGAGCAAGACAGTTGGTGATGCTGAGCGCCGAGTTAGGTCGGCTAAGCGACCGTTCCTCTCCAGTGCGTGTTATTTCTTCATAACACAGTCATGCTGCCGCGTTCGCGTGGTTACCTTGCGTGCATGCGTCGCTGGAATTTGGCAAAGAGGAGAGAACATTTTGGAGTGAAGTCAAAACGGATGTTTTATATAGCAAGATATTCGCTAGGTTGCCAACTGGTTGCGGTTTATACAATTGATAATATGTCAATGCTGTAGTTTTTTTCTGTTAGAGAAAGTGACATCAGGTCTTGTTTCTTCCATATTTAATATTACGGCGTGCCCTTCTGCACGTAAAATAGGAAAAAGACTTAGGCATGAGACACCCGCATGCGCAGTGTTGGCGTCAACGGCACTGCCGAAGCTGAATTCGCGAGTAGGTGCGACTGTAAACTGTTCCACATTTAATAAAAACTGACAGCCCCATCCACAAGCTAAATCAGAATGTGGCATTTTGCGCTCATGGGTTACACGCAAATAAATGGGTCACTTTCTTGTATCTTTCCTTGATATACCGTGGATTTTGATTGTGACGCTGTTTAGGTAATTATTACAGGCACACTGACGTAATCACAGCTGCGACGCGTAGCGCGACATGGTTTTATTTCTTGTAGGGACGAAGCTGTTTATAGCATCACTTGGCTAGTCGTCTCTGTATCCAGTGTACGCACAATATGCACGCAGTGAATGATACGATGAGTGGGATGAAGCGTCCGTCTGTCTGATGCGTGCTGTAGAGGGATACGAGTCGACCGACGCATGTGCGAACGAATGCATGGCCGGACGGATGGATGGACGTTTCGCTTCACTAATCATTCACTCCGTGCATACGCCGTGATTTTATTTATTTATCCCTCGCGCGCCGAAGAGCGTCTTGTTCCTCGTTGGGAAGTTCCACTGAACGTGCCTCATGTATAGAGGATACCAGTTGTGGCGAGCACGGCTTGACGGCCGGCGTGCCAGCCTAAGAAGCGAAGGGCACTTCTACAAAGCAATACAACCACGTCGCGGTGCAGCTGTGATTGCAATATGGGTTTTATGCAAGGATTCTCGAAGCAGCGTTACAATGAAAAGCAGTGCTAGCTCAATAAGAGCAAGAGTAATTCATTCGTCCGAGTGTAAAAACTAATCCATAGACGTAAAAAGCGACACTTTTCTGACCTCCCTTGTTAATCGGGCCGCCATTTTTCTTTATTTCTCTCCAGTGCCTCCTCCCCCCCCCCTTATATTATACAGCCCGTGAAATTCGAAGTATGCTTCTGGGTAGACTGGTGCGCGCAATTACAGACGACGACTTAGAAAAGAAGAGACAATGACAAGCGCTTGTCCCTGCCACTTCTTTTCCATGTCGTTGAATGTATTTGCGCACACAAGTTTACCCAGAATTATGAACCAACTCGCCCAGCTACAAGTTTTGCTTCGAAGTATAGTTTCGAGCACATGCTGATCTCTTGCAGAGGCATGGCAATTTTAACTGCTCTAGTATGGGCGGTGCCAATCTACAGGAAAATAAAAACCGCATTTTAAAATAAAACGCCCCAGAGATTGCCTATTGTACTCCTTCACTCTACATTTTCAAACGAACACAAATTTATATAAAAGCGCAAAACCATGTTTTTCTAGACACATAGAAGCTTCGCTGACAGCACGGCAGCCTTTTCAACCAAAAGAAAGAGCGCCGCGGTGCGCAGAAAAGAGCGGGCCACGCCCACCGTTCGAAACACGCACTTTCGATGCGATTGGGACAGCAGAAGAGAAAGCCGCCGCGCGCCCGCAATTTCGGAGGCCACAATTTCCGCAGCTAGTTCGTCTTTGCGAACCCAGATGGCGCCAGAGTACCAAAGCGCCACGGCCTTCACGGTGGCGCGGCGGCGATGTGTCATGTGGCGGACGTCGCCCTGTAGCCTACGGCGAGAAACGCTGGTGGTAGTGATTCTCGAAGAAGAAAAAATGCATGTTATTTCTGTCAGACATAAAGCGACACTGCCTAAAAGAGAGAGAGAAAAAAAGGGAGAGAAACGGGCGGTGCGGACTATGCGCTGCGCCCGATTTCCTGGCCTTCAATCCGGGAACATGGGCGGTGATTCGGCCTGCCATCGGCGACGGTGAAGAAGTGAAAAGGAGAAGGGCATTACATAACATGTTCAAATGTGGCAGCGCCCTTTCGCCGCTCCAAAAATTGGTTTAGAGAACCTCACTCTCACAAAGTACCTGAACCCAGGCACAGATATGTTTCTTAACCAAGCTACTAAGCCACTAAACTCAGTGGTAAAGATTTCGCTAGCATTATAATAGAGGTGTACGCGACAGAGTAATTGTAACCATTTAGATTTACATTTCGGCCCTGGCGGTGTGAATTGACACCATCGCACAAGATTTAACCTAGTATCTCGGAAACTTAACCAATACTGCTCATTCTTGAGGGCATATTTCTTCAATGATCCGCACTGCAGTTGACATCAATATTGTGGCTGGTTTGTGGAGGTAGCAGCCACAAAGAAAAAGAAGCGTGACCGAGGTCTTCGGTGAAGCCGAGGCGCGTAAGCTGAGGCGCGTGAGCGCCGATTTTGGGACGACATATCGAAGCTGTTTCAGTGAGTATTAGGCTGAAAAGTAAAACTTTGGTTTTCATTTTGTGTAAACCATTGCTTGGCATAAAAAAAGAAGCCTTTTCTTTCATTTCCCGATCACTGGACCCAAATTACATAATTTAATGCCAGGTTAATTAATCCGAATATGCTTGTGGCAAAATTTTTCGTTTGTGGTCTTCTGAGGTCCTAACTACGAGAAAAACACGCACAAAAAGTGTATCCGACCAAAATAAAAAAACCCAGGGCTGAAAGGGTTGAAGACGATAGTCTTTCTTGGGGACCTTTGGCGCAAAAATGTTTGTTTGTTCGTCCACCCTTAACGGTACCCTAAACGGCACCAAAGTGACGAAATGATACTCCAAACGGCCGACCCCACTCGCAGCGCCCACCAATATTGCTCAAGGTTCAGCGTTCATACTTGTGCGATTGTCAAATTAAAATCAATTATTCCACATATCTGAGGCACCATAACGACACTTCAATATAACGTATGAGTATTTTTTACTAGCAAAGCATACATAAATAATTTTAAGGATAATAGCCTTTATTAAGCTTCGCAGGCCAACGCTCGCACGGAACGGCAAGTGTTTCCAACGCTTTGCTAAGACGACATGGAGGTGGCACCTACCGGTCGCCTTGCGTTCTACACCTTATCACCTCAGAGACGGGCGCGCACGGCGCGCGACCCGTTTTCCAGGATAACTGCCAGATGGCACTCATGTCTCACGTGTGACAAGAGTTTACGCGCTCGTTCGCCTCCGCTGCACGCTCGAGGCACTCTAACGCCGCGTCTCCAGAATACCATTTACCGATTTCTTGCACTGAACATCAAATAAACGTTTTCTTCACTCTCTCCAGAAGCAAGACTATCGTCTTTTGACGACATTTGCGTTCTAACATGGAGATACGTGGCCGATTTTTTTGTTGTGCTATAATTGGTCGACCACATACTTTTCGGTTTTATGTTCTCTGTAGTTTAATTACTGATATCAATTAACAGATACATCGGAGTTTTTACTTGAATGAGACCAGCTCCAATGGGTAGCTGATCATTGGACACTTGCTTAACACTGTAGAAGAGCAGTTTGTAACAACCGCGGTCTCTCGGAATGTAAATCTTGCAACAAGGAAATCTGATAACGACAGACGAGCTAAACCATTGGTGATATGGCTCGATTGACTTTACCACATGGCAGTGTCACTTGCGTCTTTTTATTTCGTTTTTTCAATGAACCTGCTGGAAGAGCGTTTATAGGTTTTATCAGCAATGAAACACTACGTTGCTTATCGGACACAGAAGCGAGCGTTGATGCTGGAGCCTTCACAATAAAACATAAAAAACTGATAACCAGTAGTTTTGAAAAACAAATCACAGTGAAAAAATACAAGGTGTCGGGAACTCTAACTCGGCGCTTTATACACAGTGTACAGCTCTAATATTACTGCCCCGCCACGATGGTCTAGTGGCTAAGGTACTCGGCTGCTGACCCGCAGGTCGCGGGGTCAAATCCCGGCGGCGGCGGCTGTATTTCCGATGGAGGCGAAAATGTTGTAGGCCCGTGTGATCAGACTTGGGTGCACGTAAAGAACCCCGCACTCTAAGGAAAAATTACCCGAAAAAGGAGTAACGAAGTTCAATAGGCGCGACGAATGGATAGACCGTTGAGGAGCAACCACAGAGGGAAGCATGCCGCGCCAAACCACTTAGTCACCGAATACGCTCCAAAGGGATGAACCGCTCGGAATTGCAGGCAGTGCGAAAAGCGTTGTCAAGATGACGAGCCCTCCTTGTCCTCCTCTGCTGGCTCAGTCTTTCTCTGTATTTTGCCGGCGACAGTTCGCGTTGCGTCGCGCTCGGAGTGCTCGACACTGGCCGCCTGGATTCGACGACCTAACAATTACGACGTGGTGCTTGTGTGTACGCTTGGATGAGCGTGGGCTGCTGCTTTTGCGTTTCGCTGCACCAATGAAGTCTGGAGCAAGTCTCGACACGTTACCACGCCGCGCTGTACACCTCTGGCTTCAATATAGTCACGACCAACACACAACAGCAACAGCCGGGAAGGCCAATATGGCAGCCGAGAGGACAACAGGCCTATCGGATATATACTTCAGTCCGACTCAGGGCAGAAAACAGCGCTGAATTCTAAGGCAAGTGGGTTATCATTCTTTATTCTACTCGTCGCGTGTGCGTTTCGGATCGCGCTTGACGGTAATGGGCTCGGTCGTGTTGTATATCGCACGCACGAAATGCATCGCGAAGGTCAGCTTCCGCGTCTGCAAAGTGCGTGTGCTTTGCGACCACCTGGAAATTGGTCAGCATTGCCGTCGGCCTCCCGTAGGCTCGCTCATCGAGTGCTCGCCTGTCTTCGCCGCCATGATTGACTCCAGGCTGACGATATTGGGCTGAGACGTCGTCGCTGTGTTGGGAGTCGTCGAAAACACGTTGCGGGTTCTCGTAAAGAGCTTGGTTGTAGTATGTAGCGCGCTGTGAGTGCACCAGCATGGGCTGTCGGGGCTTTCGCTAGCGTCGGAACTCACTGAAAATTGGTCGCCATTACAGTTGGCTTTCCCGTCAGTCGGTCGCAAGCAGCTTGAAACCGTCCGTTGGCCACGGCGGCGGACTCCCGTTTGCGCGCTGCACTCGCTCGTGTTTGTGTAAAAGGGCCACATTATTGTCGATTTCTTCGGCGCTAGCTCCAACCCCGCTCGGCACTGTTCGTGGCGGTGGCCAAGCGTGTGCTCGCTTTCCTGTTCGAATTTCGCTGGCGGCCGACACTCCGCGTGAAGCGCCGTGTTTGGTCTCACGTTCGCTTGCTCGAGCTGAACGACGTCGCTCGCTTAGGACTCGCCGACTTATTAGCGGCATGGTGCTTTGCGGTGTTTTGGCTGCGGCCACCGCTCCTAACCTGTTGTGCTATGGGGATTGAAATGAGTCTTCGACGATGTGTGACATCACGGTGAAATTATTAGCATGTCATATCTCACGTATGTTTCCGTTTCACCTTACACGCGTTTTTTATATGCATTTGTATTCACCCTCTGTCACGTGTGACTCACTATTTTACGTACTTATTGTGCAGCCGCAGGCACACACCGTGCTGAACACTGTGTCATCCATCTCTTTCATCAGAGCAACTTCAGAAGGACTATGCGAGATGTGAAGGTAAAGTTATTTGTGTGTCATATTTTAACGCTTGTTTTTATATTAACGCACACGTACTTGCCGTACGCGTGCATCTTCATCTTCTGTCGCGTGTGTCTAACTATTTTTACTATATTATTGTACGTGCAGCCATGGGAACACAACAGGCAGAAGAAGGCTGCGTGCGCTGGCGACTGCAATGCCTCTCATCTATCGCTTCCGTCAGAGGAGCTCCCCAAGGAGTGAACAAGATTTGACAACGAAACTGGACTTGTACACTTCACCATGAATTCACTAAAAAGACTGGAGAAACTTCATGTGTATGTAGGAAAATAAAAGATTTCAATGTCTCAGTTTTTACTTTCGTTGTTGCTGTGACTGCGAAAGCAGTTACACATAGGTGGCTAACTATTTTTTCGCGTGTTCTTTTCTGCGCAATTTGCTGCTCACTGCGCCGATAAACAGGCGAAAAAAGTATTAGGCCTGGCGGAAAATAAACAAAAAACAATGTTTCAAATGGGGACAAAAGTTCTTCCGATTGGAGTACTTGAGCGGATCAACCGTTTGTCCAGCAAGGTGCAACTGTGAGGACTAACGGTTTCTCGGTAAGGTGTAAATGTGGGGGTTAATAGTTGCGCTATAATGTGCAAATTTGAGAACTAAATGTTAGTTCTTTGAGGTGAATTGTGGGCCTAACGGTTACTCACTGTGGCGTAATTGTCAGGACTAAATGTTAGTCCCTTGAGCTCGTCTGTGGGGACTAACTGTTAGGCCCAGTGCCTTTGTCCTTAAAGGGGTTAATGGTCGTGGCAGCTCCATTAGTCCCCAAAAGGACAAACCACACACCCCTTTAGCACCCTTTTGCTTTGAAGTGCAGGTGGTCGAAATTTCCGGAGCCCTCCACTACGGCGTCTTTCATAATCATATGGTGGTTTTGGGACGTTAAACCCCACATATCAATCAATCATCTAATAATAATATTAATATTGTTACGAGAAGGAGACCGGCTCGGAAGATTAGACAGAAGTATATTTACAGCTGGTTGAGCGAGCAGCGCCAGCCGCACAGATTTGCTCGCGCTAGTCTGTCGCTCTCCTCTTCGTCATGTGGATCGCTATGCCACTCGTACGTAGCATGGCCCCTGGTTGCGGAAGCACCGTCCCGGAGCCTTATTGGCCGTCCTCAGAAGCAGAGTTGTAGCTCTTGAGCCGTGACACGTCAGCAACATTAGTCCATAGAAGCAATGACGACGGAGAGATGGAGACAATATCATAAGTAACAGTTGTTACCTGCCGCTATAAAGGGTAAGGTCCCGTGTAACGACACAAAAGTTTTTCAGATAGGCCTACTCTACGATGAAGATACCAGAGTAACACAAGGGTTCCCGGAGCGAAATGTGCGTCGCGATTCGAAACCTCGTAGCGATGTCGTTGCTTGCTCTGCGACGCCGTCAAACAAGCACGGTCAAGGTGACGGGCATGGTAGGCTGGTGCAGTAGCGTGCAGTATAAATATGACAAATCGGCTATGTCGTGCCGGGACAAATTGTACGCGAACGTCACGTAAGGTAGGGCATGCTCCCGGTCTTAATTGGTCCGGTGATACACACATTGCAAGGATACCTGTAACAGTACTAATAAAGCGTTCCGTGAGCCCATTGTTTTGCGGGTGGTATGCTGTGATCACTTTGTGCTTCGTGGAACAGGAATGCAGGATGTGGGGGACGACTTGGGAGAGAAATGTGTGGCCACAGTCTTTAAAGAGCTGTTTTGGCACACCGTGAATCAATATAACGTTACCTAATAAAAAGTCGGCAACATCGGTCGCACAACTCGTCGGTAGAGCTCGAGCAATAGCGTAGCGTGTAGCGTAATCACTAGGCCAGGCTATACACTTGTTCCCTACTGTTGATTCGAGAAAAGGACCAAACAGGTCTAACCTAAGGCCGTAAAATGGTTGTGAGGTATGCCAACTGGTGGGAGATCGCCAGCGGGTAGCAGCGATGATATTTTGCGACGTTCACATAGCTCACACGCCGTTACGTATTGGCGTACTGAGCGAGGAAGCACTGGCCAGTAGAAACGGTGCCGTACGTGATCGCGCGTGCGAGATACCCCAAGGTGTCCTGCTGTGGGCGGATCATGAATTTCAGCGAGGACGCTGAGCCATAATTGTTTGGGTACGACAATAAGAAGGTCAGGCCTGTCAGGTCAGAAATTGCGATGGTATAGGACGCGCTCTTGAAAGGCTAAGTGATGGATGGAGGTTTCTGTTGGGGAAGACTTTATGCGGCTGACGATGCCGAGCAGGAGTGGATTCTTTCTCTCTTGCCCCGCCGCGGTGGTCTAGTGGCTAAGGTACTCGGCTGCTGACCCGCAGGTCGCGGGTTCAAATCCCGGCTGCAGCGGCTGCATTTCTGATGGAGGCGGAAATGTTGTAGGCCCATGTGCTCAGATTTGGGTGCACGTTAAAGAACCCCAGGTGGTCGAAATTTCCGGAGCCCTCCACTACGGCGTCTCTCATAATCATATGGTGATTTTGGGACGTTGAACCCCACAAATCAATCAATCAAATCATGATCCTTTCTTTCTTCTTCCACAATGTGAATAAAGTCGCACACTGAGAAAATGGAGAGCACCGTGTTCGTGTCGGGGCCAGCAGGGTGACGGGGTATCGGGGGAGGCAATTGGCACCCTGTTGCAGTGGTCATGTTGAAAGCCGCGAGCGAGCGTCCGCTTCGGAGTTCCGTGGCGAGTACGGGGTCGCACAACCGAGTCCACCAAATATGTTACTAGAAGGACACCGACTCGGAACAATAGACGCAGATATATTTACAGCCGGTTAAGCAAGCAATGCCAGCCACACAGTTTGTTTGTGTGGCTGGCAAGCCAGACGGATTTGCTCACAACAGTCTGTCCGCTGGCGTCCTCCTCTTCGTCGTGTGGATCACTATGCTACTCGTACATAACAATATTGATAGGCAAGTAACCAAAATGCAACCTATTCAATATTTGTAAATAATATTATAATTTCTGTTACATTACTTTTTAAAGGAAATTTATCGCATCACTGAAAAAAAAAAGTGAATGCCCTTGTAGTTGTTTACCAGGACCTTGCTACTCCTTCTCACTTTCTCCTACCAGTACTTGCCTTCCATCTCTCCTCCATAGCTATCTAGTCATCTTTTCCCTTCATGGTTACAGCTTTCCGGTTAACAGCGTCAGCACACATCAAGGTTCCTACCTTTCCTCTTTTAGATTATTTACCTCATACTCATTTGAGTTGCCATTGCAATAACTTCCCTTCCGTAGCTAATTTTTGGGGGGTCGGTCGAATCGACCACTCTACCTTTCTAGCCCCAAGCAAATTTTCGCTTGCAAACGAGTGTTAATTCTCATTTCGATCAGGATGCCCTCCAAATTCTTCAAACTGTCTGCTTGGGGCATGGTTCTCGGCGGTTATTTCGCAATTCTACTAGAGACTCCAAGGTATAAATTGGGGTACAAGATACTTGTAGGCTATTTGTGGAGTGTGCGGTATAGAATTTCTTTAGGAAGGAATGGTCTGCTTTATACGGTTGATATAAGAGCGTTACACACGCCTCTACTTCGTCATTATAGTGACTGATTATCACAACGTAATCCGCTTACAATACAGTTCTTCCAGATAAGAATTTGGCAAGACCCACCAAGATCTCATTCTATCGTGATATCAATTACCACCACTTGCAAGTTAGTACTTCTCAATATTACTTTATTTACCTTAGTACTATAGCATATGCCTTTGTACGTGATCGCCCCGAGTTTTCTTGCAGACCCCCTTTCACTCTACCACGGCCACTACGCAGAGTTCTCGTAAACATTAGAACTGGGTAAGCATGTAAGCACCTAACAAAAACGAAACACTGAAGTACAGATAAAAACTTAAGAATGGACTCATAGAAAGAAACATACCAAATGACGACTGGGGACAGAAAGTTCACGAGGTGTTTAAAAATAATTAAGCCCCAAAACGGATGCACACGTGCGCAAGAGGTGTACTCATTTGCTAGGTAGCGCGTAGGCAGAATAACCACTGGTAAGTAAGGTTAACTGAGTGGAGTTCAAGGGAAGGCGAACGGGTGTATGCTGCTGGTGTATACGCTGCTGTCTGTGAACTCTAGCGCCCCTTACCGCAAGCTTGATTGGTATGTGGGGTTTAACGTCTCAAAACCAGCATATCATTATGAGAGACGCCGTAAAGGAGGGCTCCAGAAATTTCCACTACTTGAGATTCTTTAACGAGCACCCAAATCTGCTCTTACCGAAAGCTTGTGGCAGAATTTGTTTCACTTGAGGCGAATACAAAGTGAAGCAGTTCCTACAAGATATGAATAGCATGCTTAGCTTTATATTAAATTAAAGAATTGCGTTGCAGTAGAATCACACGTCCAGTAATTGAACAGCTTGATGGAATAACAGTGAAAATAACTGCATCGAAAGTATTACGTCTGTCTCATCGCCCACACCACGCTTTCTGTGCGATCCAACTTAAGTTGCACTGCACCCACCAACAGCGCGTACACGAATAGCCAAGAGAAATTAAAATATTGAAGCAACAAATCTTCACCAAACACACAAAAGCTGACTATAGTCAAGAAGTTAATGCAAACGAGTACGATGATTCAAGAACCTTGACAAAGCCAACTGGTGTACTGTTTTTCTTTATTTCGAGAATTAAGTCCCGCACGATAAGAACGTACAAAGAATGGTTTCCTTTTAATATGCGAAACCTTTTTCAAGGAACTTCCGCGACTTTGGCCGTATCTATTTATCTATCTAACTATCTATCTCTATCTATCTATCTATCTATCTATCTATCTATCTATCTATCTATCTATCTATCTATCTATCTATCTATCTATCTATCTATCTATCTAGCTGCCTAGCTGCATACGACTTTTAGCTCATCTGGCAATTTCGATAATAGTATCAATACCAACATTGGTATGGCATCACATGACTGTATGATGAGCATAAGTGACTAGTCTTAACATGAGAATCATGATATCCATGTAATCACTGTCATGATTTACTTTTAATTGTCTTGCTGCTCTTGCAGCCATTTCGATTACTTGACATATACCAAATACGCCCCGCCGCGGTGGTCTAGTGGCTAAGGTACGCGGCTGCTCACCCACAGGTAGCGGGATCAAATCCCGGTTGCGGCGGCTGCATTTGCGATGGAGGCGGAAATGTTGTAGGCGCGTGTGCTCAGATTTGAGTGCACGTTGAAGAACCCCAGGTGGTCGAAATTTCCGGAGCCCTCCACTACGGCGTTTCTCATAATCATATGGTGGTTTTGGGACGTTAAACCCCCCAAATCATCAACATATACCAAACCCGGTATTACATGACGTCAATGAACAACGGAGGCAAAATAATGCCTCCAAACATGACAATCATGATATGCGTGATATGTACAACATGACTACATGCTACGCTCATTGCACGCTCGCGGCCCTTTTACTAGATTGATATATACCAAGTTTGTTATTTCGGGACTTCAATGAATAATAAATGTAAATGACACTTCCAAACATAACAATCATGATACGCGTGTCATGTAACATATTGTACACGCTACGCTCATGGTGCGTTCGCAGCTGTTTCCCTAGCTTCACATATACAAAATTGGGTGTTACGTAACGTCAATCCACGAGTTAGGTACATATTTGGTGCAAACAGGGTAATGAAGAGATGCGTTTCATGTAAGAGCATGACTACATACCACGCTCATGACGCGCTTGCGGCCATTTCGCTGTTTTCATATATACCACATCAGGTATAACGTTACGTGAATGGATGACGAAGGTAAATGACAATTCGAAACATGATAATCATAATATGGGTGTCTCATGACTACATGCTACGTTCATGGCGCACTCGCGGTCATATCGCTGGCTTCACATATACTAAATTTGGTATTATGTGACGTGAATAGATGATGAATGTAAATGACATGTCCAAACATAATAATCATGACATGCGTGTCATGAAAACTTGACTACATGCCACACTCATGATGCACTCGCGGCCGTTTCGCTGGCTTGATATATACCAAATTTGTATTACGTGACGTCAATGGATGACGAAGGTCCGGTGCAAACACGATAATCACGACATGCGTGTCATGTAAGAGCGTGACTGCATACCACGCTCATGACGCGCTTGCGGCCGTTTCGCTCTCTTCACGTATATCAAATCTGGTATTACGTTACGTGAATAGATGACGAAGGTAAATGACACGTGAAAACATGATAATTATCAGATGTGTGTTACGCAAAACATGACTACATGCTATGCTCATAACGCATTCGCAGCGTATTCGCCAGCTTCACATATCACAAATTAGGTATTACGTGTGGTGAAAGAACGACGAACGGAAATGAAAGGCACAAACTTGATAAAGAGGACATGAAATCCGTGTGTGGCGTAACCTACATGTCTATTACTGCTGGTGCTGGTATTGCTAACATTATTGGTGTCGTCGTTAGGAGGAAAAGGAAGCCCAAGTGGTGCTCCTGTACCAGGCGCGGCGGGCTGCTGAGGCAAGTCGAGCCATGGACTAGGGGTCCCACCCTCCTGTTTCTAACCGTCATTTTTTCGCTCTGTAATAAACGTTTTTTATCAATACAATAGGGGACGCTGCTGTAAATTCGGCTGGCAATAATGCTGAAACTATTCTTTCTTCTTCGTGCTAATAATTACGTCTTTTCTTTGGACA
Source organism: Rhipicephalus annulatus (assembly GCA_013436015.1). Taxonomy (NCBI): domain Eukaryota; kingdom Metazoa; phylum Arthropoda; class Arachnida; order Ixodida; family Ixodidae; genus Rhipicephalus; species Rhipicephalus annulatus. Next base: position 484,565 of record WOVY01010886.1, on the reverse strand, counting down.
TCTATCCCATAATCTCACCGACAACAAAATGTTGGATAAGCAACCTAAAAATTTGGACATATAGCTCTTACAAGCTTGAATTCATTCATTTCATCGAATTAGCAAACATAAAAAATTTGAAGCGTCACCACCTATGGCTTCGGTACAGCCTTTACGCTACACTTCCTAAACAGAATAAAACGTGCGTCTAGCCTTGAGTGTTCTTGCGGCCACTTTGACGAAGATGCTCGTCACCTACTCATAAAGTTCCAAATGTACTAAAGGAAGGAAGAAAACCGAAACGGACAAGGCAGCGAGGTTAACCAGTTATACTTCCAGTTGGGTACCCTACACTGAAGAGTTAAGGAAGGGGAATAGAAGGTAACGAGAGCAGTGAAGCGAAAAACAAAGAAGGTGGAGAGAGGTGCTGTGAATTCACGGAAACCAGAAAAACTTCACTGCAAGTCAGACGGATTCACACTAGGTCACCGCCCTCAAAAAAAAAAAAACGCTTGAAGATTGCTTTGTGGGCTGTCGAGAGATGTGAATTGTGCTGTAATAGCACCTGGAAAGGAAGTGGCCGATTATCCAGCTGCCGCAGTGCGTTGGCAAGTACTTATTTCATTGAAGCTAATCTAGGAAAGGGGGCAGAGCTTGTGTGTTTGATGTTTTTGTCAATGCCGCAAACATCGCATGCCGTACTGTCAATCCTCCAATTAACGCGGTTAAGTGCTTTCGCGAAGGCACTTACCACGGATGGATGGATGGATGGATGCTATGAGCGTCACCTTTATAACGGGGTGGTGACAAGTATGCCACCAGGCTCGACAAAAAAAAAACCCTTTTTTCTTTTTTGATGTTGGCCTAATGCCTCTACTTCGATAAATTCTATCTTAATGGAAAAAAAGGTAAATTTTCAGCTTAAGTTCTCTGCCATTTACGGCACACTGTCCATATTTTATTTTTCCAATATTTATTTTTGTCCTTTCTCTCTAATGTTCTGCCACCAATACTCTAACCGTCTCTTACATATTTCAATCGCGGGTGTGTTCAGCTTTCCATTGTTGTCCCTAAAACCCAAGGCTTCCTGTAGGCTCGTGCCCAAACGTACACCTGGGTGGATATCTCCACATTCAATCAGAACATGCTCCGCCGTTTCCTTATCTTTCCCGCAGCATGTGCATTGTTCTTCTTCTTTACTGAATCTTGCTTTATAACTACGCGTTCTAAGGCAACCCGATCTCGCTTCAAACAGTAAAGCGCTTCCCCTTGAATTATCGTAAAATGCCTCCCTCCTTATTTCATTTTTGCCCTTTCGGTAGTTACTCAAAGCCGGTTTTTTCTCCATAGCTGCCATCCAGTAAATCCTCTCCGCCTCCCTGACTTTTCCCTTAACGCTCTTTGTTGACATATGGCTTACAATACCAGCCGTATATTTACTAGTGAGTCTTCTAGTTCTTTTTCTCCACTGTGTGTCCACGCTCTTCCTATACAAATAACGGAACACCTTCTCTGCCCATCTACTCTCCTTCATATTTCTTAGCCTTTCTTCGAACCTTATTTTGCTCTGCGCTTCCCTTGCCTCAAAACCTGCCCACCCCATATCGCCCTTTACAGCCTCGTTTGTCGTCTTCCCGTGAGCACCCAACGCGAGGCGTCCCACAGTCCTTTGATTTACATCCATTCCCGATTGCACCTCTGCCCTCATGCACACCACTGAGTTCCCAAAACTAAGCCCTGGAACCATTACACCCTTCCACAGACCTCGAAGCACCTCATACCTATTGTATCCCCACAACGCTCTGTGCTTCATTATTGCCGCATTCCTCTTTCCTTTTGCTGCCGAGGCTTTTTCTTGTACCTCCATGTATCTATCACTCTCATTTACCCATACTCCAAGGTACTTGTATTCGCTTACCCTCGGTATTTCTTGGCCTTGTATGGACACCGTCTGATCACAGGGATCATTGAATACCATCAATCCACACTTCGTTACACTGAATCCTAGTCCAAGAGCTTCACCTTCCCTTCCGCATATATTCGCCAGCTGCTGTATATCATCTCGACTTTCCGCAAATAAGACGATATCGTCCGCATAAAATATACCTGGAAGCTTCTGCTCAATCATCATGCCGCCCTGTTTGTGTGACAGATTAAAACCAATGTTGCTACCTTCTAGCGCTTTTTCCATACTCACCATGTACAGCATGAATAACAGCGGGGACAAAGGACATCCCTGTCTCAGACCCTTGCTAACCTCAACGTTCTCTTTGCTACGCATTCCTTCCCACTCTATGCAAACTGTATTTTCTCGGTATATCTCCCTCAAAAGCTGTATACAGTCGTCGCCCATGCCCATTCCTTTCAATATATCCCACAAAATTTCCTGATTAACGTTGTCGTATGCCCCAGTGATGTCTAGAAAAGCCACGTACAAGGGCCTATTCTCTATTTTAGATATTTCTATACACTGAGTGAGAACAAACAGGTTATCGTCTAACCGCCTGTCGACTCGAAATCCGTTCTGAAGTTCTCCCAAAATATCGTTATGTTCGGCCCATGTTTCTATTTTCATTTTTACTGCTTGCATCGCCAACCTGTATAGTACCGATGTAATGGTTAGTGGTCTATACGAGCGAATCTTGTCCTTTTCTCCCTTGCCTTTATAGATTAAGTTCATTCTACTTTGTCGCCAACTGTCCGGTATTTGTCCGTCCTTTAAGCTTTTTACTACTGCTTTTAACAATGCTTCTTTAGTGTTATGTCCTAGTTCGTTAATGAGGCTAACGGGAATCCCATCTAAACCCGCGGCAGTGCGCTTTGGAATTTTTCCTTCGGCCTTTTTCCAGTTGAAATTATCAAGTACTAGCTCTTCCTCTGTTGCTTTCTCCGCCACACTTTTACTCACCGGGGAGATCCCCTGGACGCTCTTTTGAAACGAATCGGCTGTTACCTTTTGGATGTAACCTAGCGCTTCGTACCCTTCCAATTGATTTCCTCCTTCATCTAGAATATGTTGTTGCGTTGTGACAGACTTCCTACCTAGCGCATTTATGTGGCTCCAAAAAATCCTAGGCGCGGCCTCCTTTTTTTCGTGTATCTCTGTCATCCAGCGTTCACTTTCACCTTTAATTTTTGCCTCTACCAATTTCTGTACAAGGGATTTTTTCTCTAAATATATTTCCCATATTTTTTTGACTTCGTCCTGCGGCCGCTTCTCCTTTTTTGCCTTTCTATGCTCCCGTGATGCTTCGCGTCGCTTCTCGATCGCCTCCCGGATTTCCTTGTTCCACCAACTTTTTGGCTTCCTTTTTCCTTTCCAGCAAACAGTTTTCTTCTCTTTCCCTATCTCCTTCGTCATTAGATGTAACAGCTCACTATACTCCCAGTCCTTGCCTGGTATTTCGCCTACTTCTTCCTCGACTCTTGCGGCTATATTTATTATTTGTTTGTAATTTAAATACGAGCTGCCAGACTTTGATTCCATGCTCATATTTTCAGTTTCGTATCCCATTTGTAATGTTATTCGTTTATGATCACTACCCAATCCACAATGAAAGGGCCCTCTCGCGGTAGCCGGGCGCACAAGACGACACTCGGTTTTGTTGGGGATTGATTCATTGATTGATTGATTGATTAATTTGATTGATCTGTGGGGTTTAACGACCCAAAATGACCACATGTTCATGAGAGACGCCGTAGTGAATGGGTTCCGGAAACTTCGACCACCTGGGGTTCTTTAACGTGCACACCAATCTGCACACACGGGCCTACAACATTTCCGCTTCCATCGGAAATGTAGCCGGTGCAGCCGGGATTCGATCCCTTGACCTGCGGGTCAGCAGCCGAGTATCTTAGCCACTAGACCACTGCGGCGGGACATGTTTTGTTAGCGCGCGCGGGGATTTGGAAGGCAGGAGCGCAACACGGCGCATGTGCGCCACCTCGCAGGCAACGGCAGCTGTAAATGATGAGTGGTACTTGCCGAGACTTTCAGATGGTGCGGTGCTGTTATCGTAGGCGTTTTAGAAATGCGTTGGCCACCCCAAGAGGAAAATCTAGGGAATTAAGCCCCCCCTCCCCCCCTGCAAACCCAAATGCAAAGAAGCTGTAGCCTCGAGACCAGCGCTTTCGGGCCTTCCAGGCCACACACCATTTCTGACTTTCTGCGGGTGGACCGCAAGGGCGAAAGGCGGCTCGCGTTACGACGTATGCGCAGCGGCAGCGATAGCACCACAAGAGCTTGCGGTACGCTATTTTAAACCTGCCTCCCGAAGAGCGGTCATGGAGAGGTTCTCAGCAGTGAAGCTAGCCAGGTGAGGCGAAGAGATCCCGGCAAAAGGCAAGGATCCCTTCCCACAAAATTCATTACGAGCAAGTTGGCGGCTTTTATATTGAAAAGTCTTCACAGCAGAAAAAAGTACGTTCGTGGCCAATCACAAGTATTCAGAAAAGAGCGCGTGTGAGCTGCAACAAGTTGCTTAAAGACTAATAAGTTATGAAAACAACGTACACGACGCTTTGTTTTTCACTTAATACTGAAAGCAAAAAATATTGTTTTTATCCTACGAGTGGTGCTATATTTATTTATTAGTTTGAACACGTTTTTTTTAGGTGTGGGTGAAGCCATGCAGACTAAGATTGGGTGCCTACATGTCTCACTTGATCATATTCAACATGTGCTCCACTACTTGTGCACTTTAGAACTTACGTCAACTATTTCAACTTTCAGGGTGAAGTGAAGTGAAGTGAAGTGAAGTTTATTTCCTTTCACACAAAGGGGGAAGCCGGGGCTAAAGGCTGGAGTGCCTGACAGAGGCCTCGGCTCCCTTGTACAGTCTGACATAAATAAACGAAAACACATAATTGCAGTGTTAGCTGCATTTGCCAGTGTAACACAATGCTGCCAAGCATGCAGCGTAGACAAAATACAAAGCATTATAAAATATATACTTAATACAAGCTTATACAAAGCACAAATCAGATTCGAGTAAATATTTCTTTGTTTGTTTTTTGAATAATTTCAATGCAACATCAAAATCAACATTCGTCAACATTTTATTAATAGCCACAGTGACCTGATAATTTAATTTTTGTTTGCCATAGTTTGTGCGCGTTTTAGGGACCCGGTGGATTTGTTTTCGAAAATGATATGCATCGTTAGACAAAGTAATGTCTTGAGTGTGCAGTTGATTACTCTTAATATACTGCAACAGTCGAAAGAGGTAGACTTGGTTCGCTTTAAGCAGATCGTAAGTACGGAACAATGGCAACGTGGAAAAGTCTTTGGGTCTGCCACGGTACCCATGAATGCACCGCAAGGCTCTCTTTTGGAGTACTAGTAGTTTTTGATAGTTAGTAGGCGTAGTTGTTCCCCATACGAGAATACAATAGGTTAACTTAGAATACACAAGCGCATAATACATCTGCAGTCTCAACCACACGGGTACCAGACAAGCTACTTTGTAGAGACAGCCAACACTTTTACTTATTTCAGATGCTAATTTTGACACATGTGTGTTCCATGAAAGGTTCTGGTGGAACCAGACACCAAGAAATTTAATGCAGTCAACCTCATGTATTCTTACCCGGCCAAATTGAATATTGGCCTTATATGAATCAGCAGTATTAATTGGCCTAAAAATAATGTAGCTAGTTTTGGATAAATTTAAGGAAAACATGTTGCGTTGTAGCCATGACTGCAAGTTTCCTAAGTACCAGTTTACCGTAGCTTCCGCTTGTACAAGAGATTTGGCTGTAAAAAATATGTTCGTATCATCCGCATACATAATCATGTCATGAGAGCCTGGTAGTTTAGTAATATCATTAATATATATTAAAAACAATAGAGGTCCTAATATAGAGCCCTGAGGGACTCCACAAGTGACAGTTAGTCGGTTAGATGCAACATCATTCACCCGTACGTACTGCATCCTATGACGTAAATAATCCTGCACTAAGTTGTGTGTGACACCACGTACACCATAGTAATTCAACTTTTCTAAAAGGATATTGTGCTGTACGCAGTCAAACGCCTTTCGAAAATCTAAGAAGAGACCAAGAGTGTAGTGTTTGTGTTCTATATTTTCAAGTATTTTGTCTTTAATAACGAGTAGCGCCTGCTCTGCGGATTTTTTCTTCAGAAAACCGTACTGGCAAACAGATATCAGGTTGTGTTTAGTGAAAAAACATTCGAGCCTGCAATTGATAACTCCTTCAAATAATTTAGAAAATACTGGTAACACAGAAATTGGTCGGTAGTTTGACATTTCCATTCGATTGCCACTTTTGTATATCGGACAAACCTTGGCGATTTTTAGGTCATCAGGAAACACACCAGTAGTAAACATTAGGTTTACAAGATAAGACAATACGTCAGATATCAAAGGCGCAACGCGCTTAATGGGGACAGATTTTATATCGTCATGACCTGCGGATACATCATTTTTTAACTTGTTGATTAAAATCACTATTTCTTGAGAGGAACTGGGTGAAAAAAACACAGACTTCGATAAAGAAGTAATATTGTTAATCGATACATTATCAGGTTCAGGTGTATCACCGAACGGTTTACCAACATTGATAAAGTACTTATTAAAAGCACAAGCTAAATCAAAACCACACAACTTTCCGTCCGGCGTACTTATCTCGTTCAGCGCATTATTATCTTTCCCTTTCGTTAGATTAGCTACTTCTCTCCATACTTTACCACTGTCGTTTTGGATTCTCGTAAAACGCTCGATAAAATAATTTGTTTTTGCTGTCTTTAATTCTTTACTCAGTTGATTTCGATACTTTTTATACTCTTTTAGAAGGTTAGGATCCCGATTCTGAATAAAGGAGTGGTACATTTTGTTCTTAGTGCAGATTTTTTCATGCAGATGTTTGGTTATCCACGGCTTTCTGAACTTCTTCCTATTTACTCTTCTTCTAATTAGGGGAAAAGCGTCATTATAGGCATTTAACAACTTCTTAATAAATTCTGAGTACGCCCTGTTTACGTCATCAATACTGTATATGTTATGCCAGTTTATATTCCGAACGAGGCATTGAAACTTGTTTAAATTCTTATCATTTATTTGCCGCGTCATATATCTATCAACTGTAACCTTGCGTTCGCGCACTCTGTTGATAAAACAAAAAATTGGAATATGGTCACTAATGTCCGAACTCAGTAATCCAGATTCAATATTACGCGGTACAATGTTTGTAACACAAACATCTAAAAGGGTGGCTGTGTCAAGAGTAATTCTAGTAGGCAAAGTAATGTGATTGTAACATGCGAAAGATGAAATAACACCGTTGAAATCGGCAGTGCACGGGTCGTCATGCAATAGATTTATATTAATGTCGCCCATGAGTACAAATGGAAGAGTGCTAGAATTCAAATTTTCAAGCATTTTTTTCAAGGAAATCTAGAAACTCTCGCTTATTTCCAGTCGGTGGCCTATAAATTGCTACGACAATTACATTGGGCAGTGATACCGCTAAACATTCAACACTGGGGCTCATTATTGAGTAGTCCTCAAGAACAGAGTGCGGGTAGCAGCATTTAGCATATATAGCAAGGCCTCCACCTCTTCCATTGGGACGTAGGAGACCGTTATAAGCGTAATTATTGAAATGAAGGCGGTCATCATGTGTGAGCAACCATGTCTCAGAAAATACTAATACATCAAATTCTGTTGTTAGTAAGGTAAAAAAGTGATCGAGGCGGTCGCCTTTGTTTTTGAGGCTTCTTATGTTAAAGTGAATAACAGACAGTTCCTGGCGTCGGTTATGGAACTTAGCGTTGAAAGATTCAGAGTTGTATAAAGAACAAGTCGGTATTTGGAACATAGCCATGATTCCTCAAGCGAGAAATAATACAGCTATTGTGATATTTTGCACAAATCGCTCTCACCGGCAATCCTGACGGCATTGGAAGATTCATTCCGTCTGGCGAAAATCTTGCCCCCCGCTTGTCCAAACGAATTTCCAAGACATTTCTTTCTTGCGGGCAATTGTGGCTCCCAGTAGTTGCTTATTAGCACGGGTTAAATGTTCGTTAACGTACACCCTATCGGATCCAGGAAGCCCTAGCATTTGATTTGTGATCTGACATTTCCTAGCTTTCGCAAGAACGGCCTGTCGCTTGTCTCGGCGCACGAAGCGAACGATAATGTTGCTCTCGCCCGTTACTCGTGTTGCTATCTTGTGACATGTGTCAATGTCAGCAGCATAAACTGGTTCGTCAATAACTTCGCCAAGTTTTCGTATGACATCATTAGCATTGTCTGCTGCCTTCACGCCCTTAAGCTCTAGATTATTCAAACGACTATATTGTTCGAGCTCATCAACTCGTTGCGCTAGCTGCTTGTTTTCTTTCTTGAGATCTTCGTTACTTTTGAGCAGGACGCTCAGTTCCTGCCTCAAAGCTTTCAGTTCGGAGTTAATCGCCTTGGTTTCATCGCAAGTGTCGCTACAAAACTTCACACTTTCTTTAACAGAGCGCATTTCAAGTCTCATTTCACGCTTGAAATCATCGAGAGCTTTCACAAAATCCTTCGTCATTGCTAGGAACAGAACAATGCAAGCTTGGCAGCAGTGCTAAGAAACTTATAACGTGAATACACTGTCCCAATAACACAAAAAGCAGCAGCAGCAGCGGTGGTGGTTGCGGTATAAGACAAAACGTAATACCAAAGCTTGAGGAAAACCAACTGACCTGTAGAACGGGTGTGTTCAAATGTACTGCTTCTGCATGTGTTATGTTTGATTGAACACCATTTTGTGCCCTACTATATTTTACTACGTATTTTTTCTTCTAGGGGAGACAGAGTAGACGGTATCATTATAAAGGCGGCAGCAATTCCCACTAATCAATTGATTGGGGTAAAGAATAAGGCATCAGGGTATTTGACGAAATCATAGGGATGGCTATCAACGACAAGTACCGCATACACGAACGCAACCAGAACACCATTCAGAAACACCATTGCTAGCATTGGATGAGTATTTCGGAGTCTGCGAGAAAGCGAATTTCAAGACGAAGTGCCCTTCTGAATTAACCAAATTATGCCCAGTGCTACACTACTGCGTAGTAGAAGATTGCAAAAAGTGGTCACACCTTTTCTAGTGACAAGTCGTTAAAATATTATATATTCATATCTGGGGTCTAACGTCCCAAAAACCACCCTATGATTATGAGAGACGCCGTAGTGGAGGGCTCCGGAAATTTCAACCACCTGGGGTTCTTTGCCGTGCACACAAATTTGAGCACACGGGCCTACAACACTTCCACCTCCATCGAGGATGCAGCCGCCGCAGCGGGGATTCGAACCCGTGACCTGGGGGTTAGCAGCCGAGTACCTAATCCACTTGACCACCCCGGCGGGGCAAGTCGTTAAAATAGTCACGCTATACTTTTGGGACCTCCCGTTAACAGCATCATCACCACCACCACTAATATTATAGTATCAGTAGTAGTAGTAATATTAAATATCGTATAATCACAATCACTAAAGTAGTAAAACTACAAATAGTATAATATAGTTGTTTGTCACTTCCGTACACACTCAGTACTGATAATGTACTCCACTTCGTAGTGACGATGAGGTTTCGTTGCCAAGAAAAATTTCTCTGATAAATCCCCTTATTTCTTAAGACCGGAATTATGTGCAAGATAGGACTATGATAAAAGAAAAAAGCCACCCTTGAGAGTGCTTCTGTTACGTTTCAATGCCCAACGCAACGTTATAAGGAACAATTATTCAAACATGTGACACGAAAAGTTCGGAGATCCCACGTACAGTAGTAATCAATGATATGTGAAGCACTAATGAGAAAGATTGATAGGTTGCTTTAAAATCAGCACAACCTTACGAGGCGGATGGCCGTAGTATACAGTAAACACATTAAGAAATGTTATGCGCACTCACGTACCTAGATAAGATGAAAGTAGGTCGTTCATAGTCGCCTATCGACGACACCAATATTGTTAGCAATACCAGAACCAGCAGTGGTAGGCATGTAGGTTATGCCACACACGAATTTCATGTACTCTTTATCAAGTTTGTGCCTGGCATTTCTGTTCGTCGTCCTTTTTGACGACACGTAATGCCAAATTCGGAATTTGTGAAGCTGGCGAATACGCTTTTCGTTATGAGCGTAGCGTGTAGTCATGTTTTGCATGACACACATCTGATGATTAACATGTTTTCACGTGGCATTTACCTTCGTCATCCATTCACGTAACGTAATACCAGATTTGATATACGTGAAGACAGCGAAACGGCCGAAAGAGCGTCATGAACGTGGTATGCAGTCATGTTCTTACATGACACGCATATCATGATTATCGTGTTTGCACCGGTCATATAACTTCGTCATTCATTCACGTCACGCAATACCAAATTTGGTATATATCAACCTAGCGAAACGGCCGCGAGTGCATCATGAGTGTGGCATGTAGTCAATTTTTCATGACACGCAAGTCATGATTATCATGTTTGGACATGTCATTTACGTTCATCATCCATTCACATCACATATTACCAAATTTAGTCTATGTGAAGCTAGCGATATGACCGTGAGTGCGCCATGAACGTAGCATGTAGTTATGTAACACATGTTGTGATTATCATGTTTTGAATTGTCATTTACCTTCGTCTTCCATTTACGTAACGTTATACCCGATTTGGTATATGTGAAAACAGCGAAATGGCCACAAGCGCGTCATGAGCGTGGTATGTAGTCATGCTCTTACGTGAAACGCATCTCTTCATTACCCTGTTTGCACCAAATATGTACTTAACTCGTGGATTGACGTTACGTAACACCCAATTTTGTATATGTGAAGCTAGGGAAACAGCCGCGAACGCACCATGAGCGTAGCGTGTACAATATGTTACATGACACGCGTATCATGATTGTTATGTTTGGAAGTGTCATTTACATTTATTATTCATTGAAGTCCCGAAATAAAAAACTTGGTATATATCAATCTAGTAAAAGGGCCGCGAGCGTGCAATGAGCGTAGCATGTAATCATGTTGTACATAACACGCATATTATGATTATCATGTTTGGACGCGTTATTTACCTTCGTTATTGATTGACGTCACGTAATACGGTATTTGGTATATGTCAAGTAATCGAAACGGCCCCAAGAGCAGCAAGACAATCATGACAATCATTACATGCATATCATGACTCTCATGTTATGACTAGTCACTTATGCTCATCATACAGTCATGTTATGCCATACCAATGTTGGTATCGATACTATTATCAAAATGGCCAGACGAGCTAAAAGTCGTATGCAGATAGATAGATAGATAGATAGATAGATAGATAGATAGATAGATACGGCCAAAGTCGCCGAAGTTCCCTGCAAAATGTTTCGCATTTAAAAAGGAAACCAATTTTGTGTAAGTTCTTATCGTGCGTGACTTGATTCTTGAAATAAAAAAAGCACACCAGTTGGCTTTGTCAAGGTTCTTAAATCATAGTACTCGTTTGCGTTAACTTCTTGCATATAGTTAGCTTTTGTGTGTTTGGTGCATAATTGTTGCTTCAATATTGTAATTTCTCTCAGCTATTCGTGTACGCGCTATTGTTGGGCGCAGTGTGGGAAGAGATCAATGAAGGTCGCGAATGTTCGATTCAAGGCCGACATACCACAAATAAACTTTACCGCTTGTTAGAAACAGCTCTGTTGGCGCATCAAGCAGTAGCGTTAAATAGCAGTTTTTTTCCGGCGTCACCAGGTGTCACCACTCTACCGTGAAGATTGAATCGATACTCCTAATTTTCCCGAGAGAGAGCGCCCACGTATAGCTTTCCTACTTCAACACTCCTACCACCCATCAAACTGCATTGTTAAGGTCACGAAATGTAGCAGTATCTTTCTAATTATCGATAGATGAAAGAAACTCTTTTTACTGCTACTCGTTAAAACAAATTTCAAAGCTAAGCTAGCTCAGTGGCGAACAGACAATGAAACAAAGGAAAATATTTAGCCCTTGTGAAAACACGCGTTTCCGTTTCGTTGAAAGTTATTTTATCTGCTATTATTATTTGCGCCCCATAGATTGAAAAAACCTGGATGGTTACCACTAATACACTCTGACTGGGAGGTAGCCGCAATTTTCTTTCAAGGGGGGTGCACATCCTTGATTTTGTGGAGGGCACCCCCTTGAAATGGTTATTTTTAGCTATCTGTGCCTAGACGTAAAAACAAATCACAGCATATCCACCGATTTAATGATGATTTGTGAGGCGAAGCATTCATCTGTTTATCTGTCCACCTGTCTTTCCGTCTTTGTGTCTGTCCATCCATCTGTCTGCGCAATCGTCCATACATCCGTCCGTCCATCCGTCCGTCTGTTTTTCGTCTGCTTTTCTATCTGTCTCTTTGTCTGATACTGCTGGTTACGCCTCACACAGGATAAGGTTAAATGAATAGGAGTTTTGGCCCACAAGTTTCGGGGTAGTACGACCCCGGTGTGCCATCCCCTGGCCACCCTCATGTGCCTCGGCAGAACAGCGATTATGGTGTGGGGCTGCTGAGCCGAATGTCACAGGTTCGATCCCAGCCACATCAGACGTATTTCGATGGAGGTGAAGTGGCAGTGTCTCGTGTATGCTACGTCAAAATATCTGGAGCCCTCTAGCACGGCATGCATCTCTCATTATCATATTGCTATGGGGTGCCTCAGATGAACATGGTAGACAAGAAGATGATGTTTAGTGCGAGCTTGTGCAGACTGGGCTCCATATTGTATACCTGCCTGTTTATCCAAATTAAATATATTTTAGACGCCTTTCCCCGTAACTTTTTTGTGAAGGGTGAGGGCCTTTACAGAGTCAACATCCACGACGACTCTACGCAATGGGCGTTCCATGGCTACCTCTGCGATGCCTGATCAAGACGAGAACGACAATTTTTCAGAGACTACCCAACCATGCTTCGTCCAACTACGCAGACACCAACAGCACAGCATCCAGTCGCTTCGAATGCACCATCGTCCTGACCCAATCGCGTGACCCAGGCATCTTTTCAGGCATTGACAGCACTGACGTGGAGGAATGGCTTCAGCTGTATGCATGGGTGAGCGCTCTGTACAACTTGGATCTAACGCATATGTTGGCCAAAATTATTTTCTACCTTGATGGCACAGCTAAAGTTTAGTTTTCTTGCTACAAATACGAGATCACGAGCTGGGACATCTGCAAACAGAAACGCGCTGATCTTTTTGGCAAGCCCATTAGGCGTCGTCGTGCTGTTCAGAAAGAACTAGCGTGCTGATTCCAGTCCTGCCCCGAGTAATACGTGATATACATACAACATGTGCTCACCCTCTACCTGAAGGTTGACGACAAGATGCCGAAATCTGAAAAGGTCACACACATCCACAAAGCAATCTAGGATGACACATTCACTCTTTTCGTGTTTCGAAACTCGTCGACCATGCACGATGTTATTAATGAATGCCGACGCTTCGAAGAAGAGAAAAGTTGTCGTATCACTCCACACTTTTCGCGTGTCCCCAACACGGCTGCACCATCTACATCTAAGGATGCCCGTTGCCACCAGTCCATGCTGCTTTCGACAATGTCATGCGCATTGTGCGCCACGAAATCGAGACAGCATCTCCAATGTCTGACCAAGTCTGGGCCCCCCGCTGACTCTCACGCCACGATTTCTTTATTCCAGAGTGTTGTTCGCCGGGAACTGGACAACGCCGGACTTCAGACGCCATGCCCCGTTCACCAACCTGACTACTGACCGTTTAGTACACCTAATATGCTCCGCGGACCGAACACCCACCCAAGTTACCTGAACTCGGCAGAATGGCAAATTTCTGATGACAGGCCAATCTGCTTTAACTTTGGACAAATCGGCCATATTTAATATCATTGCCACACTACCTGGAATCGACCGCCATGGTCACATCATGCCAAATCCCCGCGCCCACCTTCTGGTTCTCGGATACTGATCCACGTGGAACAAGACGATGCTTCACCATCCAGGACCGCCTAACTGAACCACTCCCCGTGGCCCTCCAGACGCATGCCCCGCTAAACTAACCAACGTCGCCCTCTCTCACCCTCCTACCACCAGTCCTCGGAAAACTGATGGGCGCAGCGTGTAGAGGTGAGCCTGCCTTGACGACCCGACCCGAAATTTTCTACACGTGACACGCGGACACAACATCTTGATTAAAGTAAATTTTGACGCTACTTCCATAGCAGCACTTATTCACACCGGCGCTCACATATCAGTCATGAACTGCCGCTTTTGTGCTCGAATCAAGAAAGTTCTCACACCTGCCCCGATCGCTGTATTCCGAGTAGCCGATGGTGCAACACCAGTGGTCACGGGGATGTGTGACACCCGCCTCACTGTTGCTGCACATCGTGCCATTGTTCCGTTTTACGTACTGGACCACTTCCCACATGACATCATTTTGTGACTCTATTTTCTGTCGGAGAATTCCGACCTAATTGACTGATCTGCTGGTGTTGTTCAGCTCGTCCTACCATACGCTGTTGACCCTACTGATTTCGCGCCACCAAAGCTATGCTCCACTGACTTTGTACGCCTGTCTTCTCGAGCTAAGACGTATATCGACGTGTCTTTTGATTCACCTGTGGCTGACGGCGATTATGTCATGTCACCTAATGCTACCGTCCTCTGTTCGCTCATTGTTACGTTTCCTCCCCGCACGATCGTCACCATGAAGGACAACACGGCATGTCTCCCTATTGTGAACTTTGGACTTGGCTCTGAAGTGCTGCCACGAGGGATATCCTTTGCAATCCTTGCCCCGGTTGGCGACTACCACATCTCCGCCTTAACAGAGGATACACCATCATATGCCAGTCTTCAGTCGGGCAGTAGAGTGCCTAACTAAAATTATTGCTTTTGAGCTCCCGGCCGAGCATGTATCTGCGCTTCGTTGGCTACTTTTGTCGCATGATCTCCATGACGAACCCCTAGGTCAAACGATCGTCGTAAATTATTGCATCAACACGGGTGATGCAAATCCAGTACACCAGCGGCCCTGTCGTGTTTCCTCCACCGAGCGCCACGTGATACAACAAGAAGTCCACAAGATGCTTGCCTGAGACATCATTCAACCTTCTTCAAGTCCTTGGGCTTCGCCCATTGTGCTCGTCCGAAGGTAGGATAACTGCTGGCGCTTCTGTGTTGACTACAGAAATCTTAACAAAGTCACAAAAAAGGCGTGCATTCTATGCCACGGAGAAATGACGCTCTTGACAGCCTTAGTGGAAAAAAATTATTTCTTTTCCATTAACTTTCGTTCTGGGTACTGGCAGATATCAGTTGATGACCTGGACCGTGAAAAGACAGCATTTATAACTCCCGATCAGCTATATCAGTTCAAAGTAATGTCGTTCGTGTTATGCAATGCCCCGGCTACATTCGAACTAATGGTGAACGCTCTCCTTCACAGTTTTAAGTGGTCAATCTGCTTTTGCTACATTGATGACGTCATTGTTTTTTGCCTAATTTCGAAACTCACTTCGAGCGTATCACAACAATTCTTTCGATTTTCTGCAAAACAGGGCTCCAATTGAACTCGTTGAAATGTCACTTCAGCCTCCGGCAGCTCACAGTCTTTGGATACCTTGCCGATTATTCTGGTGTTTGTCCCGATTCTGAGAAAGTCCACGCCGTCAAAGATTTCCCTGTGCGGACCTCTGGGAACGACGTTCGAAGCTTTGTGGGCCTTTGTTTTTACGTTTGTAATTTGTGTGAAATTTCGCTGACGTCGCGCGCCCGCTCACAGAACTACTAAAAAAAGATGTGACTTTTGCGTGGGGACCTGAACAAGCCAGAGCATTCGTTGAACTGACGACCAGACTTATGACGCCACTGATTCTCGGCCGCTTTGATATATGCGTTCCAATGGATGTGCGTACCGATGCCAGCGGCCGCGGAAACGGTGCCGCTTTGGCACAACGACAGCAAGGCTGCGTACGCAGCCGTCTTTTATCGCCAGCGAAACGAAATTACTCCATCACGGTGAATGCATGGCGGTCTTCTAGGCAGTGGCTAAATTTCTGCCTTATTTGTCTCGACGGCCGTTCATGGTTGTTACTGATTACCACGCCTTATGTGGGTTGTCGCCCTTAAAAGATCCCAGTGGACGTTACGGCTGGTAGACTCTACGGCTACAGGAATATTCGTACACGGTTGTCTACAGATCAAGCCATCACCATAAGGATGTTAATATTTTGTCGCGTCATCGAGTCTATAGACCCCGCAGACTTTTCTGAGAGTGGTAAGTCTATTGCGTTTTTGGCACTTTCCACGTTCAGAAACATCAGAGATCAGCAACGCCCTGATCCACACCTCAGAGACACAAGTCTTCGGCTCAGTAGCCCCCACTCCTCCGTCTCACCATATCTTCCTGCTCTTAGATGGTGTATTAATCTCTACACCAGGCATACTGACGGACCTGAGCTACTGTTGGTAATACCACAACATATGCGTTAGGCTGTCCTCGCACAGTTGCATGATATTCCAACAGCTGGTCCCCTGAGAGTTTCTAGAACTTATGGCCGCGTTCGACGCCACTTATTTTGGCCCCGTATATACAGATTCGTGTGCCAATATGTCACCTCATGCAAATCTTGTCAACATCGCAAAAAAAACCAGCAACTATTCCAGCGGGGTGCCTTCAGCCTATTCAGATCCGATTCGAACCATTTTATCGGGTAGGTCTTGATTTAACTGGACCTTTCCCTTTATCGGCCAGCGGAAACAAGAAAATAGCAGTAGCCACGGATTACACCACTTGGTATGCCATCACGCGGGCCCTTCCTACCAGTTGGGCGAGCGACGTCGCTGATTTCCTGCTGGAAGACCTCATACTACACAATGGCGCTCCTCGGCAACTGCTAAGCGGTCGGGGTCACTGCTTTTTATCACAAGATATCCAAGGCATATTACACTCTTGCCCTACTAAACACCAGTTCACAACGGCGTGTCACCCTCAGGCAAACGGGCTCACAGAGCGGCTAAATAAAACCATCACGGATATCCTTGCCATGTACGTTTCTTCCAACCATCATGACTGGGACTCCGCCCTGGCATTAGTGACGTTTGCCTATAATACGTCCCGGCATGATACTGCAGGTTTCTCGTCACTTTTCTTCCTGTACGGACGAGAACCCAGGCTGCCTTTTGACACGCTTCTTTCTGCCGTTAGCCACACATCAGACTACGCCCGCGATGTGATCTCTAGAGCTCTGGAGGCACGTGAGATTGCTCGCTTGCGTCTGAGTGATTCGCAGGAACGATAACGACTGGTCTACAATTTCCGCCATCGCGATTTCCGTGGTGTCACAGTCGTGGTGACAATGTCCTTCTCTAGACGCCTTCACGGTGAGTTGGCCTGTGCGAAAAGCTTACTTCGCCGCACTCGGGTCTGTACAAGTGGTGCGCCAAGTCACCGACGTGACATATGAAATTGAACCTCTTAACACCACCAGCGCGCGAACGTGTTCTGACGTTGTTTACGTCACTCGGCTACAGCGATATTACTCGGGCCAACCAAGCACCGATACAGTGCCTTCGCCACAGGGGGGTGATGCTACGGGGCGACAGAGATGAACACGGAAGAAAAGAAAATGTTTAGTGTGAGCTCGTGCAGACTAGGCTCCATATTGCATGTTTACCTGTTTATCTAAAGTAGTTATATTTTTACGCGTTATTTTACGGTATATTATCGTGCTTTCGAGACGTCAAACCGCGGATATTAAAATAGTCTTTCTTGGGGACCTTCGTCGCAAACATTTTTGTCTCTCTGTCTGTCTGTCTAAGTATCTGTCTGTCTGTATATTTGCCTGTTTGTCCACCCTTAACGGTGTCCTTAACACCACCAGAGTAGCCAAACTATACTCCAAACGACCGACCCTGTCCGCAGTGCCCACCAATATAGCTCAAGATTCAGCGTTCAAACTTGTGCGATTGTTAATTAAACAGCAATTATTACGCATATATGAGGCACCATAAACACACGCCAATATTCTCTGTGTGTGTCTCTTACTAGAAAAAGCATATATACGTAGTTATAAGGAACGTAGTATTTATCACGTTGCACTGACCAGGCAACGCTCGCACGAAAAGGGCAAGTCTTTCCAACGCTTTGCTGAGACGACACGGTGGTGGCACCAACCCGTCGCCTTGCGTTCTACACCTTATCACCTCCGAGACGCACGCGCTGGGAGCGCGCGCTTTCTTCCAGATAGCACTAATGTCTCACGTGGGACGACATTTGATGCGCTCGTTCACCTTCGCTGCACGCTGGAGGTACTCTAACGCAGCGCCTCCAGAATACCATTCACAAATTGTCTCTCACAGGACATCAAATAAACGTTTCGCTCACCCTCTCCAGATGCAATACTATCGTCTTTCGACGACATTTGCAGATTAAGAAGCAGACATGGGGCCAATTTTTATTATATTGTTACGTGAGTAACGAGACAAAGTATTGCGAATATATTCGAAAAA
Organism: Rhipicephalus annulatus; assembly: GCA_013436015.1. Taxonomy (NCBI): domain Eukaryota; kingdom Metazoa; phylum Arthropoda; class Arachnida; order Ixodida; family Ixodidae; genus Rhipicephalus; species Rhipicephalus annulatus. The sequence continues at coordinate 466,058 of WOVY01010886.1, read as the reverse complement.
TATATTTGCAAGAGCGGTTGCAGCACTGGCCAGTCTGGCTCCGAGCTCGAGCAGCCAGCGACCCTCATCTTCGTCGTCGGGCGCACACGCGCATTCGCACTATGGTTTGTGGCAGCCTACAGGTAGCATAACCCCCGTCGGCAAAGGCGCCGTCTCGGCGCATCTAGATGTCAAGATCATTGGGCGAGTGGTACTGCTTCAGGCGTGCGACGTGTACGATGTCGCTGGCCCTAGGGGTGGATGAAGACGGCGAGGCAGCAGGAGTGATTTCATAAGTGACGGGAGTCACCTCACGAAGCACTCTGTATGGCCCTGTGTACCGAGAGAGCAGCTTGTCAGACAGGCCAACGTGCCTGGTCGGAGACCACAGCAGAACCAACGAACCGGGCGAAAAGTGCACATCGCGGTGTCGTTGGTCGTACCGACGCCGTTGGTTTGCTTGGGAGGTCAGAAGGCGAGCACGAGCGGTTTCGCGTGCGTGGGCGGCCCGGCTGATGGCGTCCAGAGCATATTGTGAAGTTGGAGCTGCTGGTAACGGAATCGTCGTATCGAGGGGTAATGTGGGTTCGCGGCCGAACAGCAAGAAAAAAGGGGAGTAACCAGCAGTGTCGTGGCGCGAAGAATTGTAGGCAAATGTCACGTATGGTAAAGCGATGTCCCAGTCAGAGTGATCTGAGGAAACGTACTTTGCAAGCATGTCAGTTAGGGTTCGGTTCAGGCGTTCTGTGAGGCCATTTGTTTGCGGATGGTACGACGTAGTGAGCTTGTGGCGTGTTTCACAAGAGCGTAGGATGTCCGCTATGACTTTCGATAGAAATGTGCGGCCTCGGTCCGTGAGCAGCTGGCGTGGAGCACCATGTTGCAAGATCAGGTCGTGTAGAAGAAAATCGGCGACGTCAGTGGCGCAACTTGTTGGAAGGGCGCGTGTGATTGCGTAGCGTGTGGCGTAGTCTGTGGCCACAGCTATCCACCTGTTGCCAGCAGAAGACAGAGGAAAAGGGCCGAGTAAGTCCAAGCCGACGCGAAAGAAAGGTTCAGTAGAAATATCGAGTGGTTGAAGGCGCCCAGCCGGAAGCGTCGATGGTGTTTTGCGGCGCTGACATTCCTCACACGCCGCGACGTATCTTCTGACGGACCGTGCCAGACCTGGCCAATAGAAGCGACGGCGAATCCGGTCGTATGTGCGGGACACACCCAGGTGACCGGCAGTAGGAACGTCATGGAGTTCGTGGAGTATAGCCAAGCGGAGGTGTTTGGGTATGGCAAGCAGCAGAGATGGGCCGTCTGGATGGAAGTTATGCCGGTATAATGTGCCATTCTGGAGTACGAACGAGCGACAGGATCGGTTCGATGGGGAGGAGTCGAGGCGCTCAATGATAGCTCGTAGGGCTGCATCACGGCGTTGCTCGTCGGCTATGTGGTTCAGTTGAGAAACGGAGCACACGCAGGCGTCGTTGTCAGGTATGGTGGCCGATGGGCCAACTGGATAGCGAGAAAGGCAATCGGCGTCCTGGTGCAGGCGTCCAGACTTGTATATCACAGCAAAGGTGTATTCTTGCAGTCGCAGAGCCCAGCGACCAAGTCGACCTGTAGGATCTCTTAAGGATGAAAGCCAGCAGAGCGCGTGGTGGTCGGTGACGACGGAAAAGTGAGTGCCATATAAATATGGGCGGAATTTTGAGACCGCCCAGACAAGAGCAAGGCATTCTCGCTCCGTGATCGAATAGTTACGCTCTGCAGGTGTAAGGAGGCGGCTAGCATACGCGATAACGCGGTCGTGTCCCTGTTGGCATTGGGCGAGAACGGCTCCGATACCGTGACCACTGGCATCAGTTCGGACCTCAGTTGGGGCAGATGGGTCAAAGTGGGCCAGGATAGGGGGCGTCGTCAAAAGTGTTATGAGGTGAGAGAAGGCGGCAGCTTGAGTGGACCCCCACGAAAATGGAACGCCTTTCTTCAAAAGATCGGTAAGTGGTTGGGCGATTGCCGCAAAATCTTTCACGAACCGCCTAAAGTAGGAGCTACGTCCGCCTAAATACTAAAGTAGGAGAACCGCCTAAATACTACGTTAAGACCACTGCTACACTTTAAAATCTCAATAAATAGCCTTTAACAGAACGAGACAGACAGAGAACTCCTTACTGAAATAAAGAGAATTCAGCCGGCATATAAAATTCGCTGTCTTGCAACTGTGCGTTGGGAAGGGGAATTAGGATTGAAAATACGAATAAGAACACAAAGAGAAAAAATACAAATGGTAAATATAGATGATAAAATAAAAAAAGAAAAGAAAAGGCCGGCTCTTTGACCATTTTATGCGGACGTCCGTTAATAGCTTTTCCGTGGTGTCAAGCTACAGCTACAGCTTGTCCGGCTGACCAATGCTGTCCAAGTACGCAAGCTTATGTTTCATAGCACGCCTTTGTAAAGTGGGGAAGGCTAAAGGTCCCAATACACAATCAAGGGAGAAATTTCTCTTGGTTACAGAACGCGTGCGATGTTCATAAAGCGCACGCTCATCAGCATATACACTCAAACAATATATGTTTCACAGTTTCGATAGAGCCACAGTTGTTGCAATACGTACTCGCTTACTGACCAAAGCCGTACCGTAGGCTTTTAACATAGGCACTATTTAGACGTAGACGATGGCGTAGCGACGTTACGGTGTCCGACGTAGACGTGCCGTCATCGCAGATTAAATGAAAGGACGAGACGTGCAGGAGGAAGCGAGCTGCCGAAGTAGAGCAGCGGCAGTGGCGTCCAGCCAGCTCGAAGCCTACGAACATTCTAGGCTCCTCGCGCCACGAGCCACCAGCACTCGTCATCTTTTTTTTTTCTCCAGCCGGCTGGCCGCCACTATTGCTACGCTACAAGGGCTCCCCGCATAGCGTGTTACGCGATAAAACATAAGATTGGGAAAGATGTAAGACGAACATATAAACACTATGCACAAGTGCGGCAGTTCCAAACGTGTCCACTGTGAAGTCCGAATGTCGTCAGGGTAGAATGCGTACGGAGGAGTCTGACAGTTCTGGTGGGCGGCACTGGGAACCACGCAGTGGGCGAGGACCACGATGATTTTGCGTCACTAGGAGCAGAGACCAAGGCAGAGAGGACCGTTCAAGATAGTGGCGGTGAAATTGGCACGAACGCCAAGGTCGACACCGCATTAAGCATAGCGTGTTGCAGCTGCTTGAGTGACCACAACGGTGTGTTTGTGAACAGCGCAATGCATGTTCTGGGCAGACCATGGGGCGTTCACTGCACATAGACGTGATGCTGCCTCTCCTGCCTTCACAAGAAGGCGGGCGTAATACGGAGTGGCTGTCCGCGACACTAGATGGTACCTGCTTTGTGGATAGGGGACAAGGCATGTGGCCTTGCTCCTCAGACAGGTGACAGGAAATCCTTGCATGCTGGTGTGAAAAACCCTGGCTGCCCCTTGACGCGCAGTTTGCGCTGAGAATTACGTAGTGTATTGGGGCGATAACAAAACTCGAGAACAAGAACGTGGCATTGCCCCCCTCAGTGCCTGGCGGAAGAAATGCAGCGGGGCTGTGTCCTGACGAGGGCGTGGAGGAGTGTTGCGGCGCACTGCAGTGGCGTAGCTCATTGCTTCTGGTTCAGGCTGCGGGGCTTCTACGATTCAAAGCGACTGCCGAACTTCTTCGTGGACAATGTCAGCGATCGAATTGGCTTGAGGCTGCGTTGAAAGCAACAAATTTCGCAGCTCCACTCGTACGATCGCTCGAATCGTCTCGCGCAGGTCGTCAGTACTGAAGGCATCCGCGCAGTTCAATGAGGCGCGGCGGTTGTATTGCGTTGTGCGCATCTCAAGCGCCTTTTCTATAGTTGTGGCCTCGGCAAGAAATTCGCTGACAGTCTTGGATGGATTCCGGACAAGTCCCGCAAACAGCTCCTGCTTGACTCCGCGCATGAGGAACAGGAGCTTCTTTTCCTCAGCCATGTTGGAGTCGGCGTGTCGAAAGAGCCGGGTCATCTCTTCGACGAAGAGGGTTACGCTTTCATTAGGAAGTTGCACCCTTGTCTCCAGCAATGTGGCAGCCCTTTCCTTGCGGACGACGCTCGTGAACTTGTGCAGGAACGTCGTCTGAAAGAGTTCCCAGGTTCGTAGTGTGGATTCGTGGTTTTCATACCACGTCTTCGCGGCGTCTTCTAAGTAGAAATAGACGCGGAGTAACTTTTCCTTGGGGTCCCAGCTGTTCGAGGCGGCGACTCGGTCACATATTTCGCTCAAGCTTTCTGGGTCCTCGCCTGACGATCCATGGAACGTTGGGTGTTCCTTGGGCTGACGGAGAATGACTGGAACAGGCTGCACGGGGGCCGTCATGGTTGCTATAGTTGATGTTGGGATCCGGGTCTGCCTGAATGCTTAAGGAAGGGGCCCGTACTCTGGTTGTAGTCCCCTCTGCCTGCGGTTTGTGCGCTGTTCAGGGTTGGCGTCCGTGTCTTCTTTGCCGCTTGGGCTGAGCTCGCGGCTTAAAGGGGGCGTCCGGAACATGAAAAAAGAAGCACCTCCACCAGATGTCACAGGATTGTGACGTCGACAAAGAAACCGACAATAGGATGAAGGTTAAACTGTTTATTTGGGCGAACTTGTGCCCGGTAAACGAAAAGTCGGATCACAGTAGCAGACCTGCACTGATAGCGGCGAACGGATCGTCAGTCGTCGATCAACTGACAAGCGGCGAAGCGCGTTGGCATTTATATATACACTTGCCGTCAAATGTTCTAGCGTTATCGCTATAGCGTTGACGTAGGCTCCAGAATAATCTGTACAGTTCACGGAGTGGGCGTGATCTTATCAAAGTGAGCTACTACAGTCCTGAAGCTTCTCGAAGACTGCAGGCGTGGTTTCCGCTGAGAATCACGCAATGTATTGAGGCGATAACAAAACTTGAGAACAAGAACGTGGCAAGGAGAACTCGCGGTCCAACTGGGAGCCTACGAGCGTTCCAGCAACCGGCACCAGTGTGTTGGGAAAACTGATAGCACGCAGCGTGACAGTGGGCTCTGGCGCCATGGCCGGCGTGGAGTCCAAGGCTTCCACACGTGTTGAGACAGGCGTACAGTCTGCAGGCCGGTAAGCTGGCGAGGCTGAGGTCTTCGAATCGGCCGGGGCAGACAGTGCAGCTGAGTATGTTTCTGCAGTGAATCCGCCTGTGCCCGGAGCAGTGGCCAGCGTTGAATGAGTGATTGAAAGAGGTGGCATATCCGGCACGCCGGAGGCAACAGCCATGGACTCCGGGGCTGCAGGTCTCTGAAACGACAGGTCGATTGGCATGGAAGGTTAGTCTCCGTTGTTTGTTTGGCCACTTTGCGTTGGCAGAAGAACGGTCTGAACTGGCTGTGGTGCGGGAGGCGTCCTGGATGGTGATTATCCAGATGCAGTTGTGTCGCTTTTGAGAAAAGTATCACGTTTGCTGCCGTAAAACTTTTTCCCGGTGTCTCGCAGGTCCTCAAACGGGCGAGGTCTCCAGGAGAAGTATATGAGGCGGCGTTTTAGGTCATGTAGAAGGTGATATTCTAATACCTCGTACATAAACTCTTGGATCCAGATGCCCTTGTGATACAAGGCCGCCGCAAACTTCTCGAACCACAATTTTAGGCGAGAGGTCCAAAATGGCGGGAGTAGTGGGTCAAATTGGAGCTGCAAGGCTTTCGCTGACTGGAACATGGCCGCGGAGCTCGGCGGCAGTACTGCAGCGCTGGTCGCTTTTCCGTGTCTCCATGGTCACCAATTTGTAGCGACGTGACGGCATCCGACGTAGACGTGCCTTCGTCACAGGTTATATGAAAGAAAAAGACGTGCAGGAGGAAGCGAGCTGCCGAAGTAGGGCAGCGGCCGTGGCGTCCAGCCAGCTAAAAGCCTACGAACATTCTAGGCTCCTCGCGCCGCAAGCCACCAGCACTCGTCATCTTTTTTTCCAGCTGGCTGGCCACCACTAGCGCTACGCTACAATGGTATAGCATTTCCAGATGGCAAGGAATCTTCAATTAGAGTCTTGTCCTCAGATAGGAGACGATTGAGTGAAGGAAGGCATAGTGATCTGTCTTAGGTTCCAGCGTTTCTTATTTTCTTCGATAGCAAGTCTTATAGGCATACGAGCAGCATCTTAATTATTGAAATAGGTTCATCTGTAATTGTGGTGTCTAAGACCTTGGCGTGCTGCTTCATCTGCTTTTTTGTTGGCGCAAATGCAAGAATGAACCGGTATCCACTGAAATGTAATAGAGTTCCCTGTGGTAATAGCCAGGTGATGTAGGTATGCCTTGTTGAATGAAACGGGGTGAGAATTCGTTTTCTTTAGGAGGTTGATCAATATCTGTAGTGCTCCCATGGAGATGGTGAAAATCACCCATCGGTCCGGCGTTTGGCGCAAGATGTAAAGGACAGCATCTTTGATGCCATGAAGTTCTGCTGGTGCCGAGGATGTCTTCTATTGCAGTCGACAGGATAGCATTTGTCTTGTAGAAGAGATATAAAGTCCATATGCGAAAGTGTCCGGAGTTGTTGAGGCGTCGGTGTAAATATGCGAGTGCTGAGCATAGTTCTCGGCTAAGAGGAAGAGAGTAGTCTGCATCAGTGCAGCCTGTGACATTCGTCTGTTTGCCCCATTGATGCCAAGTACAATTTTTTATAGTTAGAGGTGAAAGTGTCCAAGGAGGAATAGTTTGCAGGCATTAATTTTTGTGCCTGATTAACAGGGGAGAGTTGATGCAGTCGTACAGCTTGGCCGAACGCCAAGATGTGCGAATGCCAATTCAGCCGAACTTGGCTGAATTGCTGTGCCTTAGGTGAACTCGGTACAGGAAATGCTCTTTAGAATCTAATACATGTCGAAGATGAGTAGGCAAGGTTTCTTGGATAGAGATGACATCCAGTGCGAGACATTCTGGTTCCGCTACACTTCCCAATGCTGATGCGCTCTTCTGTAGCCCCAGATATATTCGTAGGCAGCTGTTGCATGAGGCTTCCAAGATTCTCTAGTTAACTGGGGATAAGTGGTGAAGCACCGGTAGACAATAGCGTAATGTTCCTTCAATGTATGCTTTCTGAAGCAGTACCATTGAGCGGCATCTACATCCCCATCGTGTTCCAGCCGTGAATTCAAAGAGTTGAGTTGCTGCTACTATTCTAGTTCCAAGTTTCTTCACCTGAGAACACCAGAAAAGATTTCTGTCGATGATGAATCCCAGAAATCTTCGGCACCGTACATAGGGGAGCGGCCGTTTACCGAGGAGTAGTGCGTACTTGCTCATTTTATTTTTCGCGAAAGTAATGGTTGTGCGAAAGTAAAGGTGCATGCCTCGGGGTGCTAGATATGTGGTGATGTTCTGTGAAGCTTTTCGAAATCGCTGTTTGGGGATGTAACGGGACCTTGAAGTGCTCCAGATAAAGATGTCATCGGCGTAAATCGAGATGTGTACTCCTCGAGAAAGTGAATTTGTAATGTGTGCCAGGGTAACATTGAAATTAAGCGGGCTGAGCACGGCAACTTAGGATACACCCTTTTCTACTGTAAAAAACTGTTTTGAACCATTTGGAATGCTCATATATATATCTTGCTCCCTTAGTTCTCAATCCATATGTAAAGATTCCCTCCTAGGCCAAGATCGTCCACGGTTGCGAAAAAGGCATGGTGAAAGACAGAATCGAAAGCTGCCCTAATGTCAAGGAATACGGCTGCCGGAATTCGAGCTGCGGAGAGGTCCTTTTTAAGGGAAGAGAAAAGTGCGATGACATTGTCGATAGCCGACCTGCCTTGGTGGGACAATTCATTTCTTGCGGAAACTCATTGCGGCTTTCTAGGAACCATGTCAATTGTTTGTGAATAATTCGCACATTGAGTTTTCCAACGCAACTCAGTAGGGTGACAGGCCGAAAAGAGGTGTAGCTAGTTGGCTGCTTACCAGGTTTCAAAATGAGCAGTATTTTCGCCAGCTTCCACTCAGCGGGGACCGTTCCAGACATCCACGAATAATTGTAATATTCTAAGAGTCGTAGGCGGGACGCGTGGAGTAGCTTTGCAATGGCTTCACAGGTGCGAGACATGCGCACCGTCATGGTGAGGTGATGCGCGCCTGTTTGACTCACCGATAGCAGCGTTCAGTTGCTCAATTGTAAAAGGTATGTCTAGCGCTGGCACTGCCACCCGTGAGTTACCAAGCTGGTTACCTGTAGATGAGCTCGAATGCGTCAAATTTGTTGATAGTAATGCGCAATGTCCTTCTGAGAGCTCTTTGAGGGATTTTTGTTCGTGCGGGGAGAGTGCGGCGAAAGGGTGAAGCTGCTGAAGTGGCATGCGCATGCCTCTAAAAACCCATCAGATTGTAGACACAGGTTGATGAACATCTAGTGTTGAGCAAAAGTCACGCCATCTCTGCCAGCTACGTTTATCTTGGTAGCGCCGATTATGACGCTGTGTCCGTCGACAGGCTCGGAGGTCCTCTAAACTCTTTGTGCGCACAACTTTCCGTTCAGATCACCTGCGAATAATACACAGTCTTTCAAACTCATCATGATCTGACAGAAATCTGCCGTTTTTACTTGAAACGTGTGTGAATTTTTTTCGGCAATGAGCCAGCGTAGCAAGTAATTCATCATTCTTTGTAGCGGCAGTGACTTCCTTTCCTGCTGCGTCTTTGTACGCATTCCAATGTGTGGACATCACTACGGTTCTCATTGATGTCATGTTTGCACCAGTAGCTGATATCGTTATTGGGTAGTGATCACTCCCACGCGTTTCCAAGTCGGTGCACCAGTCAAAGTTGCGAGTGACTAAACTTGTTACGAAGGTCACTTCAATGCTGCTGGTAGTCGTGGTGCTTCGAAGGTAGGCGATGCTGCCGTCATTTAGAGGTTCAATTGAATGTTTTGAGAGCAGCTCCGCAAGCTTAACGGAACGGCAAGTTAAGTCAGAACCGATATGACTATGCCTTTGCTTATAACTATGTAGATTGCTGCCAGAGCGATCATTTAGAATGAAAGCAAAAAAATAGCCACCATCAACAGCTCATACATTTACCTACTCGATGTAAATGTCTGTGGTAGGACTTGCTGAAGTCATGTGATCTATGTGAGATATCAATGCAATTTGTAGGAGAGGCACTGAATTCCAAAGGCGTTGCCAGAGGAACAGAAATAAAGGGAAGGGGTGGGGGTTTAATACGTTTTACGTATGTTTGTGCATGTGTTTGTATGCGTGCGTGAAAGCATACGTATGCACGTACCAAATCGAAACTTCCGGTGTAAGGGAGGGGGGTTCAACTTTCAATTCTACCTGCTGGGTACACCAGTGTTGAATACCCTCGGCAAGCAAGCAATCTGTCATTACTGATTCAGGTTGATTCCAAGCCTGCAGTATTTTTAATGACAAACCGCAGCACCCAGCAATCGCTTGTTTTTGTACGAACTGTAATAAGCGATAATCACGGGCCTTAAATGGCCTTGGTACTCGAGGGACTGAGTTGTTAGCCCATAAATTTCTAGTTTTAGCCAGAATAGTGTTACATAGGACGGTGCGCAAACCCATGCGCAAGAGGAGGGTGAGCTCCTGCACATCACCTAAACAGAGGTGCCAATTCTGCCGCACTACTTTGCTTCGTCTTAGCAGTGAAATGATTCTTCAGCCTGTATAAGTAACGTTAGATCCAACTACCAATGGCAAATCCCCGTGGAAAGTACATTGTGGCATCATTTTCATTTTGGCAACCATTTCGGGTTTCGTTCTTTATGCTACTTACCCATGGGGTGAGGGAGAGGGCAATTCGGTGCCCACTTTCGCCAATGGCGAATCCTGCGCAGGCATATGATGGCGCGAGAAGCAAATATTAAGGTTATTTGCTATGTCATTCATGAGATCTATGTCTCACACGTCAATACCCGAAGCCCCTATTATTTCACACATTTTGAAACCAAAAGCCTTCACAGCTGCAGTTACGTTGCCTATATCAAATATTGGCTGAAATATGTATGTTAGCCAGTAGAATGTAGTTTTCATGCTGAAGATAGGTGCACGCTCCGTGTGTGTATTGAAATTTCTTCATATGCAGCTGTACCTATCGGCGATCCTTCTGAATTTTCAAAACAATGTCAATGGTATTCGAAATATACTTTGCACTCATTTCTATAGATGAAATTTCAAAGCCGTTTTATCTTCAGAAGTTACCGGAATGTTTCACAGTTTCTTAGCTTTTTTTTAACAATAATCTATACTACAGGCCACAGACACCACAAAAAGGTGTTCAGAAGCTGTGTTTGGCAGTGGTGTTTAAAAAGCAAGCAATAAAAGTATGTAATTACCTGCACATGTTTAACTGAGTCCAAGGAGCACAACAGTGCAGTACTGAGCTCGGTAAAGGCGCCCTGGGACAAATGGTTGGCAGACGACTGTAGTTGCAGGCGCAGACGGGCAAACAATGCTTCTGGCGTCCCCCGGCTGGTTAACACGAGGCATCTTCGTAGCTTTTTACTAACGACACCCGACGAGCGTTGCGCGACAAACAGGCAAGAAACATGTCTAGTTGCGTTGAAGGAGCCCACACCTGTCGATGCTGTGGCTGCAAAACACCCAGGCCTATATGCCAAACTAGAGCTGAACAGAAAAACCGCAGTGCTCAAAGAAGCTCTAAAATATTGCCACGTTCCTTTCCTCAAGTTCTGTTATCACTTAGTTACACTACGTTTAGCGCGAACTGCACCTACAATATTCGAAAAGCTTCAAGGCTGTAGTAGATCGTTTTGTCAAGGTTACCCCCACTTCGTGAACATTTCAGTTTATTTTGGAACCTACGTCACCGCTAGCGACAACGCTAGAACATTTGATGGCAAATGTATAAACGCTGACGCTCTTCGCCGCTTGACAGTTGATCGACTGCCGACGCTCCATTCACCGCTATCATTGCAAGACTTTCCATTTACCGGGCACAGGTACGTTCGCCCAAATAAAAAGTTTATTTTTAGACCTGGAGACTGCTTCATTTTTCCACATCACGACTCCGTGACATCTGGTGGAGAGGCTGCTTTTATGTACCTGATGCTCCCTTCAAGCCGGGAAGCCAGCCCACGTCGCCGAGAAGACCCCGACGCCAGCCACGAAAAACGAGTTAGCAGCAGCCACCAATGCCTCTCATCGGAGTATGGGGCTTCTACCTGACAAGAATACGAAGACCAAGACGTTGAGAGCGACTACGGTGACAATGAAAGTGCCTGTGCCACCTGCACTGCTCCCGCTGTGGCTTCCTAAGGAGCCGCCAAGTTTTCGTGGTTTGCCGCTCGGAGACCCGGAAAGCTGCCTTGTCAAGTTCGACTGAGTCACCGTCTTCGACACCTGGACCGTGGATGACAAGCTTCGGCATGAATATTTCGCTTTAGAATACGCTGCTCGGACCATGGTTGGAGAATCAAGAGCGAAACCTGACAACGTGGGACGTTTTTTTCTTTTCGGGCCAGATTCCTTGCCATTTTTGCAAGTGCGGTCCGCCAGGGAAAGGCTGAAGCGCTCCTCGAAACCCGCATGCAGCTGCCAAACGAAAACGTGGCGCTCTTCACGGAAGAGATGACCAAACTGTTCCATCACTCCGACCCCGAAATGCCCGAGGACAAGAAAGTCCGCCTCCTCTTGCGAAAAGTTAAGCAGGAGATTTTTGCGGGAGTGATGCGGAACCCTCCGAACAGTGTCCAAGAATTTGTCTCGGAAGCGACAACTATCAAGAAGACCTTTTAAATGCGCACACATCAATTCAACCGCCGCTCGACGCCAGGCTGTGCACAGATCGAGTCACTCTTCCCAGACGATCTACGTGAAACCAGTAGAGCCATATTGCGCAAAAAAGTTTGCCGAGTGTTCCCATCGTGCCAGCCTCAAGTTTCGTCAATCGGAGACGTCGTCAGAAAAGATATTCAGCGATCACTGGGCATACGTGAGTCAGCGCAGCCGCAACCCCAAGCCGTGAGCTACGCTACTGCTTGCAGACGCTACGCTCTTCTTCCAGGTCCTCGTGAAGAGGCCGCACCGTCACATTTTTGTCGCCAGGCACCGCCGCCACCACCACCGACGACATACCATCCACCTGCCTCCCAGCACTACACGCTGAGGAAGAGCGACATTTGGCGCACCCCTGACAACCGCCCACTCTGCTACCACTTCGGAGAAGCTGGCCACACATACCGCCGCTGTCAGTACAACCTAATGGGCCTAGGCGGCTTCGCCGTCAACGCACTACTCCCGCAGCGCGGCGAGCGACCACGCGACATTGCCGACTACCTGACAACCACAGAATGTGCACCTCAACGTTCCTCTGGTTCGCCATCACCAGGACCTTACAGGTCTCCACACTAAGGACATCAGTACAGCAGCGCCAGCAGCTCCCGTTCCGTGAGCCCACATTTATACAACTGAGGGCAGCAACCGATGGAGGGGCGGTTGCTTAACGACAAAACGCCGAAGACCCTCCGCCACTGATGACGACGCGACGAAACGTTAACACGCCGCAAGCCGGACAGAACCCTGAAGTAGAAAATTCCCGGGCAGAAGGAGACCTGACGACAACGCGTGGAAGCAGTGGAGCAGACCGACGTATAGCCATCACCCGACGCCACGATCGAACCACAACACACTACGACGAACAAGCGACCTCGACGTAAATATTCGACGGCAACAACGCCACCGCTCTCGTCGACACTTGGGATGACTATTCTGTCGTCAGTGGGTTTTTCGCGACGAAGTTGAAGAAAGTGAAAACTGCTTGGCAAGGCCCTGAAATCTGCACCGCTTGGGTTCATCTAATAACAACAACCGGTATTTGCACAGCAAGAGTAACCATAAGTAACTGGACTTATCCCGCAAGCTTTCGAATTATATAGCACTGCTCCAGAGATGTGATACTTGGGATGGACTTCTTGAGTCAACACAGCGCCGTCATCGACCTGAAGTATGAGGCAATAACGCTATCCACAGAAAAAGCGCTGCCACTGCACAGGCCTTCCGGAAGTCACGCCTTATTGTGCTTGAAGACCAAGTCACCGTTCCTCCCCGCTCCAGCGTCAGCATTTCTGTCGGCTCTCAAAAATAAACAAACATGCAAGGCGTCATTGAAGGCGACCAGAACCTGTTCATCAACCGCAAAATTTGCGTCGCCATAGAAATAGCCAAGCTTCGGGTAGGTATTGCAAGAGTGCTGCTCACGAACTTCAGGTATGAGTACAAGCGCTTGAGCAAAGGTAAGACGATAGCCTACATCGAAGAAATACTGGAAGCCAGCAACACTTTCGCTGTCATCGATACTGCCGAATGCACTCTGACGTTTCCAGCGTTTCAACCGGCTTTCGACGTCAATCCGAGCCTTCCGACGCATAAACAAGAGCAGCTCAAAACCTGCTCCTGAAATACAAGACCTGCTTTTTGTCGTCATTGAGAATTCGGCAGACCCCTGCCGGGAGACATCGAACAAAATGCTAGGCCACTCCGTTCAAGTGCGTACAGAGTTTAGATGCGAGAACGCGAGGCCATAAAGAAACAAGTCGACGAAATGCTCCGCGAAGACATCACACAGCCTTCAAAGAGCCCATGGGCATCACCGGTGGTGTTAGTGAAAAAAAAAGAATGGAACACTATGCTTCTGCGTTGACTATCGTCGACTCAACAAGATGACGAAGAAGGACGTATACCCTCTCGCCCGAATAGATGACGCCCTTGATCGACTCCACAACGCAAAATACCTCTCATCGATGGACCTCAAGACAGGGAATCGACAAATCGAAGTGAATATGAGAGACAGAGAAAAGACTGCGTTTAAAACACCAGACGGCCACTTCGAGTTAAAGGTTTTGCCCTTTGGTCGTTGCTTGGCGCCTGGGACGTTCCAGCGGGTAATGGACACCGTGCTCGCTGGATTGAAGTGGCAGACATGCCTTGTGTACTTGGACGATGCCGTTGCGTATTCGTCAAGCTTTTACAACCGTCTACAGAGTCTTGAAGCTGTACTTCAAGTTATAAAAACCTTCAGACTCTCTCTGCAGCAAGAAAAGTGCCACTTTGCATACGAGCAACTCTTGTTCTTGGGACACGTGATAAACAAGTCTTCAGTACGCTCCAACCCGCAGACGACAGTAGCCATCGCCGCATTTCCGTCACTCGCCGACAAGAAAGCCGTACATCAATTTGTCCACCTCTGCGCTTATTACAGGCGTTTCATCAAAAATTTCACCCACATCGTCGAGCCACTTACTAACCTGACGAAGACCGCCGTCGATCTCAAGTGGGAAACCCTGCATGAGGAAGAATTTCAAGAACTAAAACGACGCCCGCAGACACCGACAATACTTGCTCATATCAACAAAAACGCCGACACGGAAATCCATATCGACGCAAGCAGTGTAGGGCTCGGAGCCGTCCTGGTGCAGAAGACTGACGGACTTGAAAGGATCATCAATTTCCGAGCTGGTCACTATATAAGGCGGAAGTCAACTATTGCACAACAGAAAAGGAGTGTATTGCCATCGTTCGGGCTACTTTCAAATTTCGTTCTTACATCTACGGCAGTCGTTTCAAAGTTGTGAGTGACCACCATGCTGTGTGTTGGTTAGCTAACTTGAATGGACCCTTGAGGTTGCCTCACACGTTGGAGTCAGCGACTTTGGGAATTCGACATCACCGTCGTTTACAAGTCGGGAGGCAGGCACTCTGACGCCGACTGCCTGTCTCGCGTCCCCATCGACCCATCGCCGCAGGACGATGAGGACGGTGACTGATTCCTGGGACCCTAATGGCACTGTGTACCGCTCAGAAAAAGATTTGTTGATTTTAGTGCAAATGAAAAGATCGTTCATCACATTAGTGGCTAAGAACATGCTTTTGGGCCAGAAACAAAAAATCTATAATTTTTACTTGATGTTGAAAGTGTATAAAAAGTGACCACTAGCGTCACTCTACAGCGAATGCGGTGAATCTTGACAATCTGTTGAAAGGACAAGAAATGCTCGCAGGCATACTTATTTTGCTTAAAAACAAACATGTTTGACTTCGAATTGTATTTTGTGCACTTGAGGCAGTTTTAGGTTGTACCAGAGACAAATTTCTGTTTTTTTTCTCACGTGCTCAAATAGGCACACGGTGGCGCGGCCAGCAGTGTGTTTGATTGCCAGCATGCCTCCCTGCAAACGGTGGAGAAACACGACCACGGCGTCCGCCACCGCACATGAGAACAACAAAAAGTGTGTGTGCCTAAAACGTCCACTAAGATATTGTTGTATAATAGCCAGACTTGATGAAGCCTGCAAATACCACACCCGGTTTGGGTTTTCAACTTTCACCGGCACCTACAACTGTTGTGGGAATTCATACCACCGATGGAAGGATGGAAGGAGATACAACGTGTACAGAAAAATTCTGTCTTAAAAAATTTTACACACTTTCCAGAGAAACCGCTGCAGGGTTAGACACATCACAGGGTACGCTTTCAATTGCGACACAAAACAGGAGGGCAACGAAGGATGGTAGACAGTCCCTTTAAGCATCGATGATTTTGCAGAACGACAGCGTGCTGACCCTGACAACAAGGGCCTTGTAGAATACCTAGAGGGCAAGGCTGCCGGTGTTCCAAAAGTATTCAAGTGAAGACTGGCGTCGTTTTTCTTGTGAAACGACATCCTTGTCAGGGAAAACTTTTAATCACATCGGGCCAACTACCCTTTCGTAGTACCTTCAGCATTACGTCCAGAAGTTCGAGACGCTCTACACAACGACCCAATGGCTGGACACCTCGGTGATTCGCGTGCACTCGCGAGAATACATGAGAAGTATTACTGGCCACGATTTGCCACCGACGTCGCTTGTTACGTCTGGGCATGTCGAGACTGTCAACGACAAAAGACACCATGGACTAGGCCAGCCGCACTTCTGCAGCCTATCGAGCCATCAAGCCAGCCATTTCAGCAAATGGGCATGGACTTACTGGGGCCGTTCCCGACGTCGAATTCTGCAAACAAATGAATCGGCGTAGCTACTGCCAACCTCACCCGCTACGCCGAAACATGGGCTCTACCCAAAAGCAATGCCACCAAGGCAGCAAAGTTATTCGTCGCGAACATCGTCTTGCGTCACGGAGCTCCCGAGTTTCTCATTCCAGACAGAGGTATGGCCTTCACGGTGAACCTAACTCCAGAAATCCCAAGATAGAGCCAGACAAATCTCCGCCGGACCACCGCCTACCATCCACCAGACCAATGGTCTCACCGAACTTCTCAGTAAGACCATCGCCAATATGCTGGCCATGAACGTCGACGTCGAGCACAAGACGTGGGATGCAATCCTTCCGTACGTGACCTTTGCGTACAACACCACCGTACAAGAAACGACGCAGATGACGCCGTACAAGTTGGTCTACGAAACGAAACCGACAACGACGCCATGCTGCGAAACGTCGATGATGAAGAAAACCTCGACGTGACCGTCTACCTCCAGCGCGAAAGAAGCTCGTCAGCTCACTCGCCTGTGCATCAAGACTCAGAAGGCGGCCGACAGCCGCGGTTACGATCTTCGACGAAGCTTCTTGGTGTACCAGCCCGGTTACCACGTCTGGTTATGGACGCTGATACGCCGACCTGGACTCAGTGAAAAACTTCTACGACGGTACTTCAGACCGTACAGAGTAGTTGGACGTCTCGGCCCACTCGACTACGAGGTTGTTCCCGACGGCATTACGAAGTCTAAATGGCGCCATGCTCGAGCTGAAGTCGTCCATGTCGTGCGCCTCAAGCCATTTCATGTGTGAACCAGAGGACTCTGTTTTGTAATTGATTATGTGCTTTATCGCTTCTACTTACTGTTTATTGTCTTTATTACTGTCCTTTCGTGTTTTGTTAAAGCATCGGGACGATGCCTTTTTCAGAGAGGGGCAGTGCCTCGTTCCTTTCCTCAAGTTTTGTTATCTACCCTTTACACTAGGTTTAGTGCAAACCATGCCTACGATATTTCAAAAGCTTCGAGGCTGTAGTAGATCGTTTTGTTAAGATACGCCCACTTCGGGAACATTTTAGAGTGTTCTGGAACCTACGTCGCCGCTAGTGGTAACGCTAGAACATTCGATGGAAAGTGTGTAAATGCTGACGTGCTTCGCTGCTTGTAGGTTGATTGGCCGCCGATGCTCCGTTTGCTGCTATCAGTGCAAAGCTTTTCGTTTACCGGGCACAGGTTCGCCTAAACAAACAGTTCATTATTAGTTCTGCAGTCTTCTTCATTCATGACAAGCGCGACAAGCGTTTATATGCCAACCCTGCCCAAATACACCAACGCGGGGTTTGGCATATAAACAGTGCGTAAGCGGCGAGGCCTGCTAACAGTCCACTTTTGTCGAATGTGCACACCGCTGATGCGACCCATGCGTTAGAACACAGCCGTGCCGCTATCGAACTATAATGCGCAGATATTTGTGCTGGTGCGTGTAGGCGTCACTGGTAGCACCACGCAGAGCGTGTTCTGGTGTCTACGCCAAGCGTATACAAAGTACTCAGGGGTGGAATTGAAAAACTTTGAGGGCACGGCTGCCGGTACATGCAGCGCCACTCGTAGTTGCTCATTCAAGCAAGTTGTTTCATTGCGGCATAGAGTGAGGGGAAGAATATCTACGGAGTAGCATTGCTGCTTCCAATAGCCAGATATTTGGCCCGTAGTCATCATGTGCACATGCCCCGCCGCGGTGGTCTAGTGGTTAAAGTACTCGGCTGCTGACCCGCAGGTCGCGGGTTCGAATCCTTGATGCGGCGGCTGATTCCAATGGAGGCGGAAACGTTGTAGGCCCGTGTGCTCAGATTTGGGTGCACGTTTAACAACCTCAGGTGGTCAAAATTTCCGGAGCCCTTCACTACGGTGTCTCTCATATTCATATAGTGGTTTTGGGACGTTAACCCCACATATCAATCAAATCATCATCATGCGCAGACTGCCAGAGTGACACTGTAATGCTGCCGTACTTTCGTATGTCGAACAAACTGGCTCACCGATGTGCACCTCTTGTAACCAGTGGGTGTTCATTCAAGTTTGCCAGAAAACTTCCGTGTTCTTCCCCGGCCGAATGCCTCAACAAACGTTTGCGGTGCAGTATTGGCTGGTATGAGCGACCCCCCCCCCCTGAAAAAAAGTTAATTGATTGATTAATATGTGGGGTTTAACGTCCCAAAACCACCATATGATTATGAGATACGCCGTACTGAAAGGTCGTACATCCATTCTATTCACCTCAATATCTTGGACAGGCGCCCTCTCGCGTGTGACTTCAATTTGTGGACTCCGCTATCAACAGCGCGGCTGCAGTTGCTGTTCCTGTGCGCTGATTGTCTGCTTTTGGCGAGAATTTTGACAAACAAACAGCCTCACTAGGGTCAACAAACACCTGCAACAAATCTTTTCGAGTGCAATTATGAATGCGTTTTAGTTGCGGCCCAATTGACAGTACCAAGAAACCTACCACATAGCCGACAAGCACGCCGATGCTGCTGACCGCATTGCTGGTGACAAAGCAAAACTACGTCTGAATGTTCTCGCTCGTAATCCGCAGTTTCGGCCCCACAATACTAAATAGTTTGGGTGTTTCGGAATCTCAATAAGCGTGACTTTTCCGGGCTCTACAAGCATGTAGATACAGCTTGTGAAACGTCCCAGTACTTCATCGACGGCGCGGTGGTGTACGATGCAGGCAACGTTGTTGAATGCGTAGTTGAGGTCGTCAATGGAGATTGCATCACCGTCGCAGGTATGGTCCTGCAAGGACGTCGACTTGCGAACCCGGCACACAATGTATCCGAGGCGATTTGGGTGCACGTTAAAGAACCCCAGGTGGTCTAAATTTCCGGAGCCCTCCACTACGGCGTCTCTCATAATCATATAGTGGTTTTGGGACGTTAAACCCCACATATCAATCAATGTATCCGAGGCGATCAGGTGCTGCGCATTTGTGAAGTACTGCTTGTTTCGTGCTTATCAAGAACCGATGCCAGCCGTCTCCCAGCGAAGAAAATCACCTTGGTTTATTGTGCGCACGTTTTATACAGTGCAAGGCGGAGAGAAGGAAACAGATAGCGTGCGCAGTAGACTGCCTGCGCACGCGCGCTCGCTCAGGCGCGCCTAAACACGATACATCCTCCTTTCTCTGAAGGAAAAACAAAATGAACATCAAGAGAGAACGTAACTACGGAACTTGCACAAAATTGTCATCGTAGCCTAGTCGACGAGGTGCTCTCCGATCTCGGGGTCGATCTTCTGGGCACTTGCGGCTCCTCTGAACGCGGGACCAGAGGTGGAGCTTGCTCTATCGGTGCATCGGCGTTCTCATCGGCCAAGTCTTCGGCGGAGGGGTGGAAGGGCTCAGCAGTTGCGAGCAGGTGCTGTCGATTACGCCGAAAAACGTTGCCGTCTTCCGTGACGACGTGGTACGACCTCGGTCGCGTCATGCTGACCACCTTGGCCTTTGTTGCCCAGTTCTTACCACGTATGCGGGTGACTTGCCCTTCAGCTAATGGCTTGAGTGGATGACCCGTTCGGCGTGCACAGTTGTGTTTCTGTACGGCCATGTGTGGGACCTCGTTGAAATCGGGCAGGGGCGTGCGTAGCCGCCGACCTTGAAGCAGCTCTCCTGGGGACCGGCCGTCGTCCAATGGGCTGGCCCTGTACTTCAAAAGTCCCAACCAGAAATCATTGTTTTCTTCCTTCGTCTTTTTCTGAATTCTCTTAACTATTTGCACTCCTTTCTCTGACAGACCGTTTGATCGCGGAAACAAGGGACTCGATTTGGTATGCTTGAAGTCAAACTTTCTTGAGAATGCTGCAAATTCTCGGCTAGCAAACTGCGGCCCGTTGTCGGTGCACACTTCCGCCGGTATTCCGTATCGTGCAAATATCGCGCTTAGCTTTTCGATAACTGTAGCAGCCAATGTGTCGTACAGAGGCTCTACCTCTGGAAAATTGGATAGCGAGTCATACGCACACAGAAATGCTTCGCCGGCGTAGTGAAAAATGTCGACACTTACTCTAAACCACGCATGCTGCGGCACGGGTCTCATCATGAGAGGCTCACTTTCTTGTTTGTAAGAATATTTTCTGCAAGTTGCGCAATTCTTGACAACCTGCTCGACGTCTGCGCAAAGTCTTGGCCAGAAAACTTAACGGCGGGCTCGGGATTTGCACTTGTTTATTCCCATATGCCCATCATGAATCCTGTTCAACATCTCACGACGCTTGCTTTGCGGTATAACAGCTTTGCATCCTTTGAGAAATACGCCGTTGACCACCGAGAGTTCTCCGGCGAAGGGTTTGAGTTCTCCGTCCACGGGTTGCCTGTTTTGCACGCACTCAAGGACAGTTCTCAAGTACCTGTCGTTTTGAGTCTCCCTTGCCAGTCGTACTTGCGTGGCCTCGCTGATCAGTGCCTGCACAGTTGTAACGGCACGAATCTCGACGTCTTCGTCCGCCTCCTCGTCCGGTGGTCCAACGGAAGCCCTCGACAGCAGGTCGGCCAAAACCAATTCTTTACCAGGGACGAACTGCAGGTGGAAGCGGTATTTCAGCAAACGCAAGAAAAAACGCTGCAATCTCGGTGGCATGTCGCCGATAGCTTTCTGTGCGATAGCAATCAGCGGGCGGTGACAGGCTTAAAACCGGTACGCACCGATGATCTCACCAGAGAAGGATTGGCCACCCTGGTGCAGTATCTGGCCACCCCCTCCCGTAGGCATTCGTCAATTATCTCACGGCCCTCAGTCCCCACCAGCTGCGGAGCAACTGACCACGGCGGCGGTCAGATCTGTAAAGCAGCAGAGGGTGCTAGGAATCTCTGGATACGGACAGGCCACTATTGGAACTTGAACTTAGCAACGTTTAACGTTAGAACGTTATCTAGTGAGGGAAGTCTAGCTGTATTATTCGAGGAGCTAGAAGGCATTAAATGGGATATAATAGGGCTGAGTGAGGTTAGGAGGATAGGTGAGGCCTATACTGTGCTACAGAATGGGCACGTCATTTGCTATCGGGGCTTGGCAGACAGAAGAGAACTGGGAGTAGGGTTCCTAATTCACAGAAACATAGCTGGCAACATAGAGGATTACTATAGCATTAATGAAAGGGTGGTAGGCATTGTAATTAAACTGAATAAAAGATACAAAATGAAGGTAGTACAGGCTTACGCGCCTACATCCAGCCATGATGACGCTTCAGTTGAAAGCTTCTGTGAAGACGTGGAATCGGCAATGAGTAAGGTGAAAACACAGTATACTATTGTAATGGGCGACTTTAATGCAAAGGTAGGGAAGAAGCAGGCTGGAGACCAGGCAGTAGGAGATTATGGCATCGGCACTAGAAACGCCAGAGGAGAGCTACTAGTAGAATTCGCAGAACGCAATAATCTGCGTATTTTGAATACCTTCTACCGAAAACGAGAAAACTGCAAGTGGACATGGAGGAGCCCTAATGGCGTAAATAAGAACGAAATAGACTTTATAATGACTGCACACCCAGGAGTCGTGCAGGATGTGGAAGTGGTTGGCAAGGTAAGATGCAGTGACCATAGAATGGTACGGGCTCGAATCCGCCTAGACTTGAAGAAGGAACGACAGAAACTGATACGCAAGAAGCAAATCAATGAGCTAGCACTGAGAGGGAAAGTACAGGAATTCAGAGTGTCACTGCAGAACAGGTACTCTGCTCTTAGCGAGGAAACCAACCTTAGCGTAAATACAATGAATGTTAATCTGACGAGTATCATCACGGAGTGTGCAGTGGAAGTTGGAGGCAGGGTAGCTAGACAGGACACCGGCAAGCTTTCCCAGGAAACGAAGAACCTAATTAAGAAGCGTCAAATCATGAAAGTGTCAAGTACAACAGACAAAATAGAACTGGCAGAGCTTTCGAAGCTGATTAATAGACGTAAAGTATGCGATGTAAGAAGGTATAACATGGAGAGAATTGAGCACGCTCTGAAAAACGGAGGAAGCGTCAAAGCAGTGAAGAGGAAACTTGGGATAGGCAAAAGGCGGATGTATGCACTAAGGGACAAAGAAGGCAAATTAACTACCAATATGGATAGGATAGTTAAAATAGCGGAGGCGTTTTACAGAGATCTGTAGAGTAGCCGAGACAACCACGACCCTAATACTATAAGAACTAGCAGTGACCCAGACGACACCCCACCGGTAATGATAGAAGAAGTCAGAAAAGCTTTGGAGAGCATGCACAGAGGCAAAGCTGCTGGTGAGGATCAAGTAACATCAGATCTGCTGAAAGATGGAGGACAGATTGTGTTAGAAAAACTAGCCACTCTATTTACGAGGTGTCTCCTGACAGGAAAAGTACCAGAGTCTTGGAAGAACGCTAACATCATCTTAATACGTAAGAAAGGAGATGACAAGGACTTGAAGAATTACATGCCGATCAGCTTGCTCTCTGTAGTATACAAGCTATTTACAAAGGTAATTGCTAACAGAGTAAAGAAAACATTAGAATTCAATCAACCAAAGGAACAAGCAGGATTTAGAACAGGCTACTCAACAATTGACCACATTCATACTATCAATCAGGTAATAGAGAAATGCTCAGAGTATAACCAACCACTATACATAGCCTTCATAGATTACGAGAAGGCGTTTGATTCAGTAGAAATATCAGCCGTCATGCAGACACTGCGGAATCAGGGCGTAGATGAAATATATATAAACATTCTGGAAGAAATCTACAGGGGATCAACTGCTACCATAGTGCTTCATAAAAAAAAGCAACAGAATACCAATAAAGAAGGGTGTAAGGCAGGGGGACACAATCTCCCCAATGCTATTCACTGCGTGCTTACAGGACGTTTTCAGAAGCTTAGAATGGGAACAGTTAGGGATAAGAGTTAATGGAGAGTACTTCAGTAACCTGCGCTTCGCCGATGACATTGCATTGCTGAGTAACTCAGGGGACGAATTGCAACTCATGATTACGGAGTTATACAAGGAGAGCAGAAAGGTGGGTCTTAAAATTAATCTGCAGAAAACGAAAGTAATGTACAACAACCTCGGAAAGGAGCAGCGCTTTGCGATAGGTAATAGTGCACTTGAAGTTGTAAAAGACTATGTCTACTTAGGGCAGGTAATAACCGCAGAGCCTAACCACGAGATTGAAGTAACTAGAAGAATAGGAATGGGGTGGAGCACATTCGGCAGGCACTCTCAAATTATGACAAGTAGATTGCCACTGTCCCTCAAGAGGAAGGTATATAACAGCTGTATCTTGCCGGTACTTAGCTACGGAGCAGAAACCTGGAGACTCACAAAGAGGGTTCATCTTAAATTGAGGACGACGCAGCGAGCAATGGAAAGAAAAATGGTAGGTGTAACCTTAAGAGACAAGAAGAGAGCAGAGTGGATTAGGGGACAAACGGGAGTTAAGGATATCATAGCTGCAATAAAGAAGAGGAAATGGACATGGGCCGGGCATGTAGCACGTAGACAGGATAACCGCTGGTCATTAAGGGTCACCAACTGGATTCCCAGAGAAGGGAAGCGGGGTAGGGGGAGACAGAAGGTTAGGTGGGCAGATGAGATTAAGAAGTTTGCGGGTATAAATTGGCAACAACAAGCACAGGATCGGGTTAACTGGCGGAACATGGGAGAGGCCTTTGTCCTGCAGTGGACGTAGACAGGCTGATGATGATGATGATGATGATGATGATGATCCTTTTCAAGTGCAATGGTACGCCCGTACACAAAGTAATGGAATTTCTCGCACCCGAAGACAACAGCCATCGCCTCCTTTTGAATCTGGGAATACCTTTTTTGGGCCTCGGTCAACACGCGCGAGGCATAAGCGACTGGCTTCCACGCGTTATCATAACGCTGCATTAGCGCGGAACCTATGCCATTCTTCGACGCATCGGACGTTATCTTTGTGTCTCGCTCAGGATCGAAAATTGCAAGCACCGGCTTCTTGCTCAAACAGGCGCAGAGTTGTTCCCATTCCTTGGCGTGATTGGCATTCCATTCGAACGTGGCATCTTTTTTTCACTAGCTGTCGCATTTGCAGAGTCTTCTCAGCTAGTGCTAGGACGAACTTGGAAAAATAATTCACCACGCCTAGCATGCGTTGTACGCCATGCTTGTCAGTCGGTGGTGGCATATTCCGCATAACGTTTATGAATTCAGGGCTTGGCTGTATTCCTTTAGCGGATATGATATCGCCGAGGAAACAGACTTCGGACACTCCTATGTCGCACCTTGCGGCATTGAGTGTTAGCCCCGCTTTTAGCGCTGCTTTCAAGACAGCCCGAAGCCTTTCATCGTGCTCGTCCCTCGTCGCGCCCCAAATAAGAATGTCGTCGACAGACACGCGTACAACTCGTATGGACTCGAAAATCTGACTAACCGTTTTTTGAAAAACTTCCGACGCCGAGGCTATTCCGAAGGGAAGTCGCAGAAAGCGATAACGCCCAAATGGAGTGGCAAACGTGCATATTTTTCAAGTCTGTTCGTGCAGCGGTATTTGATGAAACCCTGAAGTTGCATCCAAGCGAGAAAAAATTGTTGCGCCCGCAAGCTCAGCCTCAATATCTTCTCGGCGTGGCATTTCAAAATGTTCTCGCTTTAGGCATTCATTAGTTTTTCTGGCGTCCATGCACACTCTCAATTTGCCATCCCTTTTCCTGGTAATTACCAAAGGACTCACCCAGTCCGTAGGTTCTTGTACCTTTGCCACGATGCCTGCCTTTACCATGCGGTCGAGTTCCTGTTTGAGGGGCCCTTGTAGTGCCAGGGGCACCCGTCGAGCTGGCTGGATGACAGGAACGGCGTCGTCCCGCAGCACCATCCGGTATTGCCGTTGAAGACATCCCGTGCCGCTGAACACTTCTTGGAATTGCTTGACGACTTGCTCACTTGTAGTCGTAGAAACTGCGTTCACCGAGCGTGAGAACAAGCCGAGCAGCTCACTTGCTTGTAGTCCTAACAGCGCTTGACGTCCTTTCTTGACGACAAAGAAGTCGATGTCGGTTGCTTTGGTGGAGAGCGCCAGTTTTCAGTGACAATACCCAGGTGTTTGATGATTCCTCCGTCATACGTACGTATAACAGAGTTGCTGGCCCTTAATCGCGACCTGAGCTGCAATTATTTATACACACTGTACGGCAGCAGATTTGCTTGGGCGTCTGTGTCGACCTTCAGGTGTAGTACGTGATGACTGACATGGGCTTGAACGATCCAGTCTTTTTGCTGCAAAATGGCATCTACAGATACTTCCAGAATCTGGAAATCTATGTCGCTGTCCTCAACTAGAGCGACCTGCTTGTTGGTTTTGCAACGGACGGCAAAGTGATTTTTCCCCGCATTTTCTGCACATGCGTCCAAATGCTGGGCATTTCCGAGGACCATGCATTCGCCCATCCTCTGGCCCTTAAACTCAGCGGGTTGTTCAGCGCCTCTAGGCCTCGCCTTAACTGGGTCGACTTGTCGCTCTCGGGTCCACTTGTCAATTTGGGCGGCGGAGACTTCGGCAGCTTTGCATAGCTGTTCGGCTGTCGCAAGAGCCAGCTTGTTGTCACGAAGAAGCTTTTCGCGAACTTTGTCACATTTTGTTCCGAACACAAGCTGATCCCTAATCATTGATTCCGTCATTGTGCCAAGTTGCAGGACTGCGCCAGCTTTCTCAGGTCTCTTAGAAAGTGTTCCGTAGGCTCGCCTTCATCTTGAACGCGTTGACGAAACACGTAGCGCTCATGCACTTCATTTAGCGGCTCGGCAAAATACTCATCGAACTTCTTGATTACTGTGGCGTAATCATTCCGGTCCTCACCTTGATCGAAGGAGAAGTTGTTGTACACTTCGAGAGCGTCGTCGCCGGCTATGCTGAGCAGCAGTGCGAGCTTGTTGGGACCCGGCGTTGGCGCTTCCTTGGATGCCGCTGGCGCTGAAGCAGTCAAAAACAGCTCAAACTTTTGCTTGAACAGGCGCCAATTCTTGCTAATATCGCCATTCAGCCGCAGATGCTCGGGCGGTTTCAGCAAAACTTCCATACCGCTTCCGTCTAGTTCCGCCGTGGTCGTGGTAGCGTCTTTCAATGCCGAGACTCGGCCGTGGCCACTTGTGACACCATGTTTCGTGCGTATCAAGAACCGATGCCAGCCGTCTCCCAGCGAAGAAAATCACCTTGGTTTATTGTGCGCACGTTTTATACAGTGCAAGGCGGAGAGAAGGAAACAGATAGCGTGCGCAGTAGACTGCCTGCGCACGCATGCTCGCTCAGGCGCGCCTAAACACGATACACTGCTCTGTGTCTCAGTGTGCTTCCTCAAGCCGTGAAAATGGCGTTAGCTTTCACAACCACAAAGAGAAGGGCGCGCCTGCCCTTCTCTTGAGGATATTTTTTTTCTGCATTGCAAAGATGTGACATGAACACGAGGACATAAGTTATAATCACTGATTTCTGTGACCCTGGCCTTCGCAAACAAGGCATGAGATATTTACTGCATTGGAGCTGTTTAAATTGCTGCTTCGGCAGTCGATCAGCTGCTCATGGCATCTTCTAAAATGCAAAGCAGCAACAAATTACCGAGTTTGAGATAATCGTGCTCGGATTGCAGCTATCGGCGTTGACAGGACGCAAGCCCGCATTGTGTCGCAGAAAGAGTCTTGAGGGGCAGGTGCTGATGCCACTCGGGGAGGGGGCAAGTTCCACCTTATTGCAATGACCAATGCAAATGACTACAGTTAGTCATAGTAATGCTTTGTCCTTGAGGGTGACATCAGGAAATGGTTGGCAGTAATACCACGCAGGGCCGTACCTTGGGTATCAGTATACAACAAATAGTTATCGCTGTTTATATATAACGTGCAAAGGGCCACAAAGATTACGTGGCAAAGGCAGGCTGGGTGAGTTTGTGCTCACACAAGTAGCGTAACAAAAAGCTTAAGGAGCTCCGCCTAAACTGCCTGCATTACCTGGGGCAACAACCTTTATCTAATGTGCCCTAAAAAGCGACAGCAGTTCTTGATGACAAAATTACAGTAAGCAGTGCTAGGCGACCGTTTGTCTTGATTAGTAAACTACGTATATATGTACGTACACCAACCAAATAAAGCCGTAGTCTCAGATGTCCTGCGCTTCTCATCTGCGCTCACGAGGCGCGCTTACACGAGGCGATTCAGAAGCCGCATCGTCGGCTCCCTGTCTAGGGGCTTTTGTAGTAGGTTTTGGGACGGCACCTCACCTGGTGTAAGTCGCCTACGCTTGTAGCCTGCGTGTAATAATGCTTGAAAAACTGGCGAGGCGCTGAGGCACAATTTCTAGTTTAACAAAGAATGGCACGTAGGGCGGGTATAGCAAAAGTCACTCTCAGCTAACTGCTTGCGGCACACGGTCGTTGAAGGTGTGGGACATTTTCTCTTTCTGTGTTTGACTACCCACTTCGTCCCCAGCTTTGGTTAATTAAAATAGTCGTGAAATGTAACGCCTTCTTCACGGGTGGGTGATCATATAGACGCAGAGAGCATTACTTCACCAGTGCGCAGCACGGCCTGCGGAGACAAGTGGCCACAGTTTTAATAAAGAAAAGGCTGTGCTTTTGAAACGAGCGTTAAACGTGGCCAGCCACGGTTGTTAGAATAGTGTTGGCAGCTACCACACAGAATATAACCAATTGAACTGCTACTTTATTGAGTTGAATTACGGCAGTGGTTTCTACATGGCGCCGCACCTCGAAAGTGCGCGAATCCTTGAAGTGACGTCATACAAGCGTGATTTGCAGCGCCGTCCTCGGTGGCACACCAGGTAATAGCTTCAATTTAGAGGGTAAGTTGATGGCCACATCAATGGGCAATCGCCTCAGTTGGGACTGACACCTGTTAGATTCAAAATAGCCACAACGTACAAATAAAGCTGACACCTAATCAGTGCACTTCAGGGACTTCGCATGACTTTCATAGCATCATTTATAGGCTCCTGCTTGTGGTTAGCCAACGTAGAGAATGCAGCTACGGTGATAGCGCAGTGCTCGCTTTCGTCCTCTTGTTCTCTTCTGGGCCTCATCCCCTTAACAAAAGTGCTGAGTAGCAACCCGCACGCACGTATTGTTGGCCTTTATGCCTTTCCTCTCATTGTTCTGACATTTTTATTTCCTCTAGAACATTTTCACTTGGAAGTATGAAACATTGCCCTCAAGTGTCATGATTTAACCAAGATGACCTGTGTCCTTACTGTGCCTATGCGCCATTTCCAAGGCTTTTCCGTCATTACAGGCGTAAAGAAAAAGTAACAGTTTCACCAAATTGATGAACCAATCAGTGCAATAGCAGAAAAATAGTATGTCATACGAAGAAAGGACTGTGGGCCAGAACTGGAGGAGCGCAGCCTCACTAGAGTGAAATGTAAATGGCGCGACACCCATAACCCGCGCCCTTTGCGCATCTCATTGGTCATAGTGAGCAAGCTACGGCCTCAAGAAACACTTCAGAGATTTGAGTACCAGCAGCGGTAAAAGCTGTAAAGTGAGGCGTTTAGGAGCGGCGCTTGTTTATATAACAGATGAGCAGTCACGACAAGTGAACTTTTACTGGCGGAAACAGCCTGTGTACCGAACCAACCATACGCCGTCCTATTCATAGTACGAGTGATACGTACCCTCTACCTTTCTGAGTTGCCCTCACCTTCTTCACTAAATTTTCCTCCCCTACGAATAAAAGCCATGCTGTCGACTGGCAATACGATTTTAGGCACTCCGTGTGGACAGTGTCACGTCCACGACGTCGTTGATCAGAGGGCCACTCAAGTGGTTCCACAATGTAATTCATCAGTGACGTCTGTTTAACTAGACGGTTAGGGTGGTGATATTTGGGCAGAAGTTTCATTGAGAGACCACGGCTGGTTGGAGGGATGCGAAGCCATAAAATTAAGGTCATCCGGGACATATAAAGCCGGAGGCGTCGGGCTATCGTGGAGCTGTTTCTGGTGTTGCTGATTTGCTCTTGCGAGGGAGCGGGCAAGCTGGCGACACTCTTCTGTGTATTAGGGAAGAAGCTCCTAAAGCCGTCGATTTGTCCATGCATGCCTGTGACCGGCTCGTAACCCCACCTAGCTGTGTGACTCACTCAGCGCGTGGAGCTAGTGCGAGTGACAGACAGATATATAACCATACGGACAGACAGACAGACATATATATTGACAGATGAACGGACGGACACATGAACGCATAGACGGACATGCGGACGAACAGACAGATATATACCACCGGGGCTGCACCTGCACAACGTAAAGTACGCAATATCGTTTGCCAAACATTTTCTAAAGTTGAGCTCACCACCATCAGATAACTTTCCCATGCTTTAGAAAGTCACATTTTGTACAGTGTACGTGAAAAGCAATCGACACAGCGCATAGCGAGACTGGACCCTGTAAGGTATCACACCACATGATAAAAATAAGCAAAAGCTGACGAGAACCCATGTGGAAACTTTATTTTCATATTTTCTCCCATGAATCACGAAGCACTTGACTTTTTTGTGGCTAGCCGTTAAAATCACACTTCGCGTTCTCGGTTTTCATCGTCAAGCCAGCCACAATAAATATCTTTCAAGGAGGAAGGCAAGGGTTCATGTTTTTTCCTTCACTTTTAAGCATAAGTGTATTTATTATTTGTTCATCCAGGCTACAATAACTGATTTTGACAAATCACATGACTACTGTTGTAAAACAATTGTGACCAAATTATCTTTTTTCTTGTACTGGATAGTCAACCAATGCAGCCGGTAACGAAAAATTTAGAGTAGCACTTTGGAAAGGAGCGAACTTTGCCTAACAACAACAACAACAACAACAACAACGACAACAACGGAGAAGAAACACTACAGGTATATGGGGCTTTCGACGCCCGCAGACATCATGAAGCAAACTCGATCTACAGATATCACTTGGACAAATGAACTCCAGTGTACGAAACTCACTTCCCGTTTTGATAGGTCAGCTCAGTTTTCCTGTGATTTGCGGGGCCCCTTACCAGGTTTGGTCAATGTAAACGCACTAGCGCGGGCCATGAATGACGCTGTGAGATTGATGTCTCCAAATTTTAAAGGGCGCATTGTGGTAAAGGTGGTCGAAGTTTGAAACAGAAAGTCAGATGCCTTATATGAGCGACAGTAGAAACGTATAATTAGAAATTCGCAACCCAACACGCATTGCTTGCACCGTTACTTGCTACGGTGCGGGTCGCTGCTTAGTCATCTTATGCCAAATGTCCACTGACATGACTTAAAATCTCTCGCGAAGCAATGTAGAGAAAACAAGAAATGCTCAGGCTTAAGACAGGAACATGGCACGGTTCCTAGGCTCCTGCACAAAGGAGAGTGCAGAAGAGAAACGTCTCTTGCAGTCGCTTTTTGAGAAAGGGCAGAACGTGCGTTAACAGTGAAGCCAGCCCTCGTTCAGCGTGCTGATGGGATGGTTCAATTTTTTCCAACTCATTTAAAAACAAATCAACTCGAAAACAATCATTAAAATTCAGCAAACAATGTCTGTACTGGTCTTTAAAAGTTTTAGTGTGCAATGAAAATTCATAATTTGGCCTGGTGAGGTGCCCTTTGAAAGGGTAGTTCAGCTGTGGTACTCCTGCATGAATACATGAAAAATCAAAAAGCTTTTTCACAACAACCACCGCATCTGATTTAATGACGTTTTTTGTATTTCAAAGAGAAAGTAAATCTGCTGTGACTGCAAGAAACCAAAAGCTCATTCAGGAGTTCATTGGGAAAACAAAAATTTTAAAACTGCAACACTTCAAAACATTAAATAATGACACTGACAACTCGAAACGCGGGATAGCAGAAATATAACGTATGGCACCTTCAGGTAGACTCGGAACTGGTGATATATCAAGTGAGTTAACTTTAGCTGCTCCTGTACATGGCTTTTACTGAACTGTGATGCCTTGTGTTTTTCTCGCTCAGCTAAGAAGTATCATGATAACAATGGTTTTTTTCACAACTCACACGTTTAACACCATATTTTAAAGTATATCATGCGCCATGTCAAAATTTTAAACTTTAATGTGATTGCAATGCAAGTTTCTCTATCAAATGAAACAGACTTTATAAAATTGATCAAGCGGCTCCCTCATAAAATTATTCTACATTTAAACGTTTTTGAATATGTTGCAATGGAGTTCACCATGAGATACGCCTTCCACTGAAAATACTGGTATGTACATGAATGAAATCGCTGTGACATAAATATTTACATTAGCAACAGGATATTATGCTCCGGGCCCGCGAACTATGTCCTCTTCTTCGTCATTGATATCACAATGTTTTTAACAACGTGAGAGGTTTCCATGTGTTAACAAAAAATATAACGGGCCACTCTCACAGCCTGCCTGTGAGATTAATATCGCTGTACAAAGCGCAGGCTCAGAAAAAACTCCGCACATGATTTGCAGGTTTCACCGTGTGAGGATAAAAAATAAAATCATGGTGCCGCAGCATTTTTTATACAACACACGAGCAGTGTCATTGTGGCAGGAGCGATTAATTGCACCAGAGAGATTGATCACTCAAGACCCCAGCCACAAACAGGCACCGTTACAGCCCCATCAAGACGCTCATCGGGCAAACCTTGTTAAAGAGCAGCGCTTGAACAACTCTCCAGCGCTGTTGCACTGCACCACAAGCACTCTAAAGCAAGTTCAAACATTCTGGTTCAGGGCTGTTGATGCAGCTGATTATTATTCTAGAAAAAACTGCCAGCAGTGTGACACGTGCAATAGTCCCAAGGGTTGGTGGCTTCCGCTATACTGCAGGAAAGTTCACTTGTGTTGTCTGAAGTAGCGCAGTCCACTGATGCAGCAATCTGTTTGTCCTCTAACCAACAGCTGTCATTCATTTCCTGCACTAATAAAGTCACTCACGTCTATAGCGTTATGCGAGCGTTTTCTTCCTAAAGGGCATCTACATTCACATCACAGCTACTTCATGAATTCGGCCACCGCTCAGTCACCACATGCCCATTAATGACGCTCTACGTCGGAAGGCAACTCGACGATTCCGGCCTCGACAGCTGTTTGTCACTTGACTTCTTGAAGGCTGCTGAGAATAAGGGCAAACAAGAAAGGAAGGAGAAAAAAGTGCACTGTTAGATATATCTCGTAACCAACGTTTGCCGTGTTAAGGAAAATAAGTTTTTTTTTGCTGGTTGGTCAATGCGTAAGACATCTGAAATGCCAACTCCTCACCCTGTAAACCTAAGCAGACGAAAAATTGTTCTTTCAGTGGGCAAACGTTGATACCATTATTGTCTGATGACATTTGGTAAATCAAGTAAGCTTTGCGTGGTGCGCACCGGTATTCATTGTGTGATGAATAAAATTAAAACTTTCAAGAGAAAATGTGCCAGTATATAGCCATAAGCAAACTCACTTCATCAGCAAACTCACTGCACTAACACCTAATTACAATATTTTTCAGATCAAGTTGAAGCATGTATTGAAGTTCAGACAATTCATGGAAGGCTTCTGTTATGATCAAGCCACGCACGGAAGTAATCGTTTGTAAGCTAACTTGGTGTACTACGATAGATTGATCAATTATTACACAAGTAAAATAACTAAGCATTGAAGGAATGTTATTCTGTTCGGTTTTTTTAACGTGAGTTTCTTTAATTAAAAATAATGCACTTGATAGAACTTTTCACCTTTCATGTGTGTTTTTTTCTGTTCTCATAAAAACCGACAACAAAGCCCAGTGATGCGAAGAGATTCCCAGAGCTCATATGATTGCATTATATTGTTTTAGAAGACAATGCGTGTCCAAAAAAAACAGTCATCTCATCAAGCTTACTATAAGCAGCACAACAATCATGAAAGGTGCTTAGAATGTTCTTCGAATATCAAGGCAAAAGCCTTTAGCTGAACCCATGGCGATGTGAAATGAAGTACTGACTCAATGCAGTAATATATAGCCCTCATGCCATGAGGATCTCAACATGCCACAAAAGCGCAAGAAGCTATAACCTCGCCAGCAAAAACAGCTAAATTGTATTTGATCCCGACTGGAAGAGAACCTAAGGCGCGCTTCTCCGAGTCTAGACTACATATGCTTGGTGGGGCTATCATTACAAAGAACTGGTGTATAGCAGACGTCTTGCCTTTGTTTGTGCTCCTACTGAGTTTGTGCTTATGCCAATGGCGCGAAGATGAAGTAGAAAGAACACGCCCAGGTCACGCGTACACTTCACTTTCATTCATTAAATTTTTTGGACCTCGCACGGCCTTTAGACATGAACATTTACGTTTCCTCGTTAACACTTGATGTAGAAGCTTATGGATAGGATGATTGCACGTGTCATAGTATTTTGCTGTTATATTGAACAAAACATTTATAATTGTACCATGCCACCACCGAATACACTGCAGCGCTATTTATTGATAAGTTGCTGTTTTTCCTTGCCTTTCACTATCATTTTTCTACTCCCCCTTTCCATAACCCCAATTGAAAGAGCAGCCAACCCGATATGTGTCCAGTTAGCTTCTTGGCCCTTTCTATGTTTTTTTCTTCTGTTCCTATTTCCTGTTTGAACATGCCCAATATATGTCGAATATGTCATTTATTTTGTGTGTGGATGCGCATAAAGGAAAGCATTAGTTGGGGACCAACCATCACGTATAAATAAATATCAAACGAGACTTTTGCTGAAATACGCATTATATGAGAATGAGAAACAACTAGCCTTTGCTTCCCATTCATTATTCTTCAACCTATTATACAGCCGTAATACGGTGTCAGTGTAAATAAATTCGCACCTAATCAAAATTTAATTCATTTCACACAAAAAAGGCTATTGCAGTGTAGCGATACTCGATTATTTCAGAAACATTTCCTAAAGAGACAGAGTGATAATTAGAAACCAGCAAGTCAAGTTTCAAGACACAAAAGTGTGACTTACTATATTTCCGGTGGTCGCCTGCGCCGGCCTGGAAAAAATTGCAACAGAAACATCATGAATCCCTCGTAAATAGCACGTGAAGGAACACAAACGAAAATGTCCAGTCATTACGTATTGCAGAAGAAAGTTCATTGCGCTGGTAGTCGTTTAGTGAAGAGTGATTATACTAGCCAACTAGTGAACTCTAAAGAAGAGTGATTTCGATGCATCATCATCATTATCATTATCATTACCATCATCAGCCTGACTACGCCCACTGCATAGCAAAGGCCTCTCCCATGATTCACCATTGAACCCGGTCTTGGAATTTTCGTTGGCCCGTTATGCCTGCGAACATTTAATTATCATTGCCAGCCTAACTTCCTGTCTCCCCTTTGTGCGTTTGCCTTCTCTGGAAATCCAGTCAGTTACCCTTAATGACCACCGGTTATACTGCCTACCTGTTACATGTGCAACCCATGCCCATTCCTTCTTGATTTCAAATATATTATCCTTCACCACGATTTCTTCCCTGACCCACTCTGCTCTCTTCTTGTCTCTTAAGGTTACACCTATGATTTCCGTTCCATCACTCGCTGCGTCGTCCTCCGTTTAAGCTGCACCCTCCTTCTAAGCGTCTAGGTTTTTGCTATGTAGGTAAGTACTGGCAAGATGCAGCTGTTATATACTTTTTTATGGGTTAGTGGCGGATTATCACTCATGTTTTCAGAATGCTTTCCTATTGTGATCCACCCCGTCCTTATTCTTCCAGTTTTTTCACTCTCATGGTTCAGCTCCTCGGTTACTATCTGTCCTAATAGACATACTCCTATACAACTTCCAGCGTCTCTCAACTAATCGCGAAGTGCTGTCTCTGCTGAGACGGTTGCACATTACTTTAGTTTTGTGCATAATATTTTAAGACCTACTTTTATGCTTTCTGTGTCAATTTTGGTAATGATGAGCTGCAATTAGTCCCTTGAGTTACTCGTCAAGGCAATCTATTCAGCGAATCTCAGGGTACTAAGACTCTCTTCAATAACTTTATCCATAACTCTTCTCAATCTAGAGTCCAGAAAACATTCTGTAAACACTCGGGGAATAAAATTGCAGAGATCGTGTCTCCTTGCCTTAAACCCTTCTTTATAGAGACTTTGTCGCTTCCCCCATGAAGAACTATGGTGGCTGTGGATCCACTGTAGATTTCCTCCTGTATGTTTATTGTAGAGTTATTCCATGCCCTGATTCTATTGTGCCTGCCTTATTGCTGATACCTCGACTGAGTCAAACGCCTTCTCGTAATATATGAAAGCTATGTGTATAGCATATAGCTATATGGTATATGCTATACACAGAGATGTACTGGTAGATTGTATTCCGCGCATTTCTTTATTTTCTTATTGATAGTATGAATATGGTTTATTGTGAAGCAGCCTGTATGAAATCCTGCTTGGTCCTTTCATTGATTGAACTATAATGTTGCCTATATATATGAGCTATTTTTAGTACTGTATAGAACGTACAGTAAGCTTATCGGCCTGTAATATTTAGTCCTTGGCGTCTCTGTTCTTATGAATTATGATGATGTTGGAGTCGTTCCAAGATCCTGCTGCCCTTCCCGTCAAGAGACACTTCGCACACAAGGAGGACAGTTTTACAGCGAAGCTGTTATGAGATCAATACTCGGTTCATGCGCTGCCGTAGTTTTTCGCTTCCACCACTACCACGCCGGTGTTCGTAATCACAACGGAAGAAATTAGGCGAAAAACCTAGTACCAATGACACAGTGGTTCTCAAACCCAGATTTGCTGGGTTCCAGTCCGGCATTCTACCACTGAGCCACGCCGGTGCTTGGAACTTGTTGGCAAACTTGCCTTAGGCAGGCTTGGTGTCGTGAAATAAATCGCGTTTATATGAGTTATAAAGCGTTTTATAAGCACAAAAAAACAATCAGTCGTCACACAATGCGAATAGCATAATGAGTAGGTCGTCCAATGCTTTATCCCATTACAAAAGCTTGTTCTTATCACCTAATAACTGTGGCGCATACCCACTTCAGCCATAATTTCTCTTCTTCGTGAGTCATTGCATAAATAATTGGCACAAAATTCCTTGCAAGTGTTTAGCGGATAAGACGCTTCTCAGAAGAATGACAAAAAATAGCATAGCGAATGGTGGCCTACGACCCAAAAGTTTATTATTAATGCTCTAGTGGGTATCAAGCAAGTGTGCTTACAGCTGTTGTTAATTGAGTGTTAAGAAAGGTCGCTCTTTTAGCTTTCGCTGTGACTGTGCGGCGTCTTCTGCGCACACCTGGCGTTTTTACTGACAGAATTTCTCCGCATTATAAAGCATGCCTTGATGAGGCATCAGCAGGATATTTGGGAGTGAGCAGAACGCTCGAACACGTATTTGCACAAAATACTACTGGCCAACAATGCTGAAGTCTGTGCAGCGCTACGTAAGAAACTGCGGAAATTGCCAAAAGCGCAAAACACCATGAATGAAACCAGCTGGTCTCCTCCAACCTATAGCGCCAGCAGATGCCCTTTTCTCACAAGTGGGAATGAGCTTACTTGGCCTGTTTTTCACGTATATATCATAGAAGCGATGGATCATCGTTGGAATGCACTATTGAGCTAGATATGCGGAGACAGCATTGCTTGTTCAGGGAACGGCTGTGGAGTAGCCTAATTCTTCATGAGCAACATGATACTTTGGCATGGAGCTTCTACTGTGCTTATCACTGATCGGTGAAGAGCTTTTATGGCTGGCTTCGCAAATTTTAATTTGATATTGACACAACCTGTCATAAAAAAACCACGGCGTATCATCCCCAAGCGAATGGATTGACAGAACGGCTCAACATAACGTTAGCTGCATGTTGTCGATGTACGTCGACATAGAGCATCGAACTTGGGAGAGAATACTAGCGTACGCAACGTTCGCATACAGTACCGCTGTGGAGGAGACAACACGAATAAAGTCTTTTCAACTTGTTCTTGGCCGACCAGTTACGATGCCCGTGAAGACAATGTTACCTGTCGATGACAACTGTGACCATGACCATAGCACCAGTGACTTCACGCAAAGAGTTGAAAAAGCAAGGCATCTGGCGTGACATTGAAGTCAGCAGCAACAATAAGATGATGCTGATCGGTATAATTTGCGACGAAGAGACGTCAAGTACGCTCCTGGAGACAAAGTATGAGTATGGACTCCAGTATGCGTACGTGGGCTCTCCGAAGATGTACTTCGACGTTATTTTGGCCCCTACAAGGTGCTTCGCCAGCTTGTTCATTTGAACTCTGAAGTTGTCCCAGAGGGACAAGCAACAGCATCCAGACGGCGGATCGCACAGAAGCTGTTCACGTCATTCAAACAAAATTGTACCATTAAAGACAATGAGCAATAAAGGAACACCACAAGATGATGCCTGCTAATACCGGTAATTACTATAAAAGACCAGCCTGAAACCTAAATAACCATCGGGATGATACATTCTCGAAGGTAGATATTGATACCAGATACACTGAAAATTTGCGCGCAAGTCGTTGGCTGTGCCCTCAATGTTGCCTTTGGCGTGCATGCGAAACAGGACAAGTGAAGCGCCAGTGGGGACTGCCAGGATCGACGCTGACAACTCAGGCACGTGTGAGCTGCGGGAGATAATAGAATAAGACGAGGTGTTGAACTTGGAAGACGCCAAGGCGTTCTGGACATAAACACTTTTTCTGACTTCTTTGTTGGTAGGGCACAAGTTTGCCCAATCGATCTATCCTATAAAGTCTACTTTTTAACTGTGCGTGACAAATCTTGTGAAGGTGCCGGGTTTAAACCAAGCTTTTATGAAGTTGGAAAAGGCAATTCGGAGCAAAGGAGACTCGGACCCACCGAGCTTACCACTGTTCACTTGCGCAGCAGCCGTAGATTACGTGGTGGGGATCCTGAATTTTTCCTTTTGAAATATACAAGAGCAGTCGCAGTTCTCAGCGAAAACCCTACCGAGATGACTTCCCTGGTCGCGCCAACACAAATTGTAGGAGATCCGCCGATGACATCCAAACCTTTCCACGGCGACGCACACGAAGACGCAGAGGACTGGTTCGAGCAATTTCGCGAGGGTCAATGGCTAGGATGCCGCTCGAAGCTACCACGTATTTATTTTGTGTTGGAGGATTCTGCACGAACGTGCTTTGAAAAACACGAGGCTGCCATCTCGACCTGTGATGAATTTCCACTGGAGCTACTTCCCACATACGCGAGTACGGATCTCAAGGAGAGGGCTGAGACCACTCTCCAAGCTCGAAACCAGCGGAACAATGAAAGCGTGGCTATGTGTGCAGAGGATATACCAGTCTCTTTCGCCGAGCATATCCTAACATGAGCGAGGACAAAACGCTTCACCATTCAGTGCGATGCATAAGACAAAAAAGTTTCACCGAACTGGTTAGGAATCTGCCGTCCACCGTCGTGAAGTTTCGTTTGGAGGCGGCCACAATGAAAACAGTGCTTCAGAAACGAGAGATCATGTACAACCGCATCTGGTCATTGCCGCCGGTGATGCAGCACCCACTGCCTTGATAAAGAGCATAAGGCTTTTACGCGAACTTGTGAGGTCTGTGGTGCGAGAGGAGCTGCAAAGGCAGCGACTCGATCACTGTGATCCAGCTGTGTCGCCACTGGCCAACGTCATGCGTGAAGAAGTCAGACTGGTAGTTCCGGATCTCCAGCCCATTCGGGAACGTCAGCAGTATGCCCAGCCAGAAGTGTCATCATTGTTATCGCAGAAAGTCTCATATGCCGACGCTCTACTTCAAGGACCCCCTTGCGTAGGGACACCGCAGCTACTTCGGTGTTCAGCACTTCGCCACCAAGCACGCTTCCGCCACCAGATGGAAGACCAAGAAAGACTGATATATGGCATGCTCCTGACATGGTACTTCTCTGCTACAACTGTGGAGAGGCCGGCCACCTGTATCGAATGTGCCAGTACTGCCAGGCAGGGCTTCGGGGATTCACGGTGAATGCACCTAGGTTTAGAAACGGGGAGCGTCCTTTCAAAATTAAGCAGTACCTGTCGCCTCGTCAGTACCCATATGATCTTCAGCCGCATTAGACTCAATCGACAGCATCTTAGAGATATCGGTCACCGAGTCACCAGTGATCATCAGCCTATCCCACTGCAAGGTGCCGTCCACCAAGCCCAGGTCGGGAAAACTAGGGCCAGCAACCTGTGGAGGTAAGGCCGCTGCCAATGCTGAAACAGAACCTCCAACGCTGACTCCGCGTGATAACGACGAACTAATAAACCGCTACAGCAATCATGACGGCGCTCCTGACTTGCGTGTATTTGTTGACAGCTATGACGTCAACGCACTAGTGGATACAGGTGTGGATTACTCAGTAGTCAGTAGTGAGCTCACTAGAACGCTCCATAAGGTACTGACTTCATGAGATAGACCTCTAGTTCACACCGCAGGGGGACACCTCATCGACCCGTTTAGAACGCGTACGGCAAGAATTGCACTAAGAGTTTTCACATATGTCGCCAGTTTCATTGGGCGGCCGGAAAGCTCTAGAGACATAATTATTGGTATGGACCTCCTGAAGGCTAATGGTGCTGCGAATAACTTGCCTGAACTTGTGTCTCATTTTCGAGCAAGCACGCGATTGCAACCTTCAAAACAGAAGAGAAAGTCAGTAGTCTGTGTATTGCGGACGACGACTTGGTGGTAACTCCGAGTTCCAGTGTAGCTGTCAGGGTGAGAAGCAATGCGTTTAGTGACCATAAAGGGCTCGCTGAATGCAACACTTCACTCATACTCGAAAATGGAATCTGCATGGCAAGGGGCCTTGCGCAGCTTGGTAATAGTTGGGCTAACGTCTTGCTTTGGGAATAAAGTACAGCTCCTTGCGAAGAGGACTGTCATTGGAAACATCCATGACCTCGTCCAAGTTGCGAACCTGAGCACCTCTGAGACGTCACCACCTGATTTTCAAGACGTGGATTTTGTACTGTAACCCATTGACATCGACCAACGACTGTTGCAGAGCCAAAAGAGAGAAATGGAAAATCTTGTAGGTGAATTCGCCGCGTGCTTTTGAACGCCATTAAAAGTCCGATGAACGCCCATGACGAAACTCCACATCATTGTCGACGAATCTGTCAGACCCATCTGCCAGCACCCCTACAGAGTTTTACTGAAGGAAAGAGAAACTATCGGAAATCAGGTCCAGGAAATGCTGAAAGACGATGCAATTCCGCGGTCGGCGGGTCCATGGGCGCCACCCGTGGTACTAGTTAAAAAGAAAGACCAGTTCTTACAATTCAGTATAGACTACCGAATGCTGAACTCTGTCACTAATCGAGATGTTTATCCTCCTGCAAGGATTGACGGCACTCTCGATAGACTACGGAGAAGCGAAATTCTTTGCCTCCCTAGACCTTAAAAGTAGGTACTAACGGATAAAAGTGGACGAACGAGATCGTGGGAAAACTTCATCTGTGACACCGAAAGGGTTATACGAATTTAAGGTACTTCTCTTCGGTCTTTGTAAGCTCCCGCAACGTTTGAGCAGATGATGGCCAGTGTGCTCTCCGGACTGAGGTGGTAGTCTTACCTTGATTATTTTGACGATGTGGTAGTTATTTTGCCTACCTTCAAGCCGCATATTTGCAACGGCTGCGATATATGGTTGAAGCGCCTGGTTTGGCAGAACTAACAATAAAGCCACAGAAATGCCACTTTGGCTTCCAAGAGCTTACTATTCTTCGGCACGCTGTCAGTGCTTAAGGTATTCGCCCAGATCCTCAAAAACCGTCGCAACAGAAATTAATTTCCGATACCAACGAACAAAAATTGTTACACGGTTCGTGGGACTTTGCAATTATTACTGGCGCTTTGTAAGTTTTTTTTGAAGATCGCCGAACCTCTAACGTGGCTGACAAAGGGAGATGCATTTTTCATTTGGCTGAAGAAACTGGAGGATGCCTTCGACGAGATGAGACAGCGCCTTCGGAACCATCCTGTCCTCACCCAATTTGGTGAGGAAGCCGAGACTGATATTCACAATGACGCAAGCAACTCGGATCTCGGGGCCGTCCTCGTTCAGTGGCAGGATGGTGTAGAGCGTGTCATTGCGTACGTTAATTGTACACTTTCAAGGCTGAGGCCAATTACTCAACGACAAAGTAATAACGCCTTGCGGTTGTTTAGGTATTAAGCAAGTTTTGTTCATACTTATACGGCAGGTCTTTTCGAGCAATCAGCGATCACATTCACTGTACTGGCACGCAAATCTTAAAGATGCATCAGGACGTCTTGCGAGTTGGAGCCTACGACTGCAGGAAGACGCAATAACCTTCTCGTGTAAGTCTGGTCGCAAGCACAGCGATGCTGACTGTTTGTCCTGCGCACCGGTTGATCCTACGGAAGCAACCTCTACCTAAAATGAACAGCACGTTCCTTTTTTGGGAGCTATCACTGCATCAGAGATGGCGCAGCCACAGAAATATGAGCGTGAGTTGCTGATGCTGATAAAGTACTTAGAGGGACAACCCGTTGACCTTCCTCGTGTTTTTTCCTAAAGTCTGTCGTCGTTCATACTCAGAAATGACGCCTACTACAAAGTAAATTTCGAACCCACCATGAAGAGCCTGCTCGTCGTTCCTAGAGCGCTACAACCCGATATCTTCAAAGCATGCCCCAATGACCCATCAGCAGGACATTTGGGAATGAGCAGAACACTGGCACGTATTTGCACAAAATACTACTGGCCGAAGTGGCTGAATTCTGCGCAGCACTACGTAGAATGTTGCCGAGATTTCCAAATGCGCAAAACACCACTAGCTGGTCTCCTCTAACGATTAGCGGCACTATATGCCCGTTTCACACAAGTGGGAATGGACTTATTGGGCCCATTTCCCACGTCGTTCTCAGCGAAGCAATGCGTCATCGCTGCAACAGACAATAAAACTAGATATGCGGAGACAGCATCACTTGTTCGGCAGCGGCTGGAGAAGTAGCCGAATTCTTTATGACCGATATTGTACTGTGGCATGGAGCTCCTACTGTGCTTATCACTCATCGGGGAACAGCGTTTACAGCTGGCCGGACATATACCATTATGAGATCGACACACACCTGTCTTAGAAAAACAACAAAGTATCATCCCCAAGCAAACGCATTGATAGAATGGCTCAGCAGAACGTTAACTGACTTGTTGTCCATGTACGTCGACGTAGAGAATCGAACTTGGGACAGAATACTACCGTACCCGACGTTCGTATACAATACTGCTGTGCAGGAGACAACACTAACGAGACATTTTCAGCTTGTTTTTGGCAGAACAGTTTCGATGCCCCGGGATACACTTGTCAATGACAACTCCGACAAAGACCATAGCACAAGTGAGTTCACCGAACTAGCTGAAGAAGCAAGGCAGCTGGCGCTACATTACGTGCATCAGCAACAAAGAGGCAATACCGATTGGTATAATTTGCGACGAAGAGACGTCAAGTTCACTCCTGGAAACAGAGTATGGGTATGGACACCCGTGCACGTGCATGGGCTCTCCGAAAAGCTACTTCGACGTTATTTTATTCTTTCCAAGGTGCTTCACCAGCTTGGTCCTTTGAACTATAAAGTTGTCCCAGAGGAGCAAGTAACACCATCCCGATGGCAGCACCACGCAGACACTGCGCACGTCATCTGAATAAAGCCATACCATAAAGGACCCTGAGCAACGAAGGAATACTGCTAATTGATGCCTGCTACTACCGGTATCTACTATAAAATACCAGCCTGGAACGTATACAAGCATCGGGACCATGAATTCTCGGAAGGGGGATAATGATGCTAGATACATTTAGGTTCCCGTGCCAGTCGTTTACTACGCCCTAAATGTTGTCTGTGGTGTGCATGCGAAACAGGACATGCGAAAGGCCAGTGGGGTCTGCCTGAATCGACGCTGACAACTCAGGCACGTGTGAGCTGCGCGATATAAAAGAAGACGAGATGCCAAACTTCAAAGAAGTCAAGGTGTTCTGGACATAATCACTTTTCTCTAACTTGTTTGTTCATAGGACACAAGGTTCGCCCATTTTCGCTATTCTATTACTGTCTACATTTTCAACTGTGCTTGACAATGTATCTGATTTTCGCCTACGCACAAATTC
The DNA here is from genome assembly GCA_013436015.1 of Rhipicephalus annulatus. NCBI lineage: Eukaryota > Metazoa > Arthropoda > Arachnida > Ixodida > Ixodidae > Rhipicephalus > Rhipicephalus annulatus. Next base: position 422,933 of record WOVY01010886.1, on the reverse strand, counting down.
GCCTTCGCAGCTTTTAGGCTTATGCTACTTTTTACAGCCTACTCAATTGTCTACACGTTATACCTTCTGACGTCGGCTACCTCACGCCTATTCATTAACTTCGAAATTACGCGAGCTCTATCTTGTCAGTCGCATTTGAGACTTGCTTGTCTTGTCCCTTAATACGATTTTTTTGTCTCCTGAGATAGTTTGCTTGTCCTCTGTCTAGTGACTGCACCATTGCACAATCTTTGATGATACCAGTAAGATTATTGTTCATTGTAGCAGCGCTAACGTCGGTTACCTTCTTTAGTGCCTCGAATCTATTTTGAAGCGAAACTGAATTCATGTTCTTTCGATCTTGCCACTAGTTCAAGAATTGGCTGCATTGATATTGAAATGATTAATTGCATATCAAGTATCTCGTGTGAGTTTGCACAAAGTAAATTTGGACTTTTGAATGAATTGATTTAAATGTGACGTTCATACTAGCGACAAGCGGCCTCTTCCAGTTATCTTTTCTTTTTCTTCTGCTTCTTATATACTACATACCCCAAAGTTACATATATTGCCTCTTATAATCCCTTAGGTTTTTGTGGTGAAGTCAAGCAATACAGGCCATTTGATTCATTTTTCTCATTTCACCCAAGATACAACAACGATGATAGTTCGGTTTCCACGCTTAAAAAGATGAGATCCTGCGGAACGCCGCGACGAAGGGCATCAGAAAGTATGACCACCTGGTGTTACTTAACGTTCACCTAAATCATAGTATGGGGCCTCAAACCATTTCAACTATTCACACTTCTGAAATGGCGCCTCAAGGTAAGACGAAAGCACGAGAAAGGAACACGAAACACAAGCGCCGACTCTAAACTGAAATTTTAATGACATGCCATATTCACACTCGTTACTAACTATTTCGGCTGAATGAATTCTTACAAACTTGTCAAGTAGCCAGTTATTCCACCTACACTAAATTGCAGCTACCACGGCCAAGATTCAATCCCGCGACCTTTGGGTCAGCAGTCAAACACCATGACCTGGTGAATGCGACAGGTACTTCTACCAAGATAACAAGGTTGTTTCAAGCCAGTGAGACTAAAATGACCATCCCGATTCATTTTCGGGGTCAGAGAATTGGTGGTGCATATGGTGCCTACTGAAAATGTTAGAGAATGAAACATTATACAAAGCTTCTACTGACATAAAGCCGCAAAGGCTGATCAAACATTACAACTGGTGGCATCACGCGCCTTTCACTCAGCCACGGCCGGACAAGACTACCTGCTTGTGGAGGAGAGAGTCGAGCCCTTACGTGACTCACCGTAGCCTTCCTCCTCTTTCGCTAGCAACTCCAGCCCTCGCGGGCGTGCTCCCGTTAGCCGCCTTCATCCACATGCACAGCTAATCGACTTCCTGCTCTCTATTCCACTGCACCCCACCTGCTCCGTTCCCACCATAGCTTCACCTCTCCTCCTCTCAGCCCAGCTTCACGCTCTCCTCTTCGCTACCCTTCACTTACCAGGCTTAACCACACTAGATTTTTCTCTCACTCACTTAGCTTTCCTCATTATGCTATCGCAGCTGGGCTAGAAAGTGTGTATGATGATCTTTAGGAATGCACCTCGATTGTAAGCAGCTCAGCTGGTAATACGTATACAGCAACGTTTCCCACTGCCTTGCACCCAAAACATAAATGAATGTAAGCGGTTCATGTGATGCAGTAGGGATGGGAGAATGTCTATGTCGTTACTTCGATCACGCTCCGCGCAGCATCTGCACGATATTGAGAAGAGAATTTTAGATGCCCCGACTTTAAAATAACACAAATACCGAGTCATTTGCTCTATAAGGCTTCCCTTCTTTTACATTCATGTCTTTGTTCGCAGTGTTGTTTTAAACAAAAACGATGCGCTGAAATGCTGCATGATTGAGATAACTTCGTAGTTTCCATTAAGTTTTTTTAAGAATTCAGAATTACTTCCGAAAGGTAGATCATTTCAGTTGAAGCAATGTATCAGAAAACTAGACCAGTAATCATGATTTTGCCCCGCCACAGTGGTCTAGTGGCTGAGGTACTCGGCTGCTGACCGCAGGTCGTGGGATCGAATCCCGGCTGCGGCGGCTGCATTTCCGGTGGAGGCGGGAATGTTTTAGGCCCGTTTGCTCAGATTTGGGCGCACGTTAAAGAACCCCAGGTGGTCGAAATTTCCGGAGCCCTCCACTACGGCATCTCTCATAATCATATGGTGGTTTTGGGACGTTGAACCCCACAAATCAATCAGTCAATAATCATGATTTTCTACGGTGTATTTGCCGCAATAAACCTCTCATTACTAAGTCAATGAGTATGTTGTACCGCAAACACAACGAAACATAAAAAATTGCACTTGATATCAGTGAACACCGGCTGTCATAACGCTAGGAAGATGATCCGTTGAAGCAGACGTGGAGAAACGCTGCACTGTGCCCGTTGCGCACTCCCGCGTACAAAATTTTCAGACAGCTCGACTTCCGACACTAAACTGGCGGGAGGATAGTACTCCCGATCCACCAATTATCCAGGCTTGCTTACTCTATTTACCGGGCGCAATGTGCCTGTAGAGAGCGCGCTCGGGACACCAATGCGCTCCACTGCACGGAGATTTAGCCCATCCGCAACAGCCACGCCGTTTATAAGACAATACGTTTTCCTTATATCTAGGTCATTTGAAGCTCCGCCTCCACTAATTGGCTACAGCTGCCATGTGGAGGCTTATATGCCTGACAGGCGCATTTATAGCTTACTACAACATCAGGTAACGACGAGTGCATCGAAGAATTCTTCCAACAATGGAGTCGCAGTACGTGGTTCAGTTCATTGAGATAGCATTCTCTCTTGAGTATTCATGTTATGTGCTAACCGGTATAAAGCCTTAAAGTTGACGTTAAACACGCGCGAAGATGCATAGACGATTTTCCGAAGTGGAGCCCGGGTGCTTCCGTGTGTCATCGCGTGACCGTGAACTGGCCTTTTCCATCCGTGAACCTAAACAGGCCTTGCCCGTAAACCGCCCGAAAACGTGACTGTAAACTGGCCTTGCCCAAGCGCCGGTAGCTGGGTTCAGAAACTAGCATGGCGGCACCCTAGCGGACGTTGTCACCCACCTCCGTCCAAACCCACGCTTGCTACTAGCCCACTGTAGTCACAGCAATAAAGGAATGGTGAAATAGTACCGCTTCGTGCCATGTCACGGTAATAACATCAGGTGTGTATTATCTTCATTAGGAAGATTAGCTGTGTTTCTTTAGCAATGCCTGCTCAACCTTGTCTTGGAGAATTTGAGGATCAATCTAGAAAAGACCGCAAAGTACCTATGAATACATTGCTCTCGAAGCTTCAGTACGTAAATATAAAGCAAACAAGCGCATGCGTTGCGAACCTACGGGTCACACAACGCTGGACAACGACATCATAAGACAGACCCGGACGGAAATTGCAGCAACAAGTACCACCATGTTGACTTTTTTTATTGTGGCCGTCTTTCTGCCGTGGCCTCCGGCTGCTACACATCCGACTCACGTCCTCTGCTCGGCATTCCTATTGCACCTGCTTCAATTTTATTCGCGTGTATGCAGACGCTACGGGTACGCCGAGAAGACGACGCGAAGCGGTTGTTGAACAATGCCGCAGAATGCCATTGCAGAAAGACGACCATGGTAAGGAGACGTTCATGGTGTTGTGGCACCATCCATATTTATTGAGCAAACCTGCTGCGGAATATCATTCATAGACTGGTCATTTTAACACGTGCTCGTTGTCCGCTGCAGTGAAACATGAAGTGCTATAAGCTTCACACTCTTTACAATGGCTAAATGTTGAGCTATAGTTAGCAGGTGTTGAACGAGCCGATGTGAACACATGAATTCAGTGGAAGAGATGGACAGAAACAAAACGTTGAATATGTAACGGGTCGTCGTCTTCTCTTGCGCCCGTGCTTGCAAGCCCTATTCTCTATACATTATGCTGATCATTTTTTAGCAAACGAAACTTAAAACTATAGTGTACTCACAACTCAGTTACTCGTGAAACCTTGAGGCAGAATTTCGAAGACAGTCTAGATAAACGCGTATCGTATATGTATACGTACGGTAGTATTTCTTTTTTAGACGAAGACCGATGAATACTGCAGCTGGGAGTAGCGTGACCAGGGCTGCAGAAAGAGCGCACGCAATGGTCACGAGCTTCGAACAGCAGCCGTTTTGTTCCTGGCTAGCGCCTTCTTCATCCGGAAGCAGTTCTTCCTTCTGGTTGGCGTCAGGTAGCAAGGACTGCTGCTTTGTTCGCCTCTCTTGGGCTGCAGAGAAAAAAGAGAAAAAAAACGTCAGACAAAATGTTTTGTTGTAGCGCCCGACATTTCAGGCACCACTCTTCACTTTTATTTAGAAATACTGGCATAATCTTAACACCAATAGCCCATTTTAGAACAAAAAATAGAAATATTTCTGCCAGCCCTACGCTTATCATGAACATCAGACCCAGTAAAAACGCGGGCAGTACAATTGAATGAATCCCTGTTACGAGATGCTTGCACGAAGCATCTAGAAAAAAATGCTCATAGAGTTGGCACAATGAAAACATTTCACCACCTATTGCATGCAAGAGTCAATAATGCATTGTAGTTTGGACGCATTCTGTAGTCTCTATAGTCAGTCGTCCCACAGGTCGCGGGTTTAAATCCCTGCTGCGGCAGCTGCATTTCCGATGGAGGCGGAACTGGCCCGTGTGCTCAGATTTGCGTGCACATTAAAGAACCACAGGTGGTCGAAATTTCCGGAGCCCTCCTCTACGGTGTCTCTCATAATCGACATGGTGGTTTTTAGACGTTAAGCCCCACGTATCAATCAATCAATTACGATCAGTCGTATGCGTACATGCAGGTTCCGTCGCGGTAGCGGGTGACCTGGCACAATATAGCAAGGCTATATATGATGCATTGTTCCTTTTTCGAACTAACCAACAGGTCTACTTGGCAGACCACAGTAACAGATCTGCTTCAATGTGATTTACAGATCCTGCCTTCAAAGTGAACAGTAGGTTCTATGGTAGGATGATGGATGAGTGTGGATTCACCCAGTCTTTCTGGGTGCATTATTGAGGTTGAGTGAGGCGCCTAGCACAAATCAAGAAAATCGTGTGCACTTAGAATTTCCTCTGGTGTTGTCTCTAAGTGTTGCCATGGCTTGCTAAGAAACGGACAAGCCCCCGTCCCCATGGTGAAGCCAACCGTCGACCTCTTCTCTATTCCTTGCTCTGATTTGATCTTATACTGGTGATTATAGTGTCACTCGTCATCTTCTGCACAATATTCAACATCCCCATGCCCGAACACTGGCGAGTGACGACGAAAAACACCAATACACGCAGTATCTAAGTACACACTTTTTGTTCGTGGGTTCTTGTATAAGGTCACAGTCAATCCGTGTAGGTCAGTCGGACTCTTCACCGATGTTTGGTCTTCCAGCGATGCTTCCGACGTTTGTTCAACTCTTGAGCCTTCAAACATGTTTCACTTGATGTAGTTGCACGATCGATGAGCAGTTTTCGTTCATGTGCAAACCGATGATGCTGCCTTTTCCACAAGGGTCTCCAGTAGCTATTTCTGAAAAGTTTTCACGAGTACTTGGTCTTGTCTGCAGTCACCTTGGAATCATATGCTTTCCTTATTTGCCTTAATCTTAGCTTTCCCACTTTTGAATTTTAAGCTGTTATGGTATTTTTTCTAACAGATGAAATAAGACGTATGTTTTCCCTTTCCTGAAACCCTGCGTATGGAGATTTCTGAAAAAGCATAGGCTACGATTAGCTGCCCCGCCACGGTGGTCTAGTGGCTAAGGTACTCGGCTGCTGACCCGCAGGTCGCGGGATCAAATCCCGGCTGTGGCGGCTGCATTTCCGATGGAAGCGGAAATGTTGTAGGCCCGTGTACTCAGATTTGGGTGCACGTTAAAAAACCCCAGGTGGTCAAAATTTCCGGAGCCCTGCACTACGGCGTCTCTCATAATCATATGGTGGTTTTGGGACGTTAAACCCCACAAATCAATCAATTACGATTAGTATAACGGGCTTGCTTCAGCGTTCTTGTAGTTTTCTTTTGTTTTTTTTTCTAGTGACTAGTTGGCTTTGTTTTGCTTTCTGCATGCAATTGTACGTATTGTTGTAAACGCTTATTAAAATGGTGCCCTGTCGTTTTAAGCGGGCACGCATCTTCAAGATCTGGTGGGTACTCTTATGAAGTTTCAAATGTTTTCTGCTTTCCCATCTCTTCCACCAGGTACAACTGAGTTACTGATGTGATCTTGTCATTCAATGCATGGGCGCAGCAGCTTCACGAAGCTTCGGAAGTTGTGGAAGGGGTCTCTGGTCTCTGACGTTGTGCTGCGGAGCCTATTGTACTCTCTGCAGTGAGAGTACATGTCTCTCTGTTTTGACTATGCTCTTCTATTCCTCGTAAAGTTGACTCATCAAGCGTCTGTGCGACAAGATCATCATTGAGGAAGCATTGGCTAGGTGTTAGGGCTATAGACAAAGAACCCAGTTTTCCTTCCACTTCTGTTCTAATCCACTCTTTTATTAATTCCAAATCAACTTGCCCAGCTTTTATAGTGTCTACAATCTGGTACTCTGCCCTCACTTTCGCTCGAATATTTTGGTGAACATAACAGTGTGCTTCCTTCATGGCCGCTTCTAAACAATCAATGGGAACTGCATCTTTTACCTCATTGTCAATTTTTTGGAGAATCCTATAATTGTTAGTCAAATATTCGTGAAAATTCGTCAGCTCACTTATTGGTGGGCGATCTATATGCTGGAGACTTTCGACGCTGGCGACGGCTTCCATGACGGTCTTTCGTACGTGTCTACGCCTTTTGATTCGGGCCTCCATAATCCGGTCCATTGTCGGGAAACGTAGAAAATCACTGGCCGGCTACGCCACGAGGTGAAAAAGGCACCACCGTGCTATCCGTCACGAAGCATCCCATGATGAAGCTCCGGACGTCGTCTACATGTCACTCTTCACGGTCTGGGTCACGAGCAGCCTTAGGCCTTGCACATGAGATTCACCCACCAGTGGCGTCAACAAAAGTCCTCCCTATCGGAAAAAATGCCATGGTGGATACTGGAAAACATGGTGGGCGTAGTGGAAATAATAGTGGGCATGGTGGAAAATATGATGGATATGGTGGGACGTAGTGGAAAATATGGTGGATATGCCGGGACATACTGGGTGGTATGGTGTACAGATGATGGGTAAAGTGGAAATGATGGTGGAAACCAGAGGCTAGATAGTGGGCAATAATGGGACACTGCCCACCATTGCGATAATGCTGGGAAGCACTAAGCAGATGATGGGTGGTGCTTGTCATGGTGGGCCACATGGTGTACCAAGCTGAGAAGCTCTGCCCATCATTTTGATAATGCTGGGAAGCAGTAAGCAGATGATGGGTGGGCCTATATTGGCGGGCAATTTATATAGTGTACCAAGCTCGAATCTGTACACTACATGTTCTACCACCATGATTTCCGCCAAAGGTTAGGCCTACCGACCGAGCCCGTACAATTGTGTTATCCGTGCTTCCGAGTTTCGGAATACACTAATTCGACGATTAAGAATGACAATACAGCGCAGCCATGGCATCATAACCTAAATAAAGCATTTTTCATTGTGTATGGTATCCGCTCAAGAAGCAACAAACATCGATGCGACGCGATTCAAGCACTCCCAGAGAACGTACGTCTCTTCTCACCGACAGCCGCCGGTCGCACTCGCCGGCACTTCTCTAGCTTTTATGCGAGAACTCAGACGTGGCGATTCGTATGCTTGGGGAACCAATATGCTTGGGGAACCAATATGATAGCGTATTGTTTCAGGCACACTGCATTCGTTTTGGCCAAGCCGTTATGCATTGTTACTTTAGTGAAAGAGCTACAGAATTGCGCTGGCATGACCGCCCTCTACATTGCGCGAAAAGCATCCCAATACTCAATCAAATAAATTAGGCGGGCGTATCTATGGAATGAGCCTAGAATTGTCATAAAGTGTGAGCAGATGTCGCCCTTTTGAACGAGCGCGAAGCGGATAATAAACTTGGCAGACTCGCCGGTAAATTATTGCTGCTTCCCAGTCCACTTGGTTTTTTTTTCTTGCAGTTGTGAATTGTAAAAAAAATAGCACTGGTGCCTTTAACACAGAGGCAATCGTTACAGGAGCAGTTGCTTGTGTTTAATAAATGTGCAATTTTTAGTAGCAGGTACAGATCTCGTCTATGTCGTGTACACGACAAACATAACTGAAGTTGAACTGTAAATTTGTGTGACGTTTAGCCATTTAACACACAAGTACCCTCAGTTGGTATGGCGCAGTGGTTAGTGTCTCCGAATGGGAATCCGCAGGTTACACGTTCGAATCTTCGCGGCACCGTGTTTTTTTTTTTTGCGGGACGGTGTTTTTTCTTATACCGTTTTTATAGAATTCTTTTTATTTTTTGTGGCAGCTCGTAACGGTGATTCTGACGCCATTTCGCGCTCAAGCGTTGCCGGCACTGCAGCACCCACCGTATCCCACCATGCGCCATGGCGGGCGTTTCCCACCATTCACCCACTACATTATATCACTATAATGGTGGGTGGTGGTTTACACCATGCCCACCATCTGTTTTTTTTTCCGATAGGGCTGCAGCTGCAGATTTCGTGAGTCTGCACTGTCTCACATCTAAAGGCACTTTCTCCCGGGTTTTACGGCACCAAAAAGTTGAAAAAAGAATGAGCCGCCATCCCAATGATGAAGCCCATCGTCGGCCTCTTCTTTATTCCATGCTCTGATTTGATCCTATCCTAATGGTGAGTGTCCCTCGTTGTCTTCTGCACGATATTCAACATGTCTCTTGCATTATTGTGGCGAATAAATTAAGGAAGTGATGCTATAGCAATGTTATTTTGCCAGTAACACATAGTAGCGATAATATTGCTTAGAGCAAGGAATCATTCAGGCCATTGACGCACTGCGTGGTATGCCAAGGAATAAGCTTGTGCTCGGGTATTATTATTGTACGGATGTTAGTTTTGCAGCTGTTGGATAAGAGGGTTGTGTTTCACAGAGATGCAAGCGCATATCTTGTGCACATGCGAACTACATTAGAAACCTATGCAATATTGTTTATTATTTGTCCAAATTCTTTGCGTGCAGAATTTTAGTGGCGTATGTTCGTCCACACTACGTAAGATAAGTACAAAGCACTCATGGTTAGGTTTCAGCAGTATAACAATTCTTTAACGGTAAAAATGTCTGCAAAAATAACATTGCGCACAATTGCAGCATCTATATTGAACCTTTTAAAATATACCTTGCCATTGTTTACCATGTGGCATGTAATAACTCAATTTATGATCATTTTTGACATTACTAACGACCACGTTACCAGAACACATTTGGTGATAAAGATGATTGGAACACAATGCAGGCCTTACAATCACACCGCTTCCCGCCCCCAGGCCAGACTCACCGTTGAAAGGTCACGAACGACAGCTAGGTCTGATATCAGTGAACAAAGAATATCTTTTCCCCGAGCGTACGTCCTTGAGGCCAACCCGTTGTTTCTTCTGTGGTGTCCTAGCTATTCTCAAACACACCTTGTGATTTCAAGACAACGGAAGCCTGATATACCACAGATTCTCATTATTCAATTTACTTTACTCATCTAGCATTACCACACGGACAACCATTTGAATGCTGATGATTGTGATAGCAAGTGTATGGACCGTCTCGGCTGGTTTTTGCCATCCCTGCCACCATCGCCGTCATTCACGCATATGTACATGTATACATATTGTGGGAATTGAGGCTAGCCCGCTGCCTTTGCGCGGGCTTTGCCGCCTTTTCTGCCGCTCTCATGTCCCGACATGTCGTCTCCCCTCCTTTACTGTCTGCCGCGCGGGGGAGAGGAGTGACGTTAAACCCCCTCACCCGGTAGCGGATGTTGACTTTGGTGCTGCGCGCGGAGCCTCCCGAGAGGTTTTCGCGCGCTGCGTCGGAAGCGGGCAGACAGATACTCTCCGGGACTGCAAACGTTGAGCCACGCAATCGTTTCCGTCCGTCTACTCTCGTCGCTCGGGGCTCGTCGGACTTCGCTGACGGCGCCTCGTGCCCGAGGCGAACGCTCACCTTTTGTTGCCCCACTGCGTACGCACGGCCGAAGGGCGGTACAGTGTCCTAGTGCGTGGCCTAGATACGCCGACCCGTCTCCCTCCGAAGCCAACGCGAGCGCCTTTGCCCTCGCCCGAGCAACCGGGCCTTGGTCCCGGTGTCTCCGTGGGTCACCTTTACCGCGGAGACGTGCTCGTGGCACCCTGTGTAGTACTTTTGTGCCCGTGGCGTGGATAAGCCTATTTGCTTTCTCGCCGCGCCTTTTTGCAACTGGCTGTACTGCGTTTGGTGTTGCCAAAATAAAGTGTTGCAACTTTGAGCAGTATCGTGTTCTTGCCACGGTGACGGTTAACGCGTGCCCTGCGGCTCGTTAAGACCGGACCCACGCTGGTGGCCGTACTCCTTTGGGATACGTGTACACCACAATATTTACGGCGAAGGATGCGCTAGCCTCCTCTTTCTGTGGAGCAAACATCGCCTTTCCGACCGGGCTCGTCGGCGCACACGTTTATCTCGCCAGCGAACAAGGGAAGAGGGCCGGTTATCGTTGCCGGTCTATCGCGGCAATGATCAGAAAGCACCTTGTGCCCCCACTGAAGGCAGGAGTTTATACGGGCTGCGCTCTCAACACAAGAAAACGGTGCGAAAGGTCTACCTGGAACGGTCGTGTTACACTGCGCTTTGTAAAGTTATGTGAGATCATGTCTAAGTGAGTTGACTGCCAGCTTCACATCGTATATCAACACCATCACTGGGCACAAGCCTTCTTTTGTTCATCTACAGTGACCACACCGCAGAAAACTTGGTTATACTTAGCAAGCGCATGTTTTATACAATTATTATTTCTCCTAAAATGCTAGCCTTGCTTCGCAAAACATTCGAATATGTTGCCATTGCATTCATCATTTCCCCGCTCGGAAAAACGAAGACTTTTTTTGTGATGACTCGACAAAACCGACCACTTTTGGTGGCCTGCGGATACACCGACATGAAGTGCATACACTGTGAATTAAGACATCCCGTGCAGCAATAACTATACGTTACCATGGCACACGGCTTTTCATTACACTTAATCCTTTATGAGCAGGCTGGCTACTCAGAAATGACTATGCAGTTTACGCAATCTGTTCTCTGACGTAGACTACCCTAGTAGCTGACGTGAGAAATTGTCGAAAATTGAAAACTACTTCAAAAGAAAGAAAGAATTTCCTTGCTAGCTAATGCTGGAATAATGAAAATGACTTCAAAGACAAAGATTCTTGAGCATAGCATCAGGAACACAAGGTCGATCTCATTAAACTTTGCAGGACAGATTGTGAAAAGCAGGCAGAACCTGACGCAGACACACTCGTTAGCCCAGTGTAACACCCCATGTATCAGGTGCACCAGCTTGCAGAAACTAATCCCTTCACTACTAAGAGCGTCATGCGAAACTCATCATTGTGAAACATTACTTATTTGTCGACAGTGCTTGGGACTTGCTCTTACAAAGGATTACGCGACACTAATTGGAACGACCAGCACGATTGCTAACAATGTTCGTGGTATTAAAAAAAACATCAATTTATTTTTGCTGGGATTTCAATCACCAGACTAACTCCTCCCAACGCTTCCCAACAACTCGATGATGAGCCGATGTTCTAAAAAGTCAACGTTGAACGCTGTTCTCATCGTTCGTCATCCCATAAGACAGTCAATCTTCTCTTGGGGTGCTTGAAAGCGACTGGTCAGTGCGACGCCGCTGATTAGGTGGGAGGTGCCATCACAGCACGTATCTGACGTTTACTTGATTTTGACATCATGGGTCATCTTATTTATATATTTTTGTTTCCTTCCCCAAACGTAAACAACCAGATGCTCTTCTGGCTAGCGCTCTTGCCACCTTCCTTTATTAAAGACGATAGCCTTTCTTGGGGACCTTCAGTGGAAAAACTTTGATCTCCTTCTCTGTCTGTCTATCTGTCCGTAAATTTGTCTTTTTCTCCTATCTAACGATTTCTCAAACGGCACTAAACGGCCAACCCCATTCGCAGCGGCCACCAATATTTCGCAAGGTTTAGCGTTCATAGTTGTGCGATTGTAAAATTAAAAAGCAAATATTGCGCATATCTGAGGCGCCTTAACAACACTTCGAAGTTTTGTATGTCTGCCTTTATACTAGAAAAGACACACACACAAGTAACTCTAAGGAATGTAGCGTTTATTGCGCTGCGCTGACAGTGCAACGCGATGCTCAGAAAGGTGTTTCCAACACTTTGATGCAACGTCACGGTGGTGGCACCTGCCCGTCGTTTTGCGTTATACACCTTGTCACCTTCGAGAACAACGCGCATTTTTCTCCGCGGCTTGCACGCCTTCGTTTTCGAAGATAACTGCTAGATGGCGCTTCTGTCTAACGTGCCTAGATGCGCTTGTTCCCCTCTGTTACACGGTCGAGGCACTCTAATGCATCACCTCCAGAATACCCTTCACCGATTTTCTTGAGCAGAACGTCAAATAAAGATTTTGTTCACTCTCTCCAGACCCAAAAATATCGTCGTTCGAATACATTTGCGGTGTAACATGGAGATTTGGAACCAATTTTTTCTTCTAACCACTTCACCACCTGAAGAGCTCGGATATGGACAGATTTTTGTCTTTTCTCCTAATCTTTTTCTCGTTTATGCCATTCCACTGTTTTGGGTAGTCAAGTCGATATTCCTAAGCTCTTTGCCCTAAATATTTTGCTGTTCCACGCACATGTGCGTCCATATGCGTGCGCTCGCACATGTGTGTTCAAGTGTGTGGGCGTTGTGTGAACGTGCACGCGCACACACAACTCACAGACGAGTGCGAACGTGCGCAAACAATACTTGTGCAGTTACAAAATTGAATCGAATTGAATTCAAAGTTCTTTTGCCCTGAAAATACACACAGGAGCAGGAGCAGAGACTAAAGCCTGACAAAGAACCTCTGCTTCTAAATACAATTTGGCACGTAGGCCACAGAACATCTGCATATCTAAGAAATATTTTGACTACATTATTGCACAATACACAACAAACATTAGCATCATCTTATTACGCAATGTGAAATAAACACAAAACAAAATACAGTGACATTACTTTGAGTTAGCAAATGTATCGAATTAGTATCGCCTGCATGCCAGTATTTACGTAAACTAAGTACATCTCGTTATAAGAACGTTGAAAGCAGTAAGAAAAGGCTGAGGTCTTGGATGGCTGAGGTTTTCCTGCCGTACCTATGCGAACAAAGCCTGTTACGCTGAGCGGGCTTTTGAGTGTGGTTGCGCCATTATAATTGCACATGATAGCTACACTGCACGTAATAACTGCACGCAATAGCTGGAAGCTGAGTTTACAAGTAGTTTTTAAGGTGAACCTCCTGAATGTTCATGTTTCTAATCCGCATGCATCGCAAAACAAATAGAGCAAAAAAGAAGAAAAGAGCGCACCAGCTCCACCTTCGTTTACTTCGATCACGTCGTCTTTGCAACACACACTTTATTAAAAAAACAAATGAATTGTGGGAGAGGTTACCATTTTCTGTGCATGAGAAGATGAGAGCCTATCTTAGACTTTTATTGATCTGCTGTTGAACTCCCTGCTAATGTGCTGAACTTTATCTTGAATGGCAACGATGAACAAAGCCTTGTGCATCGATTTGGAATTTCACAACTGGGACTTAACAAAACGCACTACGATATGTTTTATGCTACTTCCATGGTCAAAAGGTAATTATAATTATTTGTGTGGGTGTTCATACGCACCACATTCGAGGAGTGGTTAGGGAAGGGAAATGCACTTGAGCTGGGAATGATGTGGTCATTGTGGCGTAGTTTGATATGAATGGTAAATATATGGGCGGTGAAAATTGAAGTGTGTACTGGGAGAGTGCGAATAAAGTATGCAATTAAACAGTATGGTTGGTGCAGTCTAGGTTCATTAGAATTTGATAAAGATAACGCAGTTTCAAAGCTTACGTACGCATTAAAAACCGTGATCTTAGAAGAGCATTGCTTCAAAAAGACATTGGCAGAATGTAATGTCAACGAAACTTGAAAGCTCTAATATCTGCGTGTTTACGTCCAAAAACAAGGTAGTGGAAGGGTGAAGGAATTTTGACCATGTGGTGTCTTTAACGTGCACTGCATTTTAAAGTTTTACACAATGTCATTATAGGAGTACATGAAAGTCAGCATAATATACAGCAGAATATACATAACCGTCATTACAAGTTCTTCGGGAGCGAACCAGAAAGTTGATTGATTGATATGTGTGGTTTAACGTCCCAAAACCACCATATGATTATGAGAGACGCCGTAGTGGAGGGCTCCGGAAATTTCGACCACCTGGGGTTCTTTAACGTGCACCCAAATCTGAGCACACGGGCCTGCAACATTTCCGCCTCCATCGGAAATGTAGCCGCCGCAGCCGGGATTCGAACCCGCACCCTGCGGGTCAGCAGCCGAGTACCTTAGCCACTAGACCACCGTGGCGGGGCGAACCAGAAAGTTTACCATGTTTCAATATAAACAATCAGCATACCGCCCAAGAGCAGATCAAGAGAAGAATCAAGTAGACTTTTTCCTTCCCATTATTGAAAATTCCTAAACATTCCGCAAGAGTGCCTCAAACCTTACTTTTGTTCACAATACTATTTCTCATTAGTGGGCAGGCTACGCCAAGAACTGGTGAAGCGTAATCACTGTCTGGAAATTTGACTTGTATACAATTGTATTGTAAGGAGGTTTTGCCCAGGCATGCCCTGAAGTACAATATACACAATATCAATTCGTAAGTAGTCTATTACATTGGTCAACTTGTTTAGTTATAACATATCCAACATCAAGTTTGGCTAGAAGTTGGGAAGTTGCCCGTGAGAACAGTTGCAAAGGAACGCTAGACGAAGAAAGGGGCCTTGATAAGATGAAAATATTGAAACACTCCAGATGAGACTGTCACAAGTTCCGGTAATGAGGGAGGCGGTCACTGGGCTAATTCCAAGGGCCGAAGTATCGCCCCCCCCCCCGAACTGCACCACGAAAGAGCAGACAATTTAGAAATGGTTCTATTTCGTGCGCCAGCGGATGCCGACTGTGGCCAAAAGAACAAGTCAGAGTCAAGAGTTGATAATCAAAACAATAATATATTCTCAAATATGACAGATCAAACGATACATAAATATGCACACTCGACAATAGTTGAATACAATATGTCACCAATCAAACAACGTACTACACAGTACAATCAGCTGCACTCGAAACAACGGACACAAACAACAATCCGCGCTACATTGCTATCACATGCATCGAACAGCCAAGACACCCAAAGACTAAAGAGTTCGAAAACTCATTCCGTCCAAAGTCCTTGGAACAAAGTCTGAATGATACTCTTTCAAGAATCGCTGACTCAAATTCCAGCGCGATTGTCAATACGCTGCCCCCGAAGATTCTCTTCCATGAAACCTCGCGTCTTCAATTGGCCGCTCTCCAAGCACCAAACTTCTTCGCTGGTAACACGTCAGCTACCCACGCATTGCGACTGCAGGACGCCTCTTCGCTCTCAGGTGGTAAACTCACACTATTCTTCTGCTGGTAGCACCAGCCTTCCTTTTTCAGGCGGAAATCCTCTTCATTACCTGCTTTGTTACTGGGGACAGAAGCCTTCGACGACACGTCGAAAATGACCTTACGCACCTCTTGCGTACGCACACGGGCGCAAATTTTTTCTCCTGATCTACCTTCTCCGCTACTCGCTTAACTACCTTTCATGCTAGATTCCCAAAAATTCTAATTGTTTCGTCGGCGCGATGCACAGCCAAGGCTGAGGAAAGGGTGAGACGCTTTGAGAGCCGTCTGCGACACGTGACGCAACATTGCATCACCACGCCCCTTTCCTTCGAGATATTTCCAGGGCTTGCTTGGCAACTGATGCGAGGAGGTTGGTCGGCGAAACAACGCTTCCGAGGAAGAGAGGCGGCGTGCCCGGGGAGTCTTAGGATGCTTGTTTCGTTCTTTATCGTTGACCTTGAGGTGCCCCTCCGGCGCCCGGCACCACCAGAACTCGGCGCTGCGCTCCCTTTTTGAGCGCTTTTTGTGACACTGCCCTTACTTTAGGAATATTATCACATAATATTCAAAACCACACAAATGGGCGCGAACAGTCTCTACACAACAACACTCTGTGATACAGCCTGTCGCTCATGGCGGGTCACATTCACAGCAGAATACTCGATACACTGTACATTGTAATTCAATTGCACAACACATGAAGTATAACCACAGGTACCTGAGTACAACCCTCCATCACAAATTTCAAACAATAAAAACGTACAAGGGTCTGCCTATACATCACGTCACCAAAATAAACACTTTGACACTTGTGACTCAGGATAATACCAATATTAACACAAAATATTGCACTCAGCACTGCCTAACACATTTCGATTCGACCTCACCACCTATCCTGTGTACTTCGAGCTGCGCTTGCGCCCTTTCTTGCCGTGATCGCTCGATCTCTTTTTATTGTTCTTGTTTCTGTTCCGATGAGCCTTTCCAATCTACGGTTTCGGAGGCGGCTTCTCAGCCATCGTTGACACTTTCGACACCTTTAACGGGTCATAACGTTCAACCGAGCTTGTCTGGTTATTCACCAGCTTGTTCACGTCGCGACATGAGGCCTGGCTGGCTGACTCCGTCACAATTTCATGGTTGGTCGGTTGAGGTGGTTCTGCCGCAAGACCAGCTGCATGGCACGTTCTCTCATTCAACACGATCATCTCTCGATTCACTGTCTTTTGCACCCGGGCTTCACTTTTACCTCGGGTGAAATTCGCCGCGGGATGGTCCTCCACTCAATCTCGCGGTCCCTGTGTCGGCGAGGGCTCCATGTTCGGGTCTTCCCCCAAACGTTCGGGATCACTCGGTCGTCACGTTCCGTCGATATTTCTGATGATGATGTCGTACAGAGGGGTCATCATGCACTCGGCAGTAACCCTTCCACTAAACTACGGAGTTTCAACCTCAATCTCCGCTTGAGTAAGCATCCGAGTCGTGCTGTCACTTAGGCAAACCAGTTTTGTTTTGCCTGTCTACTCACTTTCCAGTACCAAATTTCTCCTCACGATAATAGTGGAGCTACCGGTGTGTCTCAACACTATAACCTTCTTGCCCACCACTTTTCCAGGCCGTGTTGGCATTCCCTTCGTATTATCGGTTGGCCATTTTGTCATTACAGCACTCACAACAGGAAGTTTCTTCCCATTTTCAACTCTACGAATCCTTTATAGACGTCATCATCGCCTTTTGGTACCAGCTGTAGACAGGCTACTTGGTGCGTTTTACTCGCTCCGCTACGACATGCGTCCGCCTTGTCTGACCACATTTAAAACATTTTACAACAGTAGGGCTCGTAAAGTTATTTCGACAGCTGTTAGCGTGATGACCCACTTGTTTACACAGAAAACATCATGGAACACTCTCCGGTGCACGCTTATTTTTTTCGGGTGCATTTCTTCAACTCTTCGGGACACTCCTTCTTTAACTTGGCCGAATTTGTGCCACCTTGCGCTTCCAAGAATTGATCAGCCAATTCAAGCATGCCGTCAAGTGACTTAACTCTCCTCTTTTTCAAGTACAGCGACAGGCTTGGGTGGCAACTGGTAAGAAATTGCTCTTCAATAAGGAGCTCTCTAAGCTCATCGTACTCCTGTGCTGTCTCTGAAAGTTTGATCCATCTGTCAAAATTATGGCTAAGTCGGGCGGCGTACTGTGTAGCCGTCTCACCATCAGTTGGCTTCCCTGTCCGAAATCTGTCGCGGAAACCTGCGACAGTAAATCAAAATTGCTTCAGTAAAGCAGCTTTCACCTTTTTATAGTTGGCTGCATCGATTGGAGTCAGCCTACTGTACACACTGAGCGCTTCGCCACTCAAGCAAGTACTCAAAGCAGTTGCCCATTGATGTTCCGGCCAATTCTGGCTCCTTGCAATCGTCTCAAACCTTTTAAGGTACGCGTCGAGGTCGTCCTTCATTTCGTCAAACGCTACGAGCAGCTTACTTGGATTCAAGCGGAAGCCATGATCTTCCCGTTGGCTGCTTTCGACTTTCGCTTAGACGAGTTTCGTTTCACTGTTGCAATCGGAGCCACTCGAGTTTCGCCTTGTGCTGCTGCTGCCGTTTCCTTTCAGCAATCTCCGCTTCTCTTTCTTTTTTCGCCCTCTCAGCTGGCAGCTTTTTTCTCTCCAGCTCAGCTGCTTTTTCTTCCTTGGCCCTCTCTTTTTCTTCTTTTTCCATCTGGCTGACCCACTTCCGTACTTCGACGCCAGAAAGACCCATCTTCTCGCCAAGAGCTACTAAGTTCTCAAGATTCATGGTGTCTCGCAAATAAAACCTTGCAACGTGCACAAATTATCTGCCTAAAGCAGTCTATCGAAACACTCTCTGCACACTCTCTTAACGAGAAAACTGTGCAACACACAAAAACTGTTCCGATAGCCCTATCAACGACTCGAGGCTCTTTCTCACTACTTTGGACCAACTGTGCACTAAAAAGGTTCCGTCACGGACACCAGATTAATTGTCACGAATCCCGTTAATTAGGAAGGCGATCGCTGGGCTAATTCCAAGGGCCGACATATCGGCCTCTCTGAACTGCACCACGAAAGCGCGGACAATTAAGAAGTGCTCCTATTTGGCGCGCCAGTGGAAGCCGGCTGTGGCCAAAAGAACAAGTCAGAACCGAACGTTGATAAACAAAACAAAATTATATTCTCAAATATGCCAGATCAAACGATACATAAATATGCACACTCGACAATAGTTGAATACGATAAGTCACCAAACAATGTACTACACAGCACAATAAGCTACACTCGAAACAACGGACACAAATAACAATACGCGCTACAATGAAATCACATGCATCGAACAGCCAAGACACCCAAAGACTAAAGATTTCGAAGACCTAATCAGTCCAAAGTCCTTGGAACAAAGTCTGAATGATACTCTTCCAAGAATCACTCACTCAAAGTCCAGCATTGTTGTCAATCCGCTGCCCCCGAAGTTTCTCCTCCAGGAAACCTTGCGTCTTCCATTGGCCGCTCTTCAAGCACCAAACTTCGCTGGTAACACGTCAGCTTCCCATGCGTTGCGATTGCAGGAAGTGTCTTCACTCTTAGGCGGTAGACTCACACTATTCTTCTGCTGATAGCACCAGCCTTACCCCTTCAGGCGGAAATCCTATTCATTACCTGCTTTGTCACTGAAGACAGAAGCCTTCGCCGACACAGTGTCATGACCCTACGCACACTTGCGCAAAACTTTCATCTCCTGCCTACGCACACGGGCGCAAACTTTCTTCTTCTGATCTCCCTTCTCCGCTGCTCGCTTAAATTACTTTCGCACAAGATTCCAGAAAATTCTAATCGTTTCTTCGGAGCGATGCACAGCCAAGGCTGTGGAAAGGGCGCGACGTTTCGAGAGCCATCTGCGACACGTGACGCAACACTGCATCATCACGCCCCTTCCCTTCGAGGTCTTTGTAGGGCTTGCTCGGCGGCCGATGTGTGGAGGTTGGTCGGCGAAACAACGCTTCCGAGGGAGAGAGGCGGCATGTCCAGGGAGTCTTTGGATGCTTGTTTTCTTCTTTATCGTTGGCCTTGAGCTTCCACTCCGGCGCCCGGCACCGTCACCACCGCCAGAACTAGGCGGCGCGCTTCCTTTCTGAGCGCTCGTTTGGGACAAAGAGTGCACGTTGCAGTACAAAGCATTCATGCATGAGACCTGTTTAGTATTAGTTTGTGTGTTCGAGTGCGCTTGTGTGCGTGTTTGATACTGTTACTGTGCGTGCACAGAAAGAAAAAAATGAGCCCAGCTATAAGTCAAGTAATACCTTTCTAGATCCGCCGAAAAGTAACGCATAATTGGAATAGCGTAACATGCAGTATTGCGAGTAGCAGCATGCACATACGGCTCCCGGGCTGCTTAAAGAGGAAGAACCTGAGAAGTAATCGAGTTCGCAATCATGGATAGTTTATCTTCGCAGGTTTCTCAATATAAGAGCAGTTTTGCTCGCATTTCAAGTCATTCAAGTGGAGAGAAGGTAGGTTTGTAGGAGTAGAGGAGGCAGGCGCATTACCAAGGTTTAAATGCAGCCCCCCTGGCTCAGTCACCAGTGAAACTTTCTTACCTACCAACCTACATACATACATACATACATACATACATACATACATACATACATACATACATACATACATACATACATACATACATACATACATACAGCTCAGATAGGTGGCGGACCCCCATCGGGCAAAGTTGAACCCCAGCCCCCTCTTTTAAGAAAGGGAGATGATGCTGGACGAACCACTGAATCAGGTAATCTATTCAAACTTCTATGGAGAAAACATTTGTTAAAAAACAATTAAAATTCAGAAACAACAATCTATATTACAACAAAGCAAGGACAAATGTTAACACCCTTCGCATTGCACTGGTTGTCTCTTACCTCTTCCAGTGCTGCCAGGAGCTACCGATGCCTCAGGCAGAGTTTGAGCCCTGAGTGCGGCAAGCTGGCTGCGCCCTCTGGAGCTATCGGCGAACACCAGCAGCTCGAGTGGGGAGTCCGGTGCCAGGCCGCGCAGCCAGAGGGAGCGCCGACCGGACTGGGTTCTGCTCCAGGTGGCACTGCTGCTTGCACGGCTCGTGTTGGTACCTCCTGCGGTTCCCGACAGTGGGCGGCGCAGTTCCAGGGTTAGCTTCGGTTCCTCTTCACTTGCCTCTCCGTCCACTGGTAAGGAGGAGAGAAAAGACACTACTTAGGAGGTCTGGCCACGCACATGACACACGTTAGGCGCCGCTCTGTGCTCCCTACTAGGCTGCAGAAATTAGGCGCTTTCTTCTTCTAACCACCACCATCCCCACAACGCGTGCCGACTGAAATCGAAGAAGGACTCACCGTCACGGCTCTCTAAAGCACATCAGGATTGGAAAGCTTTCCAAACAATCCATTTACGCTTCGCTCGACGAGTGCTTCTCTGGCGCACCTGTCATTAGGAGTGCTAAGGCTTTGTCTAAGCGGCTTAGGGATAGGTACGAGAGCTGTCTCAATTGGTCGATGTAAAATTCGTCTGATTTAAGACGTTGTGCTGCAGCCACACTCTGTTATCACTGCTCTGAGTAAAGGGAAGTGTGCTTTTTGTTTCTTGCAGTATTTGAAATCACTAGGGCGTTTTTCCTTATGTATACATATTCATGAGACATGATTCAAGTGCAGCAATGCATAATATACCCGAAAAATCTTCACGGTGTGTGTGTGCTATGTGCGCTACAACTTCAGCGTAAATAGAAACAAACTCACTGGCACACTTTGTTTTCCTAGGCGTTCAACCAAACGAAAGCATGAAATGCTAATGAAACCCGAATAACGAACACCATTGCCGCTTTCAGAGAACACAAACGGCGACTGCACTTAAAAATTGCTACTGAATGTGTTTCTCAAAAATAGTACACTCTGATATTGCTAAACTATTGTTATTATCTTAGTGCATTGTGAATTTAGCGAACGTGCGCACAGTAAAATAGACGGTATTAACTGAAATTCATACATGTCAAAGACCTATATGAAAGGGCAGTTGACAAGCACTATGTGCCAGGAGCTAAAGCTAGGATGCAGCAGGAGGTAACGTTGAATGTGTGACTAATATGTGTGGCAAGTGAATTGTCGCAAAAATAACTAGCTTGATGGATTTGACTTCCCGAACAGCCGATTATCATCCCTCCCATGACGAGATTTCTTATATTGTTGAATTAGCACAGCTATGCATTGTTCACCAAAATCTAGGTTTTTCCATACAACAAAAGGCAAACGCTGGCTCTTAATTTAGTCTTTATTGAATAATAACAATGTATAACATCAAAAAGTTACATTGTTACAGTATTTGACGTGTCTCAATTGAGAGGTTGGGGTGAAATGTGAGGTATTTTAGTACTTAAAAGGATCCTCATTCACGTTCTGAAAGAGTCATGAAATGACTCCAATATCGAAGTTTATTGCCACAAGAAGTAATTGCCGCGAAACTTTTTCGAGTCTGTTAAGAGCGAAAGAAGTTCCGAGAATTTGTCAACCGCTATAAATACCTTTTCTTTTCTCTTTTCCTGATCAGTTCACTTGTGCTCGGCTACAGAGATAACAAGAAGACAAGAAGACGCTAAGTCCACGTGAGGCATGGCCATGAGTGCGTGGTGAAGCCAGTTTCCTCTGGCCTGTTGTGATTACTGAGTGCGCTATAGTATGCCTAAGTGCGCAGAGTTGGCAGACATTTGATCCCGGTGCCCGACGCCGTGGCAAGAAGCGCGTCTGATTAAACCTCACGCTATTTCTAAAGGCTTCGAGCCAAAAGCAGACTATTTGTTGTTTGATGCCAAACAGAAGGCACCGCCAGCTTGAAAGAGGGTTAGTATTGACACGCCTCTGTATGAAAAGAGAGCGCCTGAAAACATAACAAATTTGTATTCCACTTCTAAACTCTTCTGGCCACACATGACCCCAAAATGTGGCTGAGCTGTTTATCGGTACTGTCAACTTCTTTCCTGGATGTGTACTCTCACAAAGCCCGAGGCGTGCTTTGTCAAACATTTTAATATAGTGATAGCTCCATGTTTTTGTATAAATCCGAAGAAATTTTATAAACACTAGCCGGTGAAATTTTTTCACAACTCGGATCTATCCGACGAACACTCATTTTAATGTCCAGTATGAACCTGTTCTGCTTTTTATAAAAGAGCATGTTCTAAGCTTCTGTGGGACGGCTCGGCAAATACGAAATTTACCGTACATCAACATAATCTAATGTTCATGAGATCCAGGAGGCAATAATACGAACTAAAGTATAGTGGATGTTATTAGAAGTAACTGCAATGTAAATAGCAAGAAAGAAAAGTGGACGAAACGATAACTTACCAGTGGCTAGGACCGAACCTGTGGCCTTCGAGTAGCGCATCTGATGCGCTACCACCTGGTCTACCTGGCCACTTGGTGTGTAACGGTAGCCATGGGTAGCTATGACGGTGAGCGTTTTATACTCACCGCCATTGCTACTGGCGACACTAACTGCCACTCCCACGTTTAAAGGCGCATATGTACCCCATAAAGTGAACTGGGGAATACTCACTGGGATAGCTCAATTGGGAGAGCATCATATGCGTTATTTGAAGATTGCAGGTTCGGTCCTTGCC
Organism: Rhipicephalus annulatus; assembly: GCA_013436015.1. Classification (NCBI taxonomy): domain Eukaryota; kingdom Metazoa; phylum Arthropoda; class Arachnida; order Ixodida; family Ixodidae; genus Rhipicephalus; species Rhipicephalus annulatus. The sequence goes on along the minus strand of WOVY01010886.1, from coordinate 399,528 downwards.
TGTGGGAAGGTAATTTCGCGTCCACTGCTCTTTCTTCATATCTACTATAGAAATATTTCTAATAACACCCCCTCACTCTTCTTGATATTAATGTCTATTAGCTGTCATTAACATTGTGTCTAGTGAAAAAAAACTAGCCCTCAAATTGTCTACTTTTTTCTTCATCTACAGTGTCAGACTTGATACTTTCCGGGAGTATGCGACAGATTATTGGTCAGCTGCCAGCTCCTAACAACATCACGTGCTACGTGACGCCAACACAAAAAATAAGACTGCTCACACTACTACAAATAACTTCTCATATATATATATATATATATATATATATATATATATATATATATATATATATATATATATATATATATACTTTACTTAGCAGTATACTGAACCATAATTGACGCCCTTGAGTCTGATGCTACCTTCATATCAGATCATTGTTTAGGGAAACCCATTATGGGCCGACATGCAAGCATTTCATACACCAAGGTGTTACTCGAGGTGGAGTATTCAGGAACACACAATTAAGTATTGTTAAGATCATCCTCGGGAAAGTACAGAAAAATATGCGCAGATATTTATCTATGCAGGAAACATTGGTGTTTGGGCATCAGATGTAATAAGCCGGCAGGCGCGTGCGAGACTTCAGAAAGCAGTGCACTCTATTTTGTCATACCTTAGAGAAAAAAGCCTCGCGAATTCTCCAAACAGATTGGTGCTGGTTGCGTTCACGTGGAAGGCAATGATATCACTACCCATCTTTATCAGTGGACAAATTCTCTACTACACCCGAAAACACAGGCTCTTGGGTGTCACCACTGATCGAAATCTCTGCTGGAGTCTCCATGTGGCCACTCTAAAAAAACACCTAACAGTCATCTTCTAAGTTTTCATCTTCCTCATAGGAGAAAAGGGGCGCACGTCACTGCATGCAATGTTGTAGCTATACAGGACGCTGTTCCTGGGGAAATTACGGTACAGCTTGCCGGTTTTGACGAACGCCTGCAAAAGTAGTACACGAAAAATTGAAAATGCCAAGAGCCCAAAACTCGGAAATGATCTTGGACTACAACGCTGCACATTCACAGCGGAGACCATCGCAGTCTCCAAAGATCGTCCAGCCACAATGCCCATTGCTCTAGAGGTGCTTTGAGCACACATTAGGCACCTCGCTCGCTCCCCTGCCCAACACCTGGCATCGCTTCCAGAAGACCGACAGAGTGCCTTCTTCTGTAAGAGAATATTGAGTTACCATTAGCGCCTTCCAGCAGGTCACACAATTAAAAAACGTATCTTGACACCCCCTTGGTGTTTCAATCGTCCAAAACTAAATTTCACAGTGCCAGGCATTCGCAAGAAGGTGGATCTTTTGACACCAGCTTTGAAGCAGCTGACTCTACTTATGTTGGACGAAATATACTAGCACTACGTTAAACTTTATATGGGTGGTTCGACAAATGTTAGGGTATCTGCAGGAGCTGTGATCTTCTTAGCAAAGCCGAAACCATCCAATTTCAAACGTCTCACAAAACAACATTGACAGCCTCAGAGCTTGCCGCACTCCACAGGAATGATCAAGAAGCTTCTCTCAAATCATGTATCTTTGCTGATTCGAAACCAGCTCTGTATTGTATTCGAACTGAGATACGTCGTGGACCTCTTGACCAATTTGTGCTGGAAACGAGACAACTGTTCAACACGTAATACAGAGAGGACATGATGTAACTTTTCAATGGTTACCAGGCCACTGCGGAATTATCAATAACGAGCATGCCGATGACGCAGTAAAGACCGTTCACGAAAATGGCGAGATGGATCCCAATCCACAGTAACGAAACGGCGCAGCAGCAAGGATTATTACGCTCACGCACCATGTCACCAGGTTTCTGTGGAACACTCCCTGTTTCCTCCACACCCATCGTCACCGCCTTGATTCATGCCTATGACTTACCATTTTATCTGCTTTATAACCACATATGAGACAACATTCTTTGCCGCATGTGGCTGGGGGTGACTTATACGGGCGTCTTAGCTTGCCGCATCGGATGGGCAGACAGTGCTGCGTGTGTCCACTCCAGCGCTGACCAAACCATTGAACATATTTTGTGTCAGTGCCCTCAGTTCAGCTGTCAGAGACAGTCCCTATCAGCAGTGTTTGCACACCTCGATGACCAGCTGTTTTCTTAAAATCAAATTTTGGAGTGTCGGAACGATTGAGCTTCACGCCCAAACTCGACGTAAGCTCTCCTGAAGTTTCTGTGATCAATCCCGCTCGTCGAACAATTGGGACATCCTAGTGTGTGTCTCTTCGCTTCTGTGTCGCTCTCTCTTTTTCTCATTCCGTTTTCTTTACTTTTCTGTTTCCCATTTCTCTTTCTCCAGTACAGGGTGGCAAACCAGATTCTTTCTTTTTGGTTAACTTCCCTGCGTTTCTTCATACTATCTCTCTTTCTTTCTCTCTCTCTTGTTTGTTAGATCTTATTACCATTGTGTCTAACAAATAAAAACAAGCTCTTGAAATATTTACTCTTTCTTTCATCAAATCTAAACAGAAGAATACGCCCATTGTACATTTCAAAGGACTTGTCGTGCATGGAGCGAGAGACGCAAACCTACACATAGGTCCCGGGAGCGCGAGGAGCCATTTGGATATGCGGTTTCCTGTTGGCACTGGGACGTGCCAACCAATATACGAACCTCGTAAATTATGCTGTCTTTTACAAGAGACATTAAGGGTATAAAAAGAACAAACGTAGGTGTTTTGTGTGAAGATATTGGTGCGAGTATGTATCTATGTTTTTGCGCTCAAACCTTTCAGGCAACTAATATACGCCTTACGATGTTTCCGTGTCCCGACGTCGCTTTATTTTAAATGTCGAAGTACTAAGATAATTGCAAAATTAAAACTGAAAATTTCTGAGGATTGGGGATTCGCGAAAAATCAACACTGGTACATGCCGTATATTCTAAAAAAATCCAAAAACCACCACGGAATTTTATAAAAAATGAACTCCGAAAACACGGGGCCCTAAATATGGGTGAACAAGTTTTATCATTGGGCTGAATGTATTATTTGCCTGCTTCCGGCATTTCTTTTTTTAAACCTCCCCAAGATGAAAGAGAAAATTTGTATAGCGCTTCTAACTAACAATTTTTGTCATTCGTCAATGCATCTGTCTGCTTTCAGTGAATTATATTTCGTCAAATGTTTGGAGCCGGTCCCAATAACTTGACAGTTTATAATTTAGTAATTGTTACTATAATTAGTGGCACAACCGTAATAGCTTACATTGTATTTTCCCCTAAACGTACACTGCTCCGCTCAACTTAGGCACATGTGTGTGTGTGTGTGTGTGTGTGTGTGTGTGTGTGTGTGTGTGTGTGTGTGATGTGTGTGTTCTCTGCTGGCAGAGGAAGTCTCTTTATAAAAACTGATGTTTAAGGTGAGTTTATGCTCTGTCTAGCTCCGCTTTCTTCTTTTCCAGCTATATTTGTCAAGCTCAGAGTAAAGCTCGTGGTTCTTAAGCGCTCGTAAAAATCTAGTGGTTCCCGTATTTTGCTTAGACTGAAATGCGAGGACTATGAGTGAGCTTTCAAAATACAACGAAACTCGCGGCATTCAGCTGCAAACACAGCTGTGGGTGCCTTAAAGAAATGTACTTTGTTATGCTTTTCTTCATGACGTACAACATCTCAGGCGCAGAATGCAAGAATAGCCTGATACTTGCCAAAACAAAAGAAAACGAATGCAAACAGAAAAAGCTGGTTATACGGTGCTTCACGCACTACGCACAAGTTTACCGCACCTATATATGTATAAACAAATAAATAAATGAATAAATAATTATGTAAATACACACACACACACATCAATATATATATATATATATATATATATATATATATATATATATATAGCGACATTGCCCCCAGTACAACTGTAGATAGCAATGCACAAAAGTAGACGCATCCTGTCTATTTCTTGTAGTTTGTGTTGTATATTTAAGCAGCCTACTTTTGAGAGTGACGATCACCACAAAAGGTGGGTAACGGACATGACCTTAAATGCTTTCATTATTTTCTCGGGCGCATGGGTGGTTACTTCAGTTCTCCGGATATTCCTCTGCCACCTCAGAAGGCACAAGGGAACTCACTACAGGAGCGGAACGTGGGCCGGATGATTCACATTAGGTATACTCGTACTACCACAGGAGCTGGTGAGTTAATGAAATTTCTTTACGTCTCCTGCCCAGGCATTGATTATGATGAACAACAGACGCACGGCGATTGGTTCCCATTTAGATTGAAAGATTGCTCCACAATATAGAGCTAGTGATGACTTGTATAGCAATATTCTTAACGAACTTACTAAACACGCTGTTTTCGGTAAGTGGACGTGACCGAGTTTGTATAAGCTGACGGGTGCACTTGTGTTTCTGTATTTGACCACAATAACCACAAACATCAAGTTTTCAGGGCACGGTTTTTAAGTGCTTTATACTTGCTTGAAAGGTCGAGATCAAGCTTCCACCTAGCTTTTTTTGTTGCACCAAATACTGTAATTTAAACTGTCCTCTTCTTCTGACAGCTATATTTTATTATTTACGAGCATGCCATGCCAGTAAGTTTGTACAGGATTAAGTCTCTTGCGCTCTCATACTTTTAATTGCATAGCGTCCTAGAGCATGACACGATGGTGACACCGCGTTGCGAGGAAGTGCTTCTGTTGCAGGGGCCGTTGTTACTGATCTAAACGGGTCATAAATGTTATGTTGTTCAACAGAACCCCCCTCTATGGTAGTTTTTTATTAATAAAGAGAGCGATAAATATTTCCCAGGCAGCAATATAAGCAGTTTCATAGGATAAATATGCAATTAGGGGGACATGCTCTCAAAATTTGCTCCGTTCTAACCTGTGACATATTATCTATCGCTTCTTAAATCATACTTTAAACTTTCCGTTATGCAAAAATAAAACGTCCAACGTTGTCAGTAAAAAACAATTTTTTGGCAAGCCCCCTTCTTTTATATCTTTCCAAGAGTTGCTTACTCATCCGTCTACTCATTTCAGTGTCTTGCTGTAAAATCTCATCGACTAAAAATAAGGGAAGACACAGTGAACCTAGTGCCACTTAGGTGCATCAGCAATCTATGGTGGCCTCATTCACGCGATAGACGTGTGTGACACCAAGTATCCCAGTTTCAATCTTCAATTCATGTTTAGACCTAAAAATAATTGGTGACCCGCAATGAATCATGGCCTCAGAAGCTGATATTACAATGAACGTATAGTTGGAATTGTATTTTGCAGTATGAGAATAGATGCAGGAACAACGGGTGCATACAAATACGGTCACTTCAAGTTTTTGGATGATGTAGTCACCGTGCTGAACAATCTCGATATACCTTCCACTTCTGCAAGATGCGTCTTGGGTGCCACACTGCAGGCACCAAAGGCAACATTTCGCTGGTGGCACAGCTCCAAACCAATAGCTCCTACTCGTCTTAATTCTTATAACTCACCAGGAAAGTCGATTGTCATGTTCATCATAAAAAACTTGTCTAACTTTACTCACACCCTGCAGTGAGCACGAGATGAATTTGACGGTCTACTTGAACTGTTCCCTTCAATAATGCCCCGTAGTCAAGTGATCCCAAATTGCTGGCAAATGTGTTTTTTCAAAAAAATGCTAGTTCTTGAAAAAAATAAAAGTTTTGAGAGAGCACGAAAACGACGTGCCCGATCGTAATTATACTTGAAGAGAGTTGGGAACGCTGCTCATGCATCTAATTACCTCATGAGGCACGCAGGACCGTCAAGCGCTGACTGGGCTCTACAGACCTGTGAGGTGTAATGGCGTAAAGAATCTTCCCAATATCAAGCAGTACAGTGGCCTTCCTCGACTCTGATTTTGTACTGACTCAGTAATTTAATTTGGAAGCAGCGCGGAAACGCAACTGACATTACTTCTCAGGCGCGCAGCCTGCAATTACAAACTTACAGAGATGTGTGGAAACTTGTGACTGTAACTTCGAGATGACTTGTTTAGGTTTCTATATTAAAACACGTGACATATTAAGCCTAATTTTAAAAATAGGTCATGTATTTGAATTGATTGCTTTTCTCTTACAACCAATGGCCACCTAAACAGGCAATTCCACTCAAACAATGTATATGAGTACATTTTTAAGCGTTCACTCAAAGAAATGTGGTCACAATACAACACGAAGATTGACGTAGTTCCGTAAAACTCTTGGCATGAAAGATTAGGTGAGTTCGTATGACATCAAAGAATAACTTCATAGCACCGAAAACAAAGACTGATGAAAAATAGGTGACACCTTCAGCACTGTGAAAACTTATTTCCGTAAAATTTACTGTAAGAGAGTCATTTCCTTCTTTATACGTGTCAAATACAAACAAGGCCGCATCTTGTTGAACTAAGCGGTTGTTACTAGGTGACGAAGCACATGATGTGACTCTCCAGCTAAACACACACAAAAAGTGAGAAGCTACCCAAAGGAGTGCGAAAGTGTTCTGGTACTTGACTTCAGGCGCATGTTAAATAAACCTCAAATAAGATCAATAATTACGGACTCCCTTATCATATTGTTCCTCAACGCATGTGTGTTGCTTTGAGATGCAGAAGGCTCATCAAGCCATCGCATTCAATCTGAAGTGGTGCGATCTCATTTGAACATATTTCGCGCAATCGTATTATTCGCACACAACCGCTGTTCTATCTGGTTTTACGTTTACTTTTTAAACAGAATCATGCTAACTGCATCTTACATTTTTTTTATTGTACACTGACATGTAAACTCAGTAATTATGGATGTAATAGAACAGCAGCTTTATGTGTAAAGTGGTTGATATAGTAAACATGTTCTTTCCCCTGTACACCGGATTTCCTACAATCATTTCTCATAGTTCCCGATAAAGTAACAAAAACACGGCATAACTCCTGCTGTTCTGATATTCTCATGCCAGTATCTCATTCTACACCATGGGACACGTACCTTTTCAATTCTACTTTTTTCTTTTGTTTTATTATTCTGCATCAGCCTTCTCCAGACACTTGCTCACAACTCAGACACGAGCATAAAGGGTGCATTGCCCCACACCTTCTTTCGTGAAGCCACTGTGCTCATCGCCGTTTCCTCGCAAGAAATATTCCGCTAGGAAATGACAAATGAAGAACAAGAGAGCGCGCGTGGTGCCCAAATGGGTGAAAAAAGTGGAGGTGGACTGTGCATAGCATTCCAGTGATGAAACTTCGCACATCCCGGGTTGATAGTGGGCAGACGTACAAACGTTCATACATCACTTAACTGTTGATGCGGCTCTTCCTTGCTATCTATATCATTGACTCTTGTCAAAATAACCTTTCGTATTTAAATGGCGTTTTTAATGGATGAAATTACGCAGTTCATGTTGTTCTTTTCCCCGAAATTATTGACCCTTTTTAGGGGGGTAAGTATTTTTTTCTCCAAAAAGAATTCATTTGTCGCAACTTGTTCAACATGTAATGCTTTCTTTATTAACCGCATTCAAATATTTGTCAAATTTTTATCGCTTTTATTTTCGTTGGTTGTTTTTTTTAACTTCATGTTATTTCCTAGTTGAGAGTAGGAAGGATAAGATGCCATGGTACCGCCTATCTCACGTTTGCAGAATTAGATTTATTTTCGTAAATTGCCATTAACGTCAGCTTCGGCTTTTTGATAAAAGTAATATCATGTTATTCGTGCCGTAATGATGATGATGTTGGTGCTTTGTCGCGCAAGGGCCATGTGATGGCCAAAGAGCGCCAGTTCACGGGACAAAAAATGTGGACAATGATTGTAATTAGCGGCTGTATAAGGGCCTTAAAATTTGTGTAAAAACATAGAAGGCGGGTAAAAACATAAAAGTAATAAAATCAAGACCAAGCCATTAAAGGTGTGTGGTGTTAATGAATGATGAAAGTTGTGATAATAGAAGCCATGGTGGACATATATGGCATCATCACAAGTGCCTCCATAGTTCACACCCTTGCGTCCAAGGGCCGCGAGGCAAGTGCTTTGGTGAGTGTAGCCACCGCAGCGCAGACCTCTCTGGAGAGTTCGTGCTACGGAATGCCCGGGTATATGTTATGAAATGTACGAACTTCTCTCGAAAAAGCTAACAAGGATTTATGTGTGAAAAGTGTTTTTCCTACCGACGAATATTCCAGGATGAATTGGTATCTGTTGTTCGTAGAGTAATTGAAAGTGATGTTTTCTTAGCGTGTCTAATTCTTTACACTTGATGAGAATGTGAAGTACGGCGAGTGCTTCTCCACATCTATCACACACAGGTGGATCGCCCCCAGACAAAAGAAATGAATGTGTTGTGTGTGTGTATGTTCTGTTCTCAACCTTGTAAGGATTACTTTCGTGTGGCGTGATTTTGATACTGGCGGCCAATGACCAAGTTGCGGCTTGATGACATGCAATTTATTACCTGTGTGTGTGTTCCAAGTGTTCTACGAATAACCCCTGAGCTTTCGTTTTAGAAAACGTTTCATGTCGAGTGTTGGAATCGGTATCAATGTATTGGTAGTGGTTTTGTTGGTGGATCCAGCTAGCTAGTCCACCAGAGCGTTGCCTTGTATTTCGCGATGTCCTGGCACCCAACAGACTACAACATGCTGCTTCGTTGAGTAGACTGTGCATAAAAGCGAATAAAGCGAGACAAGGACAAGGTTTTTTTGTGCTTTTTAAGAGTTCTCTGAGCTTTTACTACACTTAATGAATCTGTATATAATATTGCCTTCTGTTTTGTAATTTTTAATGTGTTTAACGGCCGCAAGTATTGCATAAGCTTTGCCAGTGGAAATGATTTGTATCTGAGAGCAGGGTGCCGCCTTCTGAAAAGGATGGCCCGACGGCTGCGTATGAGACAGATGTGTTGGTCGTTGAAGCATCTGTAAAGAACTCAGGACATGTGTATGTTGTAGTTCTACGAAGTATGTCTGAATTTGTGCAATTGGTGCGTGCTTCGTAACCCTTAAAAAAGACAAGTCGCAATCTATCGCCTGCCACTGCCATGGTGGCAGGCATACTACGGGAGCAATCAAGCGGTGTTCAAGTGGCACATCGGGTTCCTTCGCTAGGCCCCTCACATGGAGTGAGTAGGGCTGTCCCATAGAAGGCCATTTCTCAAACACAGAAAGGCTTGACGTGTCATTAATTTTGAAATATGAAGGATGTTCCTTGTCTGCGTTCCCTTTGAGATAATATTTAAAAGACAAGTAACATATATGTAGGTGGAGCGACCATTCGTTCGACTCCACGTACAGGCTAGTGCCAAAAGCAACCGTAAAGAGACGCATGCATCATTGCCATAATAGCGACACGGTTAAAAAAATAGGGAAACTTTCAAGCATTGCTTTTAAGAGCTGAACGCGATAGTGATATCCTGCCCGTGGTGCATACTTCAACCACTTAGCGCATACTTTTTATTCCATGATGTTACTCGAGACGTTTAATCTGCTAATGACCATAATGTAAACAACAAAGTTTAAAGTGGCTCGTGTCGGCGAAGCTTTCGCATATTGTGGAATTGTAATGGGTGAAATGGTTTATACCACGAGCAGTTATGTACGCGAAATAGTTTCCACCTTGCTATGCATCCACTACGCGGTCTTAAAGGCCAACTCTGGCAATTTTTCCAGGTGTGGATCTCAATGAAATTTACTGTGTACGTTCAATTGCACGTTTGTGCCTTTAATGCCAAATTGCAGGCTTGAGAGTTTCGCACATTCTTTTTTCAAATGAATTTTATAGCTTGCCTCAAAACGCTCATCTCGCTTGCCAGAATTAATGGCAACATTGTGTGTGTCACGTTGAGTTTTGCCTAGTGGAAGTAACGAACTGATGTGCCGCAGCAGCGTCTGCTATGAATTGTGTGGGTTTCACCAGCGCTTCCTTGGTTGAGCGTGCGATTTGCTTCTCCGTATTGGTGGGCGTGCGATAGGTGCAAAGTCGCGTTGCATTGTGAGCCACGCAAGATTTGCTGTATATTCACAATAACAGCGTAAGCATTTTAGCCGATCACCCCAGATGGCGTGGACAGGTAGTACCATTTGTCGGGCATTATGTGCATTCAGGCAGGTTCTGGCAGTGACAAGCAAATCTTTACGTCACACGTAGAAGCACCCTCAGTTGAATTTCGCTTTTGGAATTGTGGTTTCTCCGTAATTAAAAAAATATTTTTTTAGCATTTCAGTTATCAGGTGCGTGAGAAGAGGGTGTAAAGAACATAAACGTACCATTATCCTGACATGGTCAAAAAATAGCCGCAGTTGGTCTTTCAAAGGGCCCTGAAACATTTTCTGAGCATGGTGAGAAAACGCTTCCGAACGGTAGTAGAGACTCCCGGGAACACAGGAGCCAAATGTTACAGCGCAGCCTGTGGCCTGCGATGCACAATAAATTCTCAAAATTGGCTGAAAATTGCTTTATTTACTACGGACAAATGACCTAAAAGGCTCAAATATTACTATTCAGGGCCGTTCTATCAGCCACTGGCTGATTTTGAACAGAGCGCACCTGGTTGTAACATGGATCGCCAGGGAGGCCACGATTTTTCTATATCACGCGTGCGTCGTGACCTCGAGCACACAAAGTGCTCGAGGTCACGACGCACGCGTGATGAATTTACTCTGCCCGTACCATCTCTCCCTGTCTAGCTTCCAGCGCTTTCATTGGGACAAGAGAAGAGGGAATGTGAATACAAGATGAGGCATATCTTTGCAAATCTGTTCGTACTGCACGGATTCTAAAATATTCTGCGGGGGTGAGTTCGTGAGGCGATAAACCCGTTTAGTGAGTTCAATCTATGGCTGCATGAAATTGTGTTACAGGAAGCCTTTATAAGAATACGCGCAGTAAGTTCTGTGGCTTCTGTTATGGGTGGTTAGCTTTAAACCACGTAGTCGTTTGATAATTACATGTTCTGACGCCTGATGACAATGTAGACTTGTATCTTGGAATATCATTGCGATAATACACGTTGGATATTGAAGCCGGTATACAAGAAGCGTGTGTCGGCCAAATATGAACGTTCTCTTCACTGCATTTCGAAGCAGTGAAAATGTATTTTAGCTGCATATCCAAGCATGTGCATGATTGTGGGGTAGAACACCTGTTTGCCACGCAAACGACCTGGGTGCAATCCTGCCTCGTACGCAAAATTTTTATTATTCATTTTATACGCATATTTTTCAATTATTCGGTCATGCACAAGTTGATGATTTTTTGCTCGAAACCAAAAACGCCCACGCCGACCCCGACGCCAGAACTTCTGCCTAGCGAGCTCTTTAACGCTATCGAGGTAAAGGTGTGCTTCTTTTCACCAATACCTAGAAACTGTACAAGAAAGCTGGCCTCTCCGCATAGAGAGTCATTAGGCTCTTTAGGCGGATATCAATCTTTCAACTTTATTGATACTGTCGCGTCATAGATAAAATGTTGGGAGAATAACGCTGACAAACGTAATAAATAACGTAATAGCGAGAGACGGAGTGCGAACGTGAGAGAGAGAGTGATAAATTATAAAAGATATCACGGTGTAAGCTTGCTGGTGTCCATTATCGCTACTCGGTCGAATAGCGTAATGCTTACTTGACGATTTTCGATCCGTGTTGTCAAAACACGCCTTCAGGGGCTGGCTTATACGGAAGAGATTATCGAAGAAGCCATCAGCGTTGTGTAAAACACGCTAGGCGCCAGGGCCTGTTCAGTTGGATGTGAGGTATCAATACCGGCATTGAATTTTGCATGACGAGGCATGTTCCTCGGACGTGATGTTTAGAGCATCGTGCTTTGGCACAATAGGCCCAGAGTGAAAATCAGGCTGTCAGAATATGTCAATATTTTTACTTTTGGTTATAATAGCGTACATACGCACTGCGCGCATGCCACTCGTTCATGTTTTCGTGTGAGTGTGTGGGTGCTGGAATGCAGAAAAATAGATTGTTCTCCTATCCAGAACAGGTTGTAATATGAAGTGACACGCCCTATGCATAAAAAAATGAAAAAAAAATTCAAGCACACTGATGGCGGTAGCCGACATGCAAATTATGTCCTCTCGAGCATAAAACGAGCCCTTAATCGACCGTTTATTTTGCATACAGCCACTAGCTACCTGCGGCATTTAGGCAATTCGCCGTACAGGCCGATGTTCTATATATAGGACATGTCGCAGTACTAGTGAGTGCTTATGAGAGCACGCTTTTTGTAGACATTGATACTTGTCAAATAACCTTCCAACACCGAATTTTCGAAAGCACAAAGCAGCGCTTGCAAGTTGCAACACCGCTAAGTCGTGAATACGTGCTCTTTAACACACTGTGTCTTAAGTAGTGGACACCACGACTTCTTGATTTCTTTTTTTTTTCCATAGCATGGCGGTGAAGTAAGGCCTCCAGCCGCGGCGTCAACTACAGCCACGTCAGCAGTGACGGATGCAGAGTCACTGATTTCGCAATGCTAAATCAAGAATTATCGATCTAACACCTTTATTTGTCCTCGAGGAATCCGCTTCAAAAAGGCTTCGGATCACGTAGCCGTAACCGACGCAAGATTTTCAACGCTGCATTTGGAGTTTCGAAGCGAAAGGTTTAGGTGCAAAATCAAACACAAAAATTGACCGGCAGGCCAAGTAATGTTGTCGTCACATGACGTTGTTTGCTCAAAAGTGGACCGATTATAGACAATAAATTTTAAGTGCACACACAGGCGAGGACAACACGCACGCATCACACGCAGACGTCTTTAGATGCTCTGTCATCGTCTATTTGTACGCTTAGAAATATTGGTATTGTCATACAACAGACCACCAAAGTAGAAAACATGAAGGCAGTGCAAAGCTGTGTCAGATACGAAAAGCTCTTGCAGGGGTACGAGAGAGGATAATATATCAGCTGAGAGGTAAAATAAGAAGATGGCTCTCATCTGCGAGTCGTTGTAGGCAAATGTGTATGGGATCCTGCCAGTATTCTTGATCTTAAAACACGGCGAAATGAAAGTTTACCCCTCGGGTGTGCAGAATAAAATTCACGTGGGCGCGGTTGCTTCCGTATGGTTAAGCAGCAGAATGACTGCTCGAGCGAGTAATTTACGGTAAAGAAAAATTTACCATTGCAAAAAGACAAAACACATAAAAAGGTATTCACAGACATAGTGCTGTGTCTGTGTATTCCTTTATATATGTTTTGCCTTTTTCGGCTAGTAAATCCATCTTAAGCAGCAAACTAGGATTGTCAGTAGCTCCAGTAGATTACTGATTATCAACGTTCTTTATATTTTAAGAATATACTGCACAAATGCTGCTTACCATATTGAAAAAAAAACTCAGTGGAAGTGATTTTCACTCAAAACTTGTCTACAACTGGCGATATGTGTTATCGCTGGCTCGTTGGCCAAAAATGTACGTCAACGTGGCAGAAGCACACAGCATTCACTAATTTTTAATTCAGCAGTCTAAAAATTGATCACACAAACCAGGCATGCGTACACTGGTAAACTGCACGTACTTATTTCCTTCATATGTCCTGTTGCTCCAATTCTACGAAAAAAGAGAGAAAAAGAAACCATACGCACACGTAAAATTCACCTGAACACACACGTTGCCGCATGCGTGGCCTTCTGCATATAGCGCAGTCGTTTCTGCACAGTTGGTAGCTATCACTTCACAGATTCTTGTCAGATTGAATCTAATATATTCTTTTTACTGAACGAGGAATGCCACGAAAACTATAATAATAATAATAATAATAATAATAATAATAATAATAATATAATAATAATAATAATAATAATAATAATAATAATAATAATATAATAATAATAATAATATAATAATAATAATAATATAATAATAATAATAAACTATTATTTATTTGAAGTACCCAGGAACAAACATGAGGCCTTTTTACAAGCACACATAAAATAAGATAATAAAATTGAACAATATAATACAGCCTACAGAAAAATAAAATAAGGAGTACAAAACGAATGACAAATAGAAATCACCGTAAAACAAGAAGAATAAAAATAGGACAAGAAACATAAAACGGGAGTGAGAAACAAAGGGGAATAAACACAACTATTTAAAGACGGAAAACTTCCTGAAAAACGGAAAAAATGATTTCATGATTGATTGATTGATTGATAGATTGATTGATACAATTGGTTTAACGTCTCAAAACCACATTTTGATTATGAGAGACGCCGTAGGGGAGGCTTCCGGAAATTTCGACCATCTGGGGTTCTTTGACACGCACCGAAATTTGAGCACACGTGCCTACGGCATTTTCGCCTCCATCGAAACGCGGACGCCACCGCCGGGATTCAGTCCTGTGACCTGTGGGTCAGCAGCCGAATTCCTTAGGCACTACACCACCATGGTTGATCAAAAAAGTAAAAAAAAAAAGCCGGAAAATAGAAAAATCTGTACATTGTGAAAGACTATGTTAAAGCAGTGCGAAACTGAGTTAAAAACAATTAAAGTAGATTGTGAGAAGCATCAAGGTCTTAAACGTTAAAATTATGTATATTTTGTATTTCGTGAGCGGTAGAGTGTTGAAAGAAGTTGGCAGGTACAAGTAATAGTCGATTCCTTTGGGTTAATTTACGTGGAATTCAAGAACTTACACAACTGAGAAGCAAAGGACAGGATATCATACAGTGAACTAGTTTGTAAAGAAACAATAGGTCAGCGCCATGGAGTTTCTCACAAAAAAAGCCTAAAAGAAAGCGTGGCGCCACTGTCTATGCGAAGTTTTAAAGGACCCCGTTGGAGCACTGGGAATGACGGTATATGTTGGAGTGTTTCAATATTCCCCGTATACGGCTAATAGACAGCTAAGTGGACAGCGGCCATCTTAAGTCCCATTTTAATTCTGACGCAGCCGGCAAAATAGACAGCTCCGAAAAGGCCGCATCGTATAGACAAATACGATGCATGCTACTTTGCTGTTCAAACAAAATGACGGCTCAGCGAGTCGCTCAAATAGATGAGATTTCGCCGGAATGGTCGTCTGCACACAAGCAGACGCTTTTCCGGGAACTCAATGTGGGTAACATTTACTTTTTAAAATTTAAACACGAAATAAAGCAGATAATACAACAGCTACGTTTGCTCATTTTAGCTGTTTCTTCTCGACGCGAGGTGGTGCCTTGTCGCGTATAAGCCGTCCAGACGTGTTCCATTTCTAAGACAGCATGGGCTCGGTGCTGTCTTCTGAGCTGTCTGCGTAGGCTGTCTGCGTGCTGTCTAAGAATGGAAACGCAGCCTGTGTCTTCGAGGATTGTGTTGGCTGGTGTTGAGTGAGGTTTTGACTTAAAAGTGAATACGACTGCGTAAATAAAGCTTCTATACAAACATTTATAACCGGATATTTTTCACGCGTATTGTATTATATTATAAAAGTGCACTTGACTTTGACGGGACAACCATATGACAAAAGAAAAAACAGACGACGTAAAGTGCCAGAAGAAACGCTTGCTTTGTCGTCTGCCTGCCATGTTTAGCAGGCGTTGGTTTCTTCTTATGCTCGTAAAATTGTACATCGACATAGAAGGCTCCAGTGTTAAATAAAACACGTTTTTGTGCACTGACAAAAAATAAATAGCCTATTACGTGTTCTTCTAGTAAGAAGTCCACCAATCTAACGTAAAGCCAGACGAATATTTGATGTATACAAATGCAAATCAAGTTCCAAGCTCACACATATCCCGACATTCCCTTGCATCCAGCATCTCACTAGCGCCACATTTCCATCTAGGTAATTTTGTGAGAAACTCTACGGCCAGCAAAATTTTGTCGGCAGTGAAATGAATGTATTTATAATAACCTGACCATGTTAGAGCGAGATGCAAAGTCATTTATAGCAAACAAATAGTTGAAAGCCTTATGAGTATTTCTGGATTCATTCAATGGCATCGCTGGCAGATTTAGTGATGCCATTTCAAATCACAGGTGCATACTCCAGTTGAAGAAGTCATAGTGCGATGTACAACTTTTGAAACGCTGTTGGGGAACTGAATTCTCGACAGATTCTGCAAATACAATCGAAAGAACGAAAGCCTCGCGTGGCAGTATGTTTAGTGTGAGCAAAAAATTGAGCATACTATCAAAATGAACACCAAGATCAGTGAACTCAGAAGCCTTACACGATGGTATTGACAGTATGGAAATGACATGATGAATGTTTTGGAGATATACTCAACAACTTGGTGTTTGGTGTATTCAGGGAAAAGTTATTGTACTCACACCATTCAGAAGAAGAACGCAAATCTGACTGCAGCACTGCAGCAATAGACAATCGTTAACTGAATGAATTTGTTTAAGAGAGCCCTAAAACACTTTTTGAGCACGGTCAGATAACGCTGCCCATCAGCAGTAAAGTCTACCGACAACGCGCGAGCCAGATATTATAGCGCAGAACGTAGCCTGTAATTTACAATAAATTATCAGTCTTTCTGCTCTCTCCACAAATTACAGAAGACGCTCGAAAATCACTCGTAGAAAGCCGATGTATGAGCCATTGGCTGATTTGAACATGGCGCACTCGGTCGTTACAGTAATCGCCGGTGGAGGCCGTGACATTGTCCACGCATGCGTGCGCGATCACAGTGAAGAAAACGCGCATTTGAAGAAAACTCCTGAAGGTCCCGAGGCACCCGTGACGTATTTTGTTTGCCCCTACCATACCTCCCTGCTTAGCTTGCAGTGCTTTCGCCGGGATGAGAGAAGAGAGAATGAAATTTTCGCATGCGACCGATCTTTGAAACTCCCCTAGCACTGAACGGATTCTTAAAATTTTTGCGGTGTTTAATTTGTGAGGCAATAAGCGCTTCCAGTGAATTCATTCCATGGTTACTTGAAAAAGTGTTTCAGGGCCCCTTTAAATAGCTTGATGTCATCAGCAAATAAGAGAAAAGAAGAATAACGAATTACAAAAGATACATCGCTAACGTAAATTGAAAATAACAGTGGGCCTAATACCGGCCCTTGAGGGTCTACACTAGTCACTTTGTACGAAGAAAATATTTGACTTTTTGATATTTGACTCGGACTTTTGATCCAAGTCCTTGAGTGTCAGACCTTTTAAACGAACGAAAAATGCGTGGCCAAACAGTCAGCGATGGCATGCATTTCGACACCGTCCGAGTCCAGTAGCTTGAAGGACATCCCACTTTTGCTAGACCTTTTGCGTACTATCGGCATTAAATGAAACGCGAACAGCGGAGCGCGCGCCACGAGCCTTATCAATGGCATGATGCGTGCCGTCAACCAGTCATTGGCACAGACAGGCCCGCACATTCAGTGTGGCAGCACTGCGCGATACCCCTACAGTTGATTGATTGATATCTGGGGTTTAACGTCCCAAAACCACTATATGATTATGAGAGACGCCGTAGTGGAGGGCTCCGGAAATTCAGACCACCTGGGGTTCTTTAACGTGCACCCAAATCTGAGCACACGGGCCTACAACATTTCCGCCTCCATCGGAAATGCAGCCGCCGCAGCCGGGATTCGAGCCCGCGCCCTGCGGGTCAGCAGCCGAGTACCTTAGCCACTAGACCACCGCGGCGGGGCTCCCCCTATAGTGCAATATTTCTGCTTGTTTTCCAGGTATGGTATTTGAAAGGAACAATATAAAAAAAACCGAGGTTAAACTACTGCAGCCGATAGCGAGTATTGTAGCACGGTTTGTCATCCCGGAGTCCATAAGCATATAATTTCTGGATAATTATAGGTATAGTAGACAAAAGTCGGTTCATAATGCTGGCAATTTCACGCTGTTTCATTTCGTGCCGGTAAAGCGAAATAGTTTGTGCTCTCTCCTTCGGAGAAATGCTCGGCATTTCCAGTTAAAGTGAAGCCTTTTCGGGTCGGTCTCTGAAAGAAGGGTGCAGATGAAGCAGCGCTGGCGAACGAGATACCACGATTGTTTAAAAAATCAACCGCAAACCGAATATATTTCTCTTTTTTGTTTTATCGTGTCAAGTCACCGATCGCACTGCGGCGCTGAAGTAAAAGCAAGGAATTGCGAGTGATACGATCAAAAGCTCTTAACACGCTCACGATGGCCACCATACCACCATACAAAAACTAGGGCAGAAACGAAGATAACGCACTGTGGGGGGATCGCGCAGTGCTGCCAAACCGGATTTGCACGCCTGTCAATGGTGATGACTGGACGGCCAACACTCTACTGTTTCTAATGCTTGAAACACACGCTCCACTCTTCGGGTTTCATTTGACGCTGATAGTACATACTTCCAAAACACAGCTGGCCTGTTAGAAATATTTTTTTTCTAATAGTGCATTACAAGACCTTTGGTCCGGTTTTCATGGGCATTTAGAGAGCTCGGAAAATCTGAACTCTCCGTTGCGCTTGCTGAATGGAGAAGATTTAGTGTTCTTGTGTGCGCTATCTTTACGCTTCAGTAAACTTCGAGGGTCAGGAGAAAACCAGTGGGGATATGTACAATGTTTAGAAGTATATCATGGTATAAACTTACATATTCTGCTTAACACGAGCTCCGTAAACTGCACAACTCGATCATTAACATTTTGTTTGTCAGTAACCTGGGACCAATCAACCGCTGACAAGTAATAAGAAAAGCCCATGTAGTTCCTTCTCTTGAAAACAAATCTTTGAATTTGGTAAAAATGACTGCTGTAGCTCGTAGTTTCAGCACACGCTGGTATTCGTACATTAAGTGGTGGGTGGAATTTGTCAGGACGAACAAGAGAGAAGTCGGAGCATGAAATTTCAACGGGTAGATTGTTGCAGAACCAGACCTCCGAGACGTTGTCATTAGAATGGACGGCTGTGTTGCGTTGCAGTACAAAGTTAGACATTAGAATATTCAAGAGCAAGCTGCACATTTTTCGATGAAGTGATTAAATTGACAAATGGTGAGCGTGCTCCAGCTTTTACCAGGCACATAAGCCACCAAGAACAATGATTATGAGCTTACTATGAGACTAAATCACATGTCTAATAAAAGACATGACATCATGAAACAAGGCGAGGTGGTAAAAACGCTAGGTGGTAAATAGAAACATCCAATTAACAACTTTTTTGGCACTCCAGGCTGATTTTTAGCCAGACAGATCCTTCGAAAAACTCCAATTCTTTTCGTCTAGCAGACTTGAGTGATATACGAATGGCAAACAGCACGTGACCACTTTTCTGTTTGATTGCATTAAAACTTCGGTGGCTGCAGAAGGTGGTGAAGGTCGGGGGAAAAAAGACAGATGAGAGGATTTCAGTGCCCCGCCAGGTTTCAGAAATAGCCATAACAGGCAAAGAAGACGAAAGAACATTAGCGAAAAACTTCTTTCTCTTGGTAAGTAGAACACGAGCATTCTGGTAGAGAATGTTCAATAATAATAATAATAATAATAATAATAATAATAATAATAATAATAATAATAATAATAATAATAATAATAATAATAATAATAATAATAATAATAATAATAATAATAATAATAATAATAATAATAATAATAATAATAATGTGTATGACGCCACAATTCGAAATTGTGGCGTCATACACATCAGCATAATTAGTTATAATTACCCTCTAGAGGAGCCCTACTGGACTCTGGCACTTCTATATATGTTAAGCTTGCCGCTCGCAGAATATGGGAATGTTCAAGGAAAGTATCAAATAGAAAGTAACACATAATAGAAAATTTCGCAGCGCGCACGACTACAAACTTTTTTTTTAGTTTTGATCACTGTGTGCAAGCACAATCCCAAGCGCTTTCGTTTGTTGACCGCAGATATAAAATGAAACAGTAAAAACTCATCACGCAACTCGCTGTGAAAAGTAGACACTAACCATGCAAGGCGCTTGCAGCAACCTCTGAAGAAGTACAACATTCGCCCCAGGCGTGGATTAATTCGGGGTGCAAAAAGTGAACGCACGAGCTTTAGTTTATTAATCACCGACCAGCTTATTAATTTTCGACCAGTTGAGCAAACAGGAGCTTGCAGTCGTGCTTGTACAATGGAGCAATCCGAGGTCGTCGTTCATTTGTCATACCCTGCACGGCCCCAATTATACCCGCGCTGTTTTGAGCAGAGGAAAATATAGCTGGATGTGAAGGAAGAACTGCCATACCACGAATTTAATACGAAAACAAAGATCGATGCTCCAAAGCAGCGTCTACACACATGCGCGCGAAAGGTGAAATACGTTCCGAGCCAAAACATTGCACTCCAGGCACTGAGAGAGAGCGTACGCTGGAACGACCCTACAACAATGAATACGCCCCTCACTCACAAATTCGCTTAAGGTGATCCTAAGCCATGAATGCAGTGAGATAGTCCACTGAAGCACGAACCGCTCGTTCAATTTCTCTCTTGTACCAGTTTCAAACTTTCCAGCATGCTCACTTTTTAACTGACTATAGCGACAGTTTCATGATGTTTTTGTTTATAGGAACGCTGAAAGTGGTTTTACGTTCCTTCATCCTTCATTGATATAGGAGTGGCGAAAGAGTAAAAAAATAAAAAAAGCTTACTCGTGCAGTGTTTCACCAGAGTGATCTAAACTGCAGAAAAAAAACGCAAATGTTACCAACCTCGATGACTGTTATTTATGGTTGTTCCACTAGACTCTGGTGAAATGTCTGACCTCACTTTACATTTGTCTGATTCAATGTCCGCACTATTGGATGCGTTTGCAAGACTTTGGTGGTCAGAAGTGTTTTTTCTCTAATTTACAGCAATGAAAGAAACTTGAAATTGCGCGTTTGTCGTCATCCTGAAGAATGTTATATGTCCCGAAAAACTGTCGTACGAACACTCGGCACTGGCTGCTGAAGCAGCATAGATATGGGCAGAACAAAACAGAACAAACGAGAAGCTAAGAAAACACAAGACTGTGACGAATGTGCATTATCTTTTATTCAGTAGCCGGTCGATGGAAAATTCGCCAGCGCACATTAACAGCCAACTATAACATTCTGTTGCGTCATACTACGCAAATTAACTGAGTTGGAGGACGTGACGTACAGCAGAAAAGTAATGTTGACATCGTCTAAATTATTATGCCTTTTACGCCATTTTTTGGCGGGTGGGGGGGGGACAGTATATCGTATAGAAATTTTTCAAATGTGTTTCCCTAAGCGTATTTCACAGGAGTTGAAATGTGCGCAAGACGATGGTGAAGTACATGTGTGTAATTTGCGCAGAAGGTTGCCTGACAACATTAAAAAAAGCCGCAAGTCGTCTTTTTCCTTCTGAATTTTGGTGGAATGATATACCATATATATATACTCGGATGATTGGTGAAGTTTTCTTTTTCTTTATTTTTCGATTTCAGAATAAAATAGCGGGTGCAGCAATCCACGAAAAAAATTCGGCAGACTTCACATGCCATGAGAATCGACGTCATGCGAGCATGTGGTGAGATGGTGAGTTTGGTGTAATGCTTTTGTTTGTTTTGAGAGAAATATCACTAAATTACGCCAAACATAAGTATCAATTTTATACGCACAGATATTTATCTTGAACAGTCGCATATGTTTATATAACCGGTTGTTTACACCAGGTGAAGGAGACGGTCAAGTAAAAACCCAGGCGTAGGCGGCTAGATAGATAGATAGATAGATAGATAGATAGATAGATAGATAGATAGATAGATAGATAGATAGATAGATAGATAGATAGATAGAAAGATAAATAGATAGATAGATAGATAGATAGATAGATTGATAGATAGATAGATTAGATAGATAGATAGATAGATAGATAGATAGATAGATAGATAGATAGATAGATAGATAGATAGATAGATAGATAGATAGATAGATAGATAGATAGATAGACAGACAGATAGACAGATAGATAGATAGATAGATAGATAGAATAGATAGATAGATACATAGATAGATAGATAGATAGATAGATAGATAGATAGATAGATAGATAGATAGATAGATAGATAGATAGATAGATAGATAGATAGATAGATAGATAGATAGATAGATAGATAGATAGATACGCAGGCTCAATGTCGCCACAGTTCGCTAAGAATTGCTTCGCATTTAAAATACTGGTTGAGTGGCAATCGTGGCGTCAAAAGGAGGGGCCACATTCTTTTTTATTTCGATAGTGGCCTATACCTGTTCCAGGATAAGTTGTTTCTTACAACGTGCCTTGGTCTCCACCGACTGGTCTTAAGTATAATTCCCACCACATTTGCATTTGTTTGCTACCAAACTTTGCGGGGGAGTCTTCTCATATTTGAACTTCTATTTTTTCGCTGCGGTGTCGTGTACTTCTATCTTCATTGTTCCCTCCCACTAGGAAGAGTGACAAAAAACAAACAAACAAAAAACGGCAAGCTTTGTGAATTTCGTGAGGTTGCAAGGATGTTATTTCTCCTCCTCTTCCTCTGAACTCGTCACGTTCTCAATCTGCCCTTTGTCCCAGGTAAGATCCTGCTGCGTTTCATCGCGTTCTCCTTCGAGATTTCCGCGACCTTTAAACTTTTCTCCACCGTCTTGAAGGTAACGTCAGCCCACTCTTCGAAAATGCATTTCCATACGTATACAAAAGATGCCCCCTTCAGCCGTCAAGTCAGTATTTTTTTGGGGGAAATGGCTGTCCCTCGGAGGCATCCCACACATCCCGATGGCTGAGCGCCAAAAACTGGGTATGGCTACCTTGCTTCAGGGGCTACGTAAGGCAGGGATTCCTGTAAAACAAGGTGACACCTTGGCCGCTGAGGAGTGCATTCTTGGCACTGTTTACAGAAGTGAGCAAGTTTTGTGGTGCAGACACCGAATGGCCACAGTCATGACTCCCTCCTTCTCTCCTTTAAAACGCACGGTGAAATCGCTAATCACTGCAACTTGCATTCTAGCACCAAAGCCAACTTTAATCGTATCTTTATAAATTATCCAAAAACAAATGCCCCATGGCAAGGATCAAAACACTAGAAGTGGCCATATGCAGCTGCACGAAGGCCCTCTATCGTTTCTCCACCCCTTTCGCTTGCACAAGTTTTTCATGACTGAAAAGCTTCCTTGCCTGTCTACCTCTTTTGAGTGTAGCATGAGAAAACTTTGGGATAATCGCGCTTCTTGAACATAACACTAGTATCTGAAAAATCATGGGCATGGCTTAGACACGGGTAAATATAAAGGCGCCCTGAAACACTTTTTCAAGTAACCGTACAAGGAATTCACTGGAAGGGCTTATTGCCTGACGAATTCAACGCCTCAAAATTTTTAGGAATTTGTTCAGTGTGAGTGGAGTTGCAATGATTTGTCACTTGCTGCAATTGCATTCTCTCTTCTCTCGTTCTGATGAAAGCGCTGGAAGCTAAGCAGGGAAGGCTGGCAGGGCCACGGAAAAACGTCACGTGCAACTCGTGACCTCGAGCACTTTTGGTTTTTTGCTTCGAATGCGCGGCTTTCTCAGTGTGATCGTGCGTTCACGCGTGGACAAGTAGCCGCTTTTCGCGACAATCTCGGTATCGAGCGAGCGCGCTATGTTCAAATCAGCCAATGCCTGATAGATCGGCTTGCAATGTGTGATTTCGGGCATATTCCGAGATTTGTCTAGAGAAGAAAAAGGTTTCTAACTGACTTTGATAACTCATTCGGACTTCCAGGCAGCGTGCTGCGCTATAAAATATGGCTTGCGTGTTGTCGGGAGCCTCTACAAACGATCGCCAGCGTTTTCTGAACATGCTCAAAAAGCGTTGCAGGGACCCTTTAAATATTTTTTAGGGAAGTCTTTTGACATAGTTCTTGGTGCGACGTCTACACGGGCGTGGTCTTCACACGACTATATACGGTTAACGGGATAACCCAATGTCAGATTAAACAATGGAAGTTTCATTTTAAGGGGCCCGTAAATGGTACCTAGAAGGGTAATATTTTTTGACAAACGGCCTAATGTTTCAAACAGTATACTTGTGCTGGTTATAGAAGCCCACGGTGCTTACTGGGCAAACTGTTTGTTTAGTGGGTGACCATATGAAAGTACTGTACTGAATAAACGTTAATTCTATGCGAGTATTTAAAGTCGTAATTATTGTTTTTCTTAGCAGCACGATTAGCAATGAACAAGTCACTTGGTGAGTTGTTCAAAATTGTTCTCTTTATGCACTTTCGAATGGTCACCTTACTATGTTTATTGATTTCCTGCATATAGAGTTTTTTTACTTTAATGCAGCCCAAAAGCGCAAAAGTTCTTCTCAAAGAGCATAAACAAGAGCTTCTAGCTACTTCAGCTTCTTGGACTCTTTTCAATAAATATGCCCTAACTCATTAAACTCGATTTACTTAAGGTTCGCTCAAGTTGTGCCAGCCTTCCTTCTGTTCATCTTTGCGTTCTCATTCTACACAGTCTTAGGACAACAACATCGAGCGACCAACGCCCACGCACGTGCGGCCGACACTCTTGAACACTTTCAACGAACGCGTATATCAGAGGGCACACTTCAAACTCTCCAGGGATTTGAGGCTACGACGCCGAGTTCGCTCGTACACGCGTCTAATCTTTGGTATAGAGAGCTCCATTATGGGATTAGCCGCGATCAAGGCAAAAGGCAGGCGCATACCTGCGTATATTTTTTACAGCAAAAAGTGTTGTGAGGTCACAACAAGGGCTGTTTATGGGGCCGTAGTTGGCCTGCGCCACCACCAGTGTCCGTAACCAGTATCCCAAGACAGAAGAAAAAAAAAACTAAGCAAATCAAAAACATCGATGATAGAATGAGATTCAAACTCGGGGCCCCAGTGTACCAGACCATATTCTACCACTAAGCTGCTCTCGTTTTCTCATTGCCTTGCATATCAAGACTGTTCACATAATAGAGAAAATACAAGAGAATAGTACAACCACAAAGTACAATGAATAACTATCAGCTCTGAGCTGGCTTTGGCATTCGTAACAATGGCTCAATTCGCAGAATTCACTCTGGCACATCTTCTTGCCACTGCAGCACTTCAAAATAACGACACACAGATACGCAAAAATATTCACGCACAGATCCGCATTTTCGAAAGAATTTGGGTTTGGCCATATACTGTGCACGCCCAGGACTATAAGGTACTCCGGCCTCGTGTTTAAGAGACAGAAAGCGGATGGCTTGAGCACTTAACGGTAATTCTTTTTTCAAGGTTCTCTGCAATATGTTCCAGAAAAACACCCAAATTTAGTCATCTATAGATGCGTGTTTTATTGTTTCCAGCTTATTGCGAAAATGCCAATGTGTGCCCCATGCGACGAAGGATACCCCATCCTCCAACCAAGTTTTAACTGGTTGGAGCATTACTATAGGTTGGAGCATAGTGAAAGAGGGTGAGGAAGAGGTAAAAAGTGAGGGATAACTTGCGCAGTCTGAAAAACGAAAGTGAGGAGGAAGTACAGTCAACCATATAGCATATAGGGCTGACTGTATTGGCGTGGTTCCATGCGCATCTCCGTGATCAAAAAACCATTGATGACGCAAAATATTTTAACATATACTGTTGTGATCAGACAATAAGCAGGGGAGGTGGCGCTCTTCTAGTGGCTTCAAAATACATTACTTCTTTTTGTATACATATTAACACTGATTGATTGATTGATTGATTGATTGATGTGTGAGATTTTATGTCTCAAAACCACCATATGATTACGAGAGACGCCGTAGTAGAGGGCTCTGAAAATCTAGACCACCAGCGGTTGCTTATTGTGCACCCGAATCTGAGCACATGGGCCCACAGCATTTCCGCCTCCATCAAAATTGCGGCCGCTGCAGTGGGCATTCCGTCGCCAAACCTGCGGGTCAGCAGCTGAGTACTTTAGCCACCAGACCACCAGGGTGGGGCACATTAACACTTAACTACAGCAAGTTTTGGCTGTAGTAACTATCGGCTACTGCATATGATATTAGGTATATGCTATCACTCTTTCTCGTCACCTTCAACATTTGTCGATGAACTTCACGACGCAAATAATACTGTTTGCACACAATTTCCATCACACCCCCCATTTCTCCTCGGAGATTTCAACTTTTCTAGTGTATTATAGGATGCAAACGCACCTAAACAATTCCGTGTTCGCCACAACCACGTGAATTCAATAATTTATGTTCAGTGATTTCGCTGGCACAAGTCGTAACGTCCTCAAATAGGGTAACTACTACCAGTGCTAGCATTCTCAATCTGATATTAACAAAGCGACCAGACTTTGTTACTGCTATAAATTATACACCAGGTATTAGTGATCACTCATTACTATAAATTTGCATTTCCGATGGAGGCGGAAATGTTGTAGGCCCGTGTACTCAGATTTGGGTGCACGTTAAAGAACCCCAGGTGGTCTAAATTTCCGGAGCCCTCCACTACGTCGTCTCTCATAATCAAGTAGTGGTTTTGGGACGTTAAACTCCACAAATCAATCAATCAATTATTACTATAATTTTCAATTATTGCACCCTGTCCTAAAGAAGATAAAAAAGAAAATGATATGGGACTATAGGAAAGCTAATTTTGATTTAAATAAAAGTGAACTAGCAAACTTCCCAGACCTATTTTAAAGCAGTTTTACACATTTTTATTCAGTTTTTGCGCCTGTTCAGTGCAGTATAACTGGGGCATGCTTGCAGAAGAAAATGATCGACTAACAAGTATATTCCTTGCCTTCAAATGTTTTCTAAGAGAGAGAATCGTACTTATCGCGCCGAAATATATTTACCGACTAACCACCCGAGCTGGGCTGCCTACAAATCAGCATCATTCATCCAGGTATCTGCACTGTGATCCTCTGAATATGACTTTATTACTATCACTTTGCCGTCTATGTTACAAAATAAGGCACAAAATCCTCTGGCGAGTCATTGACCCCCTGTGCGACAACTATATTTCCTTGATTGACTCATCCAGGGACGAAATTGCGAAAGACATTGCGCTGGTATTATTAACGAATCTTTTATCAAACACTCTTCCGTTGATAACCTTATTAATATACTAAGCGTGATTTGACGCAATTATTCACCTATGTCATCAGTGATTACTGAAGCTCTATGAGTTGCACGCCTCACTGAATCACTTCAAAATGATTGGTCTCCTCTTTATGATGGGATCAAAAGAAATCTTTCTAAATACTTGTGCGCACAGTTTCATTATATTAACAAAAATTTTGCAACAGTCACTAGACATCTACTTATTCTTAGTCAATGAAAAATCAGGAAAGTCATTCCCCTTCATAAATCTGGTAACAAACACTGTTCGGACAATTATCTTCGCAATGCTCAGTTTGGTGTTTGTTGTAAGATGCTGGAGCATATAATATTTACCAACATCGTCCGTTTTTTTAGAATGAAATTCATTCTTCACTTCAGTACAACATGACTTTCGCAAAACGTATTCTTGTGAAACACAGTTAATACCAAGGACTCATCCGTGACATGAGATTCTCGATAAATTATTCTAAGCTCAAGGGCTAAGTTTTCTATATTTTTCATAAGCTTTGACAAAGTTTGCCCGAGACTGTTACTTTACAAACTATTCAAACTTAAACTTTATAGTCCCCTACTACTGTGGGTTCAGTGCCTTCTCACTAACAGATCAGAATTCATTACTGCAAGCGGTCACCATTCATAATTTCACGAAATTCGTTCTCTAGTTTCGTAAAGGTCTTAGGCCCCCTGTTGTTTCTCATTTATGTTAATGACCTCTCATCATTTGTATCATCTGACATGCATATATTTGATGGCGACTCTATTATTTTTCGAGACATTGCTAATGAAAATGACATTAACATATTGTATTCCGACCTAAACGCTGTATCTAAACGCTGTAAAATTGCTATTGGGCCTCAAAATTAAAAAGTGCAAAATCTTGCGTGTATCGATAAGTCTCTCTTCCTCACCTATTTACTATTTAATAGCCTTCCTCTGGATTCCGTTAACCCTTATAAGTATCTTGGAGTTCACCGAACAACTAATCTCCACTGGTCACCTATTATCCAATACAAAACTAGGATTGCTATCCACATGCTTGGCTATCCACATGCTTGGCTACGATGCAACATTTTTATTGCTCCATATGGCTTGAAACTGCAGCTTTATAAAACGCTAGTGCGCTCAAAACCCACTAGGGTTAAGCCATGTGGGACCCCACCTATGATAGTCTCGTAACATCCCTTGATCTTGTTCAGAATAACTTCGTCCGCTTAATATTATCAAATTAAAACAAAACCATGATTACTTAAACGATGAGAATTCGTGTTACACTCCGTTTTTAAAATCTCATAGAAAAGTCTCCCCCTTAACACTGTAGATATACCATCACCCCTTCCTGCATAACCGACCACATCTTCGCCCTCAGCAGATATCACGCTACATTCATCCCCATCATAAAGTAGGTATTCCTTCATGCAACACCAAACTGCAATTAATTTTTGCTTCGTACCATCAAAGGAGTAAAACAGACTTCTCGATTACATTATTGCAATTAGTGATAACAACTTGTTCCTTGCGACATTGGCTAACATTGCGTAATAACAACTTTTTGTTGCATTTGCTCACATTGTATAATTAGGTTCTGTGTTGCATTAGCTAACATGTATTAATATATAAATGTATTAGCAAACATTGTATTTAAATGACATTTCGTTTTACGATCTAACCGTAATAACTTCTTTCTATTCAGGTGCATTTTTTGTGATGAGCCACCCCCCTATGTAATACCACTTGGCCTTGAGGGTAAAAGAAATAAATATATAAACATTGATATATTGCATAGTGATTGATTAACATTGATATATTGCATTGATATATTGCAAAACAATAGTGGAAAAGAGAAGTGAGGTGAGGAAGAGTGATGTGCGGCTTAAAAGGAGGGAAAGGCAAATGCAGGGTTTAGCATAGTATTGGGTGTGAGCACGTACCGTGGCGCCACCATGCGGACAGATTCCTGCGACGTGCATAGTTGTACACGGCCGGGCTAGACAGTACGAGCACGCTAAGGTGTAGTCAAGGCCGGCCGTGGGTTTGATCGCTCCGCGAGCATTCTTTCGCGCCGCCCGCAGCCACTTTCGCGTCTCCTTTTTTGTTATTAAAGACTACACTCTTTCTTGGGGAACTTCGATGCAAAATTTTGGGTCTGTCTGTTAATTTGTTTGTTCATCCGCCTTTAATGCTACCCTAAACGGCATCAAAATGACCAAACGATACTCCAAACAGCTGACCCGGTCCGCAGTGCCCACTAATAGTGCTCAGTATTCAGCGTTCATCCTTGTGCGATTGTAAATCAAAACGCAAATATTGCGCATATCTGAGGCACCATAACAACACATCAATATTCTGTATGTGTGCCTATTACTAGAAAAGGCAAACATAAGTAATTCTAAGGACCGTAGTGTTTATCACGTTGCACTGACCTTGCAACGCTTGCACAAAAAGGCAAGTGTTTCCAACACTTTGCTAAGACAACAGGGTGGTGGCACCTATCAGTCGCCTTGTATTCTACGCCTTATCACCTCCGAGACTGGCGCGCAGGGCGCGCGCGGTTTCCGAGATAATTGCCAGATAGCGCTCCTGCCTCACGTGTGACGTGACTTGATGCCCTCGTTCGCCTCCGCTGCACGCTCGAGGCACTCTAACGCAGCACCTGTATACCATTAACCAATTTCTTTGGCAGAACATCAATTGAACGTTTTTTTCACTGTCTCCAGACGCAAGACTATCGTCTTTCGATGACATTTGCAGAGTAACATACAGATACGTGGCCAATTTTTATTCTCAGTGTACTTCATTGAACGAAATTATGAAGAAAGACTGCTAAAGCTTCTTCTTTGACTGTTCGAAGTGCTAAATTACTGTTCTGGAAACGTTTTACGCTTCTCATAATGCATATTACGTTTCTCATATTGCGGTGTCTGCTATGACCACCTATATAGAAATTACGGTGACTAAGCACAGTGTATTCGTTAAGAGTAACGACTCATTCTGTGTCAAACTGAAGCATCAAATGGGTATAATGTGTGCTTGCGGCAAAGAGATTATTTCCGTTAAAAGAAAACGTGCAACCACGCTACTTCATGCATTGTAGGTTATAGACTCAGGGCTAAGGGTCGGCTGAAGCTCTCAGAAAGCAGACAGAGTCAGCGTAGCGAACACGACCTTTACTCACCGCAGGCCCAAGGTCGACTGCGAAGGCGGCCGTTCATCTGCGCACGTCAGCTCGTGCACTCGTTCACCAAAAACCCAGGTTGATACCCAAACTACCCCTCTCCCTCGATGAGCGATGGCTCATTATTCAAAGTCTAGGATGTCGTCGACTGGTAAGGTCAAGGCACACACTTTTTCAAGTAACCATGAAATGACTTCACCAGAAGAGCTTGTTTTTTTGCGAAGTCAATGCCGCCAAATTTTAAGAATTCGTCCAGTGCGAGTAAAGTTATAAAGGTTTGTCGCATGCTGCAGTTGCATTCTCTTCTCTCGTCCAGACGAAAGCGCTGGAAGCTAAGCAGGAAAAGATGGCAGGCCCACAGAAAAAAGTCACACGTCCTTCATGACCTTGAGCACTTTCTCTTTTTTTTCTTTGAATGCGCGCCTTTTTCAGTGTGATCGTGCGCGCACGCGTGACATGTAACGGCCTCCCGCGGCGATTTCTAACGAGCAAGCGCGTCACGTTCAAATCAGCCAATGACTGATACATGGGCTTCCTACGTATGATTTTGGGTATGTTCCGTGATTTGTCAAGAGAAGAGAAAGCAAACTTTTGCTTACTTTAATAATTTATAGTGAATTCCATGCCACGTGCTGCGCAATAATACTTGGCTCTTGTGTTTTTGGGAGCCTCTAATACCAATCCGCAGCGTTTTCTGACTGTAACGACAGGGGTGGTGCCGCCGCGTTTGCCCGTGCGTGGTCAACGAAACGAACAAATCGAAGTGACGCAAGAGAAGTTCTCGGACGACATTTATAACAAGGGACTCGATCGAATATCACGAAGACATGCACAAATATACACAGGTAAACTACCTAAAGTCCAAGCGGCTACTGTTCAATCTACATGGCAACACGATCGCTCACAATTTGCTGGAGCAGCGCTTCAAGAAGGCGGAAGTCTACGCACAGCGACCACCTTTGTCCGTAGCGAGCTTAGGCATGCAGGTGACACGTCCCGCGTGCGGTCTCAGCAGGAGCCAAGGCCTCCGTCAGGCCTCACTTTTGCAGACGGCTTTCAGTCGTCTCAGGTGCGGCACCGATCCTAAACCCGTCGTTCATGTCGTGCTCGCCTACGTAGCAGGAGCTGAACATAGTGTCGCTAGCTCCGGACAGGTACAACTTCTCCCGGATCTTGATCCCCAGGGAGCAGGCAGGGGAAGCTCCACGGACAGCGCCCTGGTCCGACGTGTCCCAGCTGGAGCCACCGTCCGGACCATCAGGCGAGCACCGGGCCCTCAGTTAGCACTGCTATGAAAACCTCCAAGGACAGCGCCCTGGTCCGGCGTGTCCTTCGGCTAGGTCTTGGCTCTCTGCGTGTTCTTCACGCGCCTTTCTTCTTTTTCTCTTGTGCCACCACCGCACATGCCACCTCTTGCCATCTGTCGTTAACTCGGCTTCTTGTCACTGTCCTTCTCTTCCTCGGACGCCCGCACAAACGTTTTAAAATTCCGCCCAAGTTCACACGCACACGTGTTTACGGAACACAAAGTTCATCGATGCATTGCACTAACCATGCTCAAAAAGCGTTGCAGGGCCCCTTTAAAGAAGCTGGCATGCAACGATTTGACGATAACGCGAGCTTGCGATCTTGCAACTTCCAACAGAGAATGTGCCAGCAAGTAAATAGTGAGATGTTAAACGTAATAAGGTTTAAGCTCGGAGACATGTGCAACAAGATCACCGGTTGTGGTGTGCTTCAATCGGTACGATAAGCTGCCAAGCTTTTGTGAAACGCGAATTGAACCCTCCCACTTAGAGGCTAAGGATGTGAAGAAACCCTTAGACGCGTTACTCAGGCAGTGTGCACGATGCAAAACTAAATCGCCGGGCTCGTATCGAACGTGACGAAGTTGGGCTTTGTATTGACGCGATTTCTCAAGCCTTGCATTATTCAACTGCTCGTGAGCAGGAACGACGGCATTGGAAAAAAGCTTTTTCTGAGTTTCGGTAAAAGTACGGTGTGGGAGTAAGATGGCGGGGATGGTACAAGGGTGTGGCTTAATGGAAACGAAAGCACCTCCCGAAGTTAAGAAATGTGGATGTATAACCTGTAGACCTATTAACCGTGGTGCGCGAAGAAAACGCCATTTTCGGAAGATTGACATCCCATTGTGTAAGGTCCGTGGTGTTCGCCCAGAAGATCGCCTTCAAGTTTCAATTGACGCGTTCAGTGATGTTAGCTTGTAGGTGATATGGGAGGTATTTTTGAGTCTGATACCCAGCTATGAACATGCTTTGACAAATGTACGACTGGTAAAGTACGAGGCGTTGTCCGTGATCAATTGTGGTGGAAGGCCGAACCGCGAGAGCACATCGAGTAGGCAACGCCAAATCGCTCGCGAAATGAGGACGAGGAAGAAGTAAAGCTCGAGCCATTTGGTAAAGTTATCGGTAATTACTAACAGGTAGTGGATTCCCCTTGGTGTACGGGGAAATGGGCCCATCATATCTAATGCGACTATTTGACATGAGCTTTGGCTAAGTACTGCATGCATTAATCCAAGTGGGAAGCCACCACGCGGTTTCACTCTTCAGCAGACAGGGTAACTGCGCACGTAACACCTGACGTCTTTCCACATAGATGGCCATGTAGCAGTCTGAGATAACTTATCGTAAGTCTTGCTGGCAGGACTTTGACCTACTAAACATGAATCATGAAAGTATTGAATGAAATTCTGCCTGAGTCGGCTTGGCACGATTATCCTCGTCGGCTTGTGAGATAGAGCGCAGCAGGATGTCGTCGTCAGCACGGCCATAAGAATCGAAGTCACCACTTGGTAGCGCATTAAGGTCAGCTAAGTGGTTGAGGATCTCCCGACACATGTTGTCATTGCACTGCTCTTCAAGGAGACGCTTTCTTGCAATCAGAGTGCCCCAGTGAGAAGCTTTGTTCACAGCAGCAACAAGGAAGGGGTTCTCCTGTGAGGACAACTGTGGGAGGTGGTTCTCCTGTGGGGAAGGCTCGGGCAAAGGTGCGCTAGGGAGGGCATCAGCAACTTTGTTTTGCACACCGCTACATTGATTAAAGGTGAAATGATATTTTTGTAACGTTAATATCCAACGAGCTAGGCAGCGGCTGGATTCTGTAAACTCAGTATCCAAGTGAGTGTCATGGGGTCTGTTTGTACTGCAAAAGAGGCACCACCCAAATACATGTCAAATTCCTTGAGTGCGAACACAATCGCCAAAGGCTCTCTTTTCGTGACAGTATAGGTTCTTTCAGATGGCTCTAAATTGGGAATAGCGAACGTGACTGGCCGTAAGAGACAATGAAATTATTGTAGTAATACAGCGCCAATACTGTAGTCGCTGGCATCGGTTTGGAGCACAAAAGGCTTGTTTAGGTCGGGGAGCTTTAGAAATGAGGTATCCACAAATGCACGAGTGACTGCTCTAAAAGCATTTTGCTGAGGTTTTCCCCAAGTCTACTCTACACGCTTTTGAACGAGTTCATAAAGCGGGACGGTGATCTCCGCGCAACGCTGCATAAAAGCGCAATAAAATGCAATCATGCCAAGGAAACGCTGCAGACTTTTAACGTCGTGAGGGTATTCGGCAATGGCACGGAGTTTCGCGTCATTAGGGTGAAGGTGACCGTCGTCCACGATAAAATCAAGCAAGTCAACCCTGGAGCACGCTAACTGAACTTTTTTTAGGGTTTAGTGTAAGTGCTGCTTGCTACATTTCTTGAAGAACAATGGCGAGGTGTGTTGAATGTTCACCAAAATTTCGTGAAAAGATGACAAACTCGTCTGTATATGCCATTGCGAACTTGTACCGTGTGTCGTCGAAAAAAATATTCATGAGGCGTTGAAAGGAACTAGGGTAATGCTGTAAGTCAAATGATATGCGGCGAAACTGAAAAGCCCTTTATAGCAAGCAAATGTGGATTTAGGCATGTCTTCGGTTTCCATTTCGATTTGAAGGAAACTGCGAGAGCAGTCGAGTGTGGTAAAAACTCTTGCACTGCAAGACTTCACAATATTGAGTAATTCGAGGGGAAAGGATAGGCGTCTCGAACAGTAGCATCGCTTGAGTGGTGATAGTCTACGCACAGGCGTGCGGTGCCATCTTCTTTCGACACTAGAGTGATAGAAGATCCCCAAGGGCTCTGTGATGGTCTCACCACACCGGTGTCCATCATCTCCTGTAGGGCGACACCCAGTAGTGCCCGCTTGTGGACGCCGGGTGGCCTGGGGATGCAACTCCAAGGGCACGTGTCGCCTTTGTCGATGCGATGGCGCAGAACAGGAGTGCGGCCAGGTTTCTCCGTGAGCTGTGAACGGCTCGAGTGCGCGCACCAGCTGTCATTTCTGGGTATCCTAAAAAGAACTTTTTTTACTGCTTCGAGTATCTTAGATGGCAATGTAGTTTTGCGAACGAACGCGATGGAGGTATGCACAGGCTGAAGGGAAAATGACGCTGGAACAAAATGATGTGATTCCTTTGTGCACGTAATTCATAAGCCATTCACAAACTTCAAAAAGAAATTTTCAAGTTCAATGCAGTCCCGACCGAGTAGCAGTGACTGCCAATTCCAGGCAGTAAATAAAACACTGTCTTGCTTGCAAATGAAAAATGGAGACGCACTGGAGCCCCAAAAACGGGTCAGAGTACACGACAAGCGAGAGCCTTACGAAGCAAAACCCACACAGCCAGAAGCAAAACGCAAGCGGATTCCCCGCTTTGTGGAAAGCAACACGGCGTTCTTTCCACCACAACGTTTCAGTTATGATGGCGAACAAATGCGAGAGACACGCTCGCGCATGCCTTATTCCGAGTTGTAACAAGGTAAAATTTCACATGAGAAAAAAGTGTCCCGGCGGTACGATCATAATAGTTACTGCGAAAATTTTGTACGGTTGTTACACGGTGCAAATATCTGATCGCCATCGAGCCACACTTGGAAGTGATAGGCTCAGTTCCACGTTGCAGCTTTTACAAACAGGTAAATCGTGATGAAGAAATGCAATCCCGACCGGGATCCCTTACCATAGCAAGTGCACTGCGCGCCATTCGTATTATTTGGTGCCCTTGATGGAGACAGTTGCGAGGTACATGGTGCTTGCTGTGATCCACATGAGAGTTTTATATTTCAGTAAAAATGCCAATGTAGAGTTTTTTTACAGCTTCATTCATAAGCTGTGTGAAATTTCATGGCAGCTATTTGATCGTTCAGTTTTCAAAGGTGACTGCATTTTCGCCTGTAGGTCAAAAAAACGCTGAAAAAATAGTGACAGTGACTGCGCGCTGAAGTCGAGAAGGGCAGGGGCGTACGCACAAACTAATTCCGGAAGGAGCACCACGTTGATTAGAATCAGGGGGTTGGGCAGGGAGATGTGGTCGACTGTTATTTTTTTGCGCTATATGCCACAGGAAAAAATTTCAGAATGGGAGGCACGGGCTTGTTGTGCAACTGCCTGGCTACGCCACTCGGGCGGAAACCCATGTGGTCGGGCACACACATGGGGACAGATATCCGAGAAGGGCAGTCGGGGATCACGCAGACTTCGGTGAAAGTTACCATGGACGTTGGAAGTACCCTTGGAAGACTGGGGGGGGCGCATGTATGATGAAGGAAAGAAGGTTTCATCGGACGCGCACGCCGAGCACGCAGAAGCAACTGGCCTCGAAATAGACCAAAATTAGGTTAAATTAAAAAAATAAGGAAAAGAACTGGACCTTTAGGCTTTTATCTCTTTGACAATTCAAATGACGGCACACATTCTGAAATGCTATGACGGAAACATCACCCACATGTACTGATTTACGTCGTATGTCAAGATATACATAATCGTAATGTTTCCACATTCATTTTTTTCTTGAAAACGAGCTCGAAAAAGATAACTGAAGCGTTCTGATTTTATGTGAACAATTGTGGTCGGTGCTCATTTTAACCCAATGCGTTTGACTTATAACCACAACAAGATAAAAGGAGAGAGGTGACTGTGGGACTGCCAGTGACAGTGGCAGTGGCGTCGCGTACTTAGCCCGCGGTGGCGCGCCGTCGATAACTTTTACTGCAGCTACACTGTACTGCAGCTCTCCAGATTGTGAAGTGAGAGAAAACACATGAAGTGAGAAAAAACAACGGGCCTCAAAAGGGAAAACACCACGCAGTCGCCATTAATAACAACGCAACCAACCGTCAGCTTTCCTTTGTCAGAGTGTGGCGAGATCACTTGATCCAACCCATGTAGTTTCCTAAATATACACTAAAGGAAACTGTGGCGCTAGTGTCTACGAAAGCTGCAATGCACAGCACTTCAGCGAGTGTGGGAATGATTGGCAGTGCATGGGTTTGTCTAAACTTCTCACTTCAGGCTCCATGGGTTTTCGTGTGGCTTGGAGCTGTTTTCTCACGAAGCGAAGATCAGCAAATGTTCAGTAGTTGCACTTCACCACCTTATTATTAAGTTCACTATTCTAAATCGGATCGAGAAGTTCAAAAGGGTTCGTTCTTTTCTTCAAAACAATACCAAAACACAGCCAAGAACGAAGCCACAAGTGCGATTCACCACCTGCAAGTACGAATACTAGACAAATACGTGTACTACCCATCATTTCCATGGTCATTGAACGATCGCAGGGCCAGAGTCCTCCTTAGTTAATTTTAGCAAACTCTATTATCCCACCCTGCACGTTACTTCAATTGCCACGCCCGTGGACTTCGCGCGCAATAGCGAATGCGAGTGGGGGAAGGTGGCTGGAGACATGCAAATGGATAGGAGGAGCAGTGCCGCATAGTATAATACGGAGTCTGGCAAGGTAAGCTACTCATAAATTCTTGAAAGTGTGAGAGAAGAATGAGGACGGACAGGGGGCTGAGGAAGGAAGTGTGACAAGGGTGTGGGAAAGGAAAGTTGCAAAGTGTGATGTGAAGGTGAGAAGAGAGTGCATAGAAGCATAGATAAGAAAGGATCAGGAAGACGGAAAGAAGCAGGGGTAGACAGTAAAGCAAAGCATAGCCATGGGCTGTATAATATAGAGAGGAGCTGAGAAAGAGTTGCTTAGGTGAGGGTATGAGTAAAGAGTAAAAGTATAGATTAGTGATCTAAAGCGAATTTTAACAAGGGAAGGACAAAGAACAAGACAGAAAACAGAGAGGTTAGCCTCTCTAAAAATGTTTTACATTTATTTTTTTAAGAAGCGCTCATTCAAGACTACGTAAGGTTAGCTATAGAAAATGTTGTGCATGTTGAAGTGCTCGATTCGCGTTCTTTGAGTAACGTAATCAAGGAAGCCACCATACAGCTGGTGGCAGTATCAATTGTTGATGTATTCAACGGCAAGTTTTTGTAAACAGCGAGAATCAGTAGTATACAATCATTAACGAGTTGAATCTCAAATGCAATGCCTCTTCCCCATGTCACCCACAGCCGTCGCTGCCTTTGTCACCCACGGCTGTCGCTTGTACCTTAAATTCTAGTTTTTCTGAAGCAACGGGCTTCACCGATTGGTGGCGCTCCCCATGCATGGCGTCTCCTGTGGATGGCATTGTTTAAATCTGGTGGAAGGTACGAGCATCGCACTCCGCCAAACGTACGGCTATGAAAGTGACGCCCACAACGTTTAAGCCAAGTCGCTGTCCACCGATGTAATTCGCGAATACATGCAAGGTATATAAAAACGTAAGTGTGGTGCCGGATAACGAAGGGCACAGAGGCAGCACACTCCTACCATTTGACTAAAATCGTGCTGGTAGGGAGCCTATAGCACAAGGAAAAAATAGCTGTTACAGCCGTGTGGTACGGGACTACTGCTTAGAGCTGTGTAAAAGCGGGCGCAAGCACCGAAGGAGAAAAAAAAAGAAAAAAAGAAAGATGAAAGGAGAGAATTGCCGCCGTTGTGTCTCCAGCTTATTCTTACACCGTGGTCGCCAGCCCATAGAATAAAGAACCAATTGCCAGCCCCTGCGCCCGAAGCCGACATCAGCTGACGCACACCCGTTCACTATGTCTTTTATACGTCGCCGTTTTGTCCCAATGCCTTGTGATAATTGTTTCCGATTCGCTCGGCGTTGTCACCTATGTGTGGTTGTTTTGTGCTTGCACTTTGACCGTGTTCTCAACGGGACTTGAACTGCGCTTTCCAAGGGCTCTAGAACTCTGCGTGTACTGCAAGCGCGTTAGTTTCTTGAAGGTGATACGAACGCTGCCTGCTTGGTGCAGTCCGGAAACCAAACAGTTAGTAATGCGTCAGTGTTCTGTTTGCTCGTCCGCATCGTTGCTCGGGCTCTTGCGGGTGTTCTTCTGCACCGTGTGTCAGGGTGAAAGTACAATGAAAAGCAAAAAGAATGAGAAGTGACATTACGTCCACATAGAAACGATGTCAGGTGCCTGATGCACGTGAGAAGAATTCTGTCACGGCCACTGGATAACAAAAAACTATCTAGCAGTTGTGCTACTGAGTAAGCAGTACTAACATGTATTGAACGGCCATCGACGTGGCATGTAGCTGACGGGCAGGTTTTAGGTAGACACTTATAGGTTTAAAAACGAGGGAGCGAATCACTAATAAGAAGAGTTAGGTCCTGTTATGGGATTCGCATAGTTTCATTTCAATGCACAGTAACAAATCAAAACTGTTCTATTTTGTATGCCTCACATGCTACGCATTGGTTTTGTATGGTTGAGCCCCAGATTTATTTAATCTACTTGGCAGAACTTGCAGTAAGTTTTCAGGATGAATGAGTTATCTTTCTTGTAAACGCACCTTGTATAAGAGAAATATTAGCCTCAAATACCAGCCATCATATATTGTTTATTTGGCTTGTGTTAAAACATTGTAAAAAACGTGAACTAGCTAATCCTGAGTGTTTCTTTTTTTCCATTTTTTTCTACATATCACAAGAGCAAAAGTGTACTCTACGCTTTGTTCACTAACTGCGAAACTCAGCATGAGTTCTCAGCCAGCAACTTCTCAATATTGCATTTTCTTTTGTGTTTTCAAAAAAACTAAATGCGCAGTGAAAAATGTCCAGCCAGAAGTCTGAGTAAAACACGCAATATCATGACTGCCGAAACCATGAGGAATTTATTGATTCTATATTTTTTTTTCAGAAAGACTCTTCTGGCAAAGCAGCAAGAGTTATTGGCCCACCTGTTTTTTTTTTTTTTTCAGAAGATAGTCCACGACGCTAACCGTTTCCAGTGCCCCACGGCACACTTAGTTCGAGATAATATACATCTCCCTGAATTTGGCCAAACACTGGGACGTGCGCAGTCCCAGTATTTTTGTGTTGAGTACAATAAAAGACTACGGATAACATTATTTTTATCAGTTGCTAACTATAATATTTGTAATATAATAAAATAATATAATAAATAATAAACTATAATAAAATAATCTCATTTACTGAAGAGCAGCTGTTCTTTTATGAGGCATGCATTAATGATAAAGATTTTCAGGTTAATTCAGCACCATCTCTTGATGTCAACTGTACGCAGACCTCCGAGAAAAAGATGTACAAAATAATTAGCTATTTATTTGAAGGATAACCTTCAAATATATAGCTCCGTTGGTAATTTGTGGACGTAATACTTGACATTGGCGTACATTTCACCATTCACATGAGCAGTGATGTCATGCTGAGTAAAAGTAAGGGTAGCCACTCCCCATATGTGAGATAAGTTGAAGACTGAAAAAAATTCCGATATCGCAAAATATCTTGCATAATAATAATAATAATAATAATAATAATTATTATTATTATTATTATTATTATTATTATTATT
The DNA here is from genome assembly GCA_013436015.1 of Rhipicephalus annulatus. Taxonomy (NCBI): domain Eukaryota; kingdom Metazoa; phylum Arthropoda; class Arachnida; order Ixodida; family Ixodidae; genus Rhipicephalus; species Rhipicephalus annulatus. Next base: position 359,551 of record WOVY01010886.1, on the reverse strand, counting down.
ATTATTATTATTATTATTATTATTATTATTATTATTATTATTATTATTATTATTATTAGTTCCGCACAACGGCTCCCAGCCGGGACGGATGCTTGCTGTGCGTGCTCTTGCCTGTTGATGGTAAGCAGCAGTTTTTATGCTCTGAAAGCGTATTCACGCGAAGTCTGTGACCTGACCTGATGAAGAGCTGCACCTTCTGAACTCGGGATTGCGTTCATCTTGGTGCAATTCATGTGATCCTAGCCACAAAGATGCAAAGCCTAGAGAAAACGACTCTGTGGCTTGCTGCCGTGAGGAATGGACAGCGCTTGAAGCTACATGGAGCTACATCGCTTGAAACACTACAGCGCTTGAAAGAACCATCAATGTGGCTTCTAGGATGCGCCTTTAAGCCTTTATGTGGGGTGCTGCTCGACAACATGCTTCATCCCTCTGAGCTAGTGTCTGAAGTGCCGTGCGACATAAACTTTGTTCACCAGAATGCTCGTGATCTACGTACACAGAAAAACAAGTTTTTCGCTGATGTCCTCTCACCTTTGTTTTCCTGTTATGGCAATTTATGAAACCTAGCTGGGCCTTGAAGTTTCGTCATCTGACTTCCCCCCTCCCCCCGTCTTTAAACACCTTCCGCAGTCACTGAGATTCCAGTGCAACCAAACAGAGAGGCGGTGGCGTGTTGATTGCCTTTGACAGTTCTCGAAAATTTATTAGAAGGAAAGATTTAGAATATTTCAAAGTATCTAGCCGGCTAAAAATCAGCCTGAAACACTGAGCAAAATCGTTACTTCGATCTTTTTATTTACCACTCAGCATTTCCCTTTCCTTGTTAAATGATGTCATGTCTTCTGTTGCACATGTGGTTTCGGGTCATAGTGGGCACAAAGTTATTGCTCTTGGTGACTTCAGTCTGCCTGGAATTGGCAGCAGCACGCTCACTTTTTCTCATTATAACCCCATGATCGAGAAAGAGTGCAGCCTGCTCCTAAAATGTTTGGCATTTACTTCTCTACTACGACATAACACAGTCGTCAATAGCAAAGAAAACGTCTTGGACCTCTGCCCGTCAAATAATCAACTCATTGAAGTTTCAAGCTCCGACTTCTCCCTTATTTGTCCTGACAAATTCCATCCACCATTTATTGTAAGTTTATCTGTATGTGACAAAACTATGAGGTACTGCAGTCATTTAAACTAATCTTCAAGATTCGCTTTAAATATAGGAGACTACACGGGCTTTTATCATTACGTTTCAGCCGCTGACTTTTCCTGGGTTACTGACAAACCGAATGTTTATGGCCAAGCTGATCAGTCTACGAAGCTTGTATTAAACAGCATGCATAAGTTTATACCACAGCATACGCCTAAACATTGTACATATCCCCAATGGTTTACCCTTCCACTAATATGTTCACTGAATCATAAAGATCACGGGCTCAAGAAAGGTACTGTTCTCAATTTAGAATAAGAAGCAGAAGTGCAGCCTTTTCCGAGCTCTCTAAACGCCCATGAAAACGGGACCACAGTTCATATACTGCATCATTATAAAAAAAAACCTTTCTGCCAGGCCAGCTGAGTTTTGGAAGTAAGTACGCAAACAGTCTAGCAAAAGTGGTATGTCCTTAAGGCTACTGGCTGTCTTGCAACGCATTTTTCATCCGTTTATAAAGCCTCAAACTCTAGGACTTAAACAGTACAACAGCTCAAGGCAGTTAGCACATCTAGTGGTCTATGGCTAGATGAAAAGATCATGAGTCGTATCTCATTAGAAATTGATTCCACTTGCCCGGACTGCAATGAAACACACGTTCATTAGCGCACATGTTTTGGCGACGCCTGGCGTAACCTAATGACCCTCTATTCAGTGAAGCCGACTGGGAAGACGCCCTCTGGAGCTCATCGCTCCATATGCGATTTAAGGAAATCCTTCTGGATTGCCTTAAGCTACTCAGGGTCTATTAAAGATTTTTGTCTGCCTGCCTGCCTACCTACCTGCCTGCCTGACTGACTGACTGCCTGCCCACCGTGCCTGCCAGCCTGCCTGGCTGCCTGCCTGCCTGCCTGCCTGCTTACCTGCCTACCTGCCTGCATGCATGTATGCTCATGCATTAGGCGCTTAACACCAGCCTAATCGTGTGGCCCTGATGGCATCCCTTCCACCAAACTAAAGTCTTGTGGTAGTATGTTTGCCAGTACTGACTACCATATTTAACAACTCTCTGAATGCTTCCACATTTCCCAGCATGTGGAAAACTCCACGTGTTTTCTTGTATTTAGGTTGGGCTGCGGGCTGCAAAATTCATGTTTCCAATTATCGCCCAATTTCTCTGCTGTGTGCCAAATCGCACATCTTTGAGCTGGCTCTGCACAGCATATTGTATGTTAGCGTGAATAATTCATGGATTCCTGATAAACGCGGAGTTTATCTCTGACCGCTCAACCACCACAAATCTTGATAGTTTTATGACACAAATATCTTCACATATTTTTTAGAGTGGACAGGTTGACGTAGTCTACTGCGACCTAAGCAACGCTTTCGACGTAGTTAGCCACTCACTGTTTTCGACTAAACTTGCAAACTAGGATGTTTACTCGTTTGATGTGAATCTACTGCACAACTGTCTGCTTCATATATCATGTTGCGTTGTTTGATATTGCCAAACATGTTCCTTCTACAAAGTGACTTGTGGAGTCCCCTAAACGTACGTATTCATCCCACTTTTATATTGCGCTTACGTTAACCATGTATCGTTAGCAATTCGATATTCTTCTTTTATCTTCTGTCCTCATGATATCAAGATATTTAGGGAATTTTTTTTCAATGAACGACCGTCGTTAGCTGCAGTAAGATTTGTGTTCTTCTGAATGGTGTGACAACAATAACTTTCCCTGAATACCTCAAAAACAAAGTTCATGAGTATCTATCGTGTCATTTGCATACTCTGTCAATACTGTGTCGTTGTGTAAGAATCATGAGTTCAGTGATTTTTGTGTGCTTTTTGACAGTGAGCTTAATTTTTCTGCTGACACTAAAGGTACTGCAACGCGAGGCCTTCGTTTTTGCGGTTATGTTTGGAGAATTTTTCGAGGACGCAGTTCTCCTACAGACTTCCGGAAACTGTGCACCGAAGTATGTCTTCCTCTACTGGAGTATACATCTATGATCTGGAATGGGGTTGCTAAATCTGGCAGTGACGCCATTGAGCGAGTACAGAAAAAAAACATTTTCAAGCATTTACAACCATCATTTTGCTATAAATAACCTGGACCTCGCTGTAACACTGCCAGATTATTATCATTCCTTTCATTTCACGGCTGACCAAAGCGCGCTAAAATCTTATTTCTTTAAAAACTAGTATACGGTATGATACCCTGCTCTCTCTTTCTCAGTTGTGTAAATTTTTGGATTCCGCGTAAGTTAAACAGATAGATTTGACCATTTCATGTACCTGTCAACTTCTTTGAACACTGTGTCGCTCGCAGAATAAAAGTCTATATAATGAAATCTTTCATGATCTTGATGTTTTTCACAGTCCACTTGCATTGTGTTTATCTCAACTTTGCACTGCCTTACTATAGTCTTTAACAATTCACAGATTCTTCCCCTTTTCTTCTTTCAGGAAGGTTTCTACGTACTTGTGTATATTTATCTTTGTTTTTCACTCCAATTCTATGATTATTGTTTTGTCGTTTTATTTTTTATTTCTGCGTTGCTTTTTTTTTGCGTGTGTGCTCACAAAGGCCCTACAGTGCTCCTGGGCATCTTAAAAACATTAATTTTATTATTCATTGTTTATTAATATTATATTTAATTTACTAATATTATTACTCGTATTATCACGAATTTTTCAGTTCTCACACTTGTTTAGAGTGATTTTTTTGTATTCAACAACAAAAAGAGTTCTCAGGGCGTCTTTTTGTTTCGAATACGAAAGAGCCTACTACAAACACTCACGTTGCAAGCTGCAGTTGCCCGAAAGGCAAGGAAAATGTTAAATTCACGACAGTGCTGAATGACCTTCGACGACAAACAGCGTAGAAGTTTTCCCGGTACGTTGGGAAACACGGGTGATGACCATACACGTCAAAACCACACTCCCCTATATTCTGGAGAGCCAGCGCTGAAGCACCACCGTCACTCATTTGTACAAACATGTCACAATGTCATAAAGCAGGCACAGAAAAAAATATGAATTGCCTGCCACAACACTGGTTGCTGCGCTGTGGTCAGAAAAAAAAATTCCTGGAACATGGAACGCTTGGCAAACCTGGCGCCTTTCACAGCTATTTCATGTGGGCAGAAACGTAAACATCACCTACAGTGAGAAACAACACACAAAAATAATGCTTCAAATAACAGTGGCTGCGCAGTCACGAGCATCTCAGCAAAGTGTAGTACGCTAAAAAAGAGAAAAGGAAGCAATCGGAGGGAAGCATTCTTGAATTGAACAGGTTTTGAGTTTCTAGGCTCCATGGGGGAAATTGGGTAGTTGCTCCAAGACACGATGCAGTATACCGAGACGTTTAGTATCGGAGATAAAAATATAAGATACCAGCAACGGAAGTGTATCCAGTATTATACTTCTGATTTCTAATCAAGATACTTTGATACATCATTAAGCAAACAGCACGACAAAATCAGATGAAAATACATCAGCAACATAACACAGCTTTCGATATTGTTTTCTTGTTGTGCCGTTATTCATAATGCATTCCTACCCACTGTCCATCCTATACAGTTGGGTAGCATAGTAATAAAACCACAGTATAATTAAGAGAGACGCTGAAGTGGAGGGCTCCAGAAATATCGACCGCTTGGGTTTCTTTCATCACTACCATCATCATCATAATGAAAAAACATCATCATCATCATCATCACCACCACCACCCCCACCAGCCTGGCCACGTCTATCACAAAGCAAAGACCTCTCCCATGTTCCACCAGTCAACTTGGTCCTCTGCTTGCTGCTGCCACGTAATCCCCGCAAACCTTGTAATCTGGTCTGCCCATCTAATTTTGTCTTCCCTCACCTCCTTGCCTTCTCTGCGTTTCTCTTACTTGCACCTAAACATAACTGCATGGGCCTGAAGCTTTTTCGCTGCCATCGAAATGCGTTCGGTGCAGTCAAATTCAAGCTTGAACTTTTCTCGTCAGCAGTCAAGCCTGAAAACTATCGACCAATACGGCGGGTGCATACTTTGATACATTAGTTGGTAATTCATCATTATAGCTTCATTGATTAAGCTGTTGTTGTTACGGGTTTGATTGAAAAATGTTTCTCCTGCATCTACAGTTTCTTGCGCGTTGGCAAAGAACTGGGTCAGAGAGCCGACGACTACGGGCTCCATCCGACATGTTCGCCTCTCTCTTTCAATTATTAGACACCTTTAGTTGGGCATTCGTAACAAACCGATACAGCTGCGGGAGAGAAGTCTGCATGCGCAGTACTTAACGTATCTTTTTTCAGAGATGCGCGCTTACGCCAGTAACACGATGCTGCGTAAGTATAACAGAACGCTTACCACGTTGCATTCTCACAAGATCTAGTTTAAATCAGACACAAGAGCTGGTGGTGGCTGCAGTGGCGTTCGACGCAGACATCAACAGAGAACCTAATGTAGGTTTTGTATATACTGCACATTGAAAGGACATGTTTTCATGCCAGACAAGGTATATTCTAGCAGTTTGTTCCGGCGTCACGACGAGTAGGTATAGACAGTCTGGCGTCTCAAGGAACTGTCATCAATAAACCATCTTCGATAAGTTGTATGCGGGGACGCGTCTCTTTCTTTCAATGCTTCCGCGAACGAGCCCATAAAAATTGTTTTTTAAGAAAGAAAGATCATTTGGTACGCACGTTTATTCATGCTGCAACGTAACACGCGTGAGCGTTTTCGGAGGTTTTACTCCATAGCAGTCTAGGATATCTGAAATAAGACCACTTTCAGCAGAATATGCTAAACCTCATACACAGCCTCGCTGGATAAAAAGCTGTCTTCAATTCAGCGTGGCCGTACTCTATTATATGTCATAACGTTGAACGTACATGGCAAAGGACTACATATGTATGCAATGAACCCAAGAAGAACGATAAAATGTACACAGTGAACACCACTGCCTGACATGTACTGCTGACTGGGCGAGTTGGTTTATGATGAAACGATATTGCTTTAGAGCATCTCTGTTTGAGCGCGAAGAAAAGGTGCTATTCAGTCAAGAAACCGACACTATGGCCGCCAGTTTTGCAGGACAAACGAAGCAATTAACCTTGGCAGGCTATCCCAGCGTTGGTGCAGGTGTCGGTAGCTGAGTGTCTTTTGCATGGACATGTAGGCGGGGATGGCTGTAGAACAATGGTGAGCCCGATACTGGAATGATTCATCGATTGATATGTGGGGTATAACGTTCCAAAACCACTATTTGATTATGAGAGACGCCGTAGTGAAAGGCTCAGGAAATTTCGACCACCTGGGGTTCTTTGAGCTCGATGCAGGGAAAACCACTCTCATACCGCAAGTACATCAAGTTTACCACCATTTGAAAAAGATAGCCCAGAGAGGAAATGTGCGCATGGTGTTCTCTGCTCCCGACAAACTAAGTTATCTATGTAAGTTTACGATCCCCAAGAAGGAGGTGCAAGCAACCTCTAGAAAGAAGCATGGAACTAAGTTTGTTGAATGTTCCCAAGCTCTTGTCTACATGTTCCTGCTGTCGTGGGGTGCTGTTTACATAGGACAGACTGGTAAGTGTGTTATTGATCACTTGCGCGATCACCCTCACAATGTAAAAAACAAGATTTATTCTGGTTGTTTCCTGGCTATGCATTGTAAGACGTGTGCTTGCACTCCATTTTTTTAGCTGTCTGTAGTCTTGGGCCACAGTCGTACGCAGGAACTTATTCAGGCGTATGCTATCGCAAATGTGCAAAGCTGTGTATGAGTATCTGTGGCCTTATTTGTAAAACAACTCAGTTTTCTGGAGCGTGTGCTGTGAAGGGTTGATATAGAATTGTTAATTTGAGATGAGATCACAACTAGGTTTACTGGGTAACATGTGCTGCGCCACACGCTTACGGTTTTGTCATGTGTGTGGCGTTTTTTACGCTCAAACAAAGCTGTGCTAAACCTATATCGTTTTACCGCTGCCTGACTTGCATGCTGGCAGCCGTTGCTCAGGCGATCGGGAAGCTACATTATTACTGGCACCTAGCATAATCATGAGGGTGGTTGCGCTGATGAGCATGTGAAAACAGTTGCATCTGGCATACGGCTTATCTAGTTGAGTGAAATGCATCAGGGAACGTGAAACTAAACGTATTGTCTTCTGTGTCAATAGACACTTTTATTTGGGCGTACGGGGAAGTTGCGTATGCTGTGAAAATTGCGTTGCGCACGGTGCAAGTGAATCGTGCAACGACACTTTTAGTTTAACGTACCTTGATGTGTTTTACTCAACTACATAAGTCATATTTGAGATGCAGGATGTAGAATACTTATCAGCGCCACCCATGCTAGAAGTATGCTAGGTCCTAGTAATAACGTGGCCTCTGTGATGTGCACAAAAACAACCTGACTAGCAGGGTAAGGGCCCCCAGCGTACAAGTCAGGCCGTGGCGTTCGCTATGTAGATATTTAATATTGTTCCTAGGTGCATTGAATGTGCACATTCACTTTTGCTGTTTTGGAACTTGGGGGCGCAATGTAAGAACGACGTCAGATTGGGCACTGCTGCACTGGATGAGCGTTCTATCCAGCGCTGCTGTGGATGAGGCTTAGCGTACCCCGTAGCAAATGATCGCGTCCCAGGTATTCATGACTATACGATGTACTACCAGCACATTGAAGGCGTGAAGTCTTGCACAATAACCAAGGCGTGTTATGTTGCACCTTAAATAAAAGCACGTACAAAGCTGTCGTTTTATTCACGGGTTCATTCGTCGAGAGGCCTGGCAGAAAAATCACAGCAGATCCATGGAGCGCATGATCATGACTGAGGGGAAGCGTGCGTCCGTCCGTTCGTTCTTGCTTCCGTCCATCCGTGCGTCAATTCGTGCGTCCATTCGTCCGTCCGTCTTTGCATTCATCCATGCGGCCGTTCATGCGTTCATCCCTGCGTTCGTCCGTGCATTCGTCCGTGCGTTCTTCCATGCGTTCGTCCCTGTGTCTATCTGTGCGCCCGGCTATTCATGTGTCCATCCGTCCGTCTATCCATCCGTGCATCTGTCTGTCCGTCCGCCAATCCATACGTCCATCCAACTATTGAACACTCCAAGTACCGCCATCTCGTATCTTTTCAATCTTTTCATCATATATTCAGCATAAAGAAGTATAGCCATTGAACGGAAATTCCAAGGACTAAACGAGAAGTGGCACTCGCGCACTTTCTTAAGGCCTGCGCTTCGTGCCTACTTCCCACATATCATCGCCTCTAGTTAATGGCTATTTACCAGATTACCATATTCATGGGACTGAGGCCCAACCCTCGCTAAAACTGGCTAAAACCTAGGAAGTTACGCCCAGCGAGTTTACTGTGGCCACTTTTTCTGGTCAGGTAGTGCTCAAAGTGCGTTCTTCTGATACTAGTTTTGTTTTTGTAAGCATCAAATTCAAGGCAAATTTTATTGTAGATTCAGTAACGAATACTCGCCTCTGTAAGGTATTTCATCAGAAATAACTGCTTTTTTATTTATAATTATTGTGCGAGCTTTTAATCTTGAACTGAAAAGGGTGCGCGCGTGCCGCTCATCAAGTACGACCATAGAGGTGGCTACCTACTATTACGACTACTACTACTACTACTACTACTACTATTACTACATACATCGCGGACGCACAACCCACGGCATAGGGAGCTTCGTCCCCAAAAGACGCGTTCCCGCATACAACCTATCGAAGGCAATCCATGGGGATTTCGTGAGACGCCAGGCAGTTTCTTCTGAATCATCAGGACGCTGGAACGCACCGCTTCATTTTACTTTGTCCGGCATGAAAACGTCGCCTTTCATTCAAGTTCGCAGTTGCTTTGTGCGTTTAATGCCACTGCTGTCAACTTATACTCTCGTTCTGGTTTCTTCGAGGTTTCACGAGAACGTAATTTAGTGAGCGTTGCGTTCAGTACGCAGCATCTTGTTTTGGGTGTACGCATGCATCTCTCAAATACATACGTTACGTAATGCGCAGTTCTCTCCCGTGGCAGTGCTGCGTACGTGGGCTCGTTACGTACGCCCAACTAAAAGTGTCTACTTACAGCGTACACAACACATTTTGCACAGCATACGGAACAACGGCATGCACCTAATTATAAGTGTCTTTTGCCTTCCGCGCAAGAAAAAGTATGAAAAGCCAGAAAAAGGCCGATGAATCGCCCTCCCAAACTTCTCGCAAAGGTCCTTCCTGAATATTGGAGAAAAAAGTTCCGGCACAGCACGCGCTTTTTGTTAATTGATTTCATGGGAAGCAGTCAGCGAGGAACTGCCACTGCTGCATTCTTCAGCCATGAGCGAAGTGTTTTGAGCTGGATCGATACTATGCGTTAATTGATTAGTTGTGCACTCATCGTGCGATTACTGGGCAGCTCGTTTAAATTTACGCCTAAAATGTCATTATGCTCCTCCATAACTTCGGCGATTGCGTTAGAGCAGACTATGTCAGCTCTATATAAGCTATAAGTGCACGCTATCGAATGCGCTCATATGCTATCATAATCAGCGCTCACTGGCCTATCTGTGCGATTAAGAGCAACGCTTCACTATCGCTTGCTGAATCAAAACAGCACGTATGAAATGTTTATTACATTGTTATAGGAACCAGTAGACAGCGGTGGAAACAATTTACGCTAGACAAGCGCCCACCACCACGAAAACTGATATTAGGCAGGGGTCACTAGGACTGCTAAGGTATTTCATATGTGAGTTTTAACGTCTCAAAACCACGATATGCTTATGAGAGAAGCTGTAGTAGAGAGCTCCGGAAATTTCAACCACCTGGGGTTCTCTAACTTGCACCCAAATATGAGTACACAGGCCTACCACATTTCCGCCTCCATCCGAAATGTGCCACCGCAGCCGGGATTCCATCCTACAACCTGCGGATCAGCACCCGAGTACCTTTGCCACTAGACGACCGGGGCGGGGCAGAACTGCTAAGGTAATAATTTATGATTTGTACTGCATGGTTGCTAGCAAAGACATATTGCAGCTGGCTTCTCAGCGCTGATCTGCTACAATAAAATCATCAACTGTACCAAACAGTACGTCATTCTTTTGCTTAACCCACGCAAGATGTCTTGCGAAACGACCTGCGATGATAGCCAAAAACACGTAAGGCTTTTCGCTGCTGGTGGCATGTACTGTATCCGTTTCTTGCACTCCAGCTGGCGATGTAAGAAAGGGAAATTTTATGATCCACAGAAACGTTTCCGTTCATCTAGAAGTAAAATGAAAGTTTATGTTAACTGGGTATGGTAGGGTATAAGGTATATGTCAGTTTTAGCGTAGTATTTCAAAAACGGTTGCAAGTATTCCCATCAAATTTCAGACGCTTACGAAAAGTGCCACTGGCTGTCAAGTGAAAACCTTTTCGTGCGTCTAGGTTGCTTATCCTTCCCAGGACGCACTATGAATTTTTAAAGGGGGTTCACTAAGTCAATGTACTTTTTCTCTGCAACTACAAAAATAAAGTAATTATATTCAGCCGTTTTATTTTAGAGGCTCATAGGTTACATCTCAACTTGAAAAATATTACGTTTTTTTTTCAAGCTTTTGTAAAAAATATTATACTGCATTCAGAAGGCCAGAGAGAAAGCGTATTTTTGAGTAAATTTTTACAGCTTCACTTTTTGTGAAATAGGATTTTTTTTTACTGTTTGTAACTTTTTATCGCTCACGCATACAACGTTTCATCACAATCGATTGCATACTTTATCAGAAAAGATACATTGAAGTTGAAAATTTTAATAAAAAACGAAAATTGAGAAAACGATGTTGTACGTGCGCATATTGCTTACACCAGAGGGTGTTTGGCGCTTTTCCGGGTGGCATTTGAACAGCTTGGAGCGGCCACTCGACGTCGGGCTTCTACAGGTTTGTTCCTCAGCGTACAGTGAATTTTTTATTAGTTTCGCGTCTAAAGCGGCTAGCTAACGGTTAAGCCGCGTGTTCCCACCGCAGCTCCGATTGTCGCAACTATAGTTTATCGACTTCTTCACTGCTTCAAGAAGTCGTGCTTCTTTGAGCTGCCTTTAGAAACCACAGTGAGGCGACTATATAGCGTAATAATGACCACACAGAAAGCGTGGTGCAGGCATTGCGATAGTTAGCCGTACTTCCAAATTTATTTCTGTCTCTTTGTAAGTAGGCTGTTCGATTATTGGTCTTATTATTCTACTGCAGCTAAATTCCCAAAATGTGCAGGGAGGCAACGCATGGTGTGCCTATCTTGTTGTAGCGACTGCTTCATGCATGTATTTGCTACAAATGAAACAATCATAAACTTTTGTTAGGAGGTGCTAGCATGCAGGCACGCTTCCAGTGCACGCATGTCCTTTATCAGTGCTCCCATGGTGAAGCGGGTGATCTGATTGGCATTGAAACACGTCAATATGATTTAGGGTTGTCGGATGGTACTTTAGTCCGTGGCGCTATACGTAATTTGGAATTTTCATCGCTAGGCACGCCACACACATATACATGGGTGACTTTTTTTGGCGAAATTAAAAAAAAATTGTGACTTTTAGCGACATTTTGCTCGTTGATCTGCTCGTCGACGTTTCGCTCGTCGAAAGTAAGTGGCGACCCTGGAAGAGAGGGTAGGAGGAGAGTTACCCATGCATGGTGTGAGTGCACACACAGCCGACGCCGGGGGACGTAGGCACGAGCAAGAGATTCTTTACATCTAAAAATACTTTGAAGTATAACGCGTACACCCAAACACTGCTCCTTCCGTGGCTGCACTTTAGCGTGCAGCCAAATTAAATTATCCTCTGGCATTACGCACACATAGCCGTTCTATGAACGCCATGAACGGCAGGTCGTCCAATTTGCGCTCACGATTCACAAAAGGGGTTGCAGCTGGATTGCCGGAGCAGAAAGCGATGAAAAGCTAAGAAGAGACTGGGTGAATTCTGATTGCCATAATGGCTTTTATTTCTATCCTACCCGAGGCGGAGATAACGAGAAGCACAAAAAACGACGAATCTAATCGCACACAAGATGCTAAGTGCAAATGCCTCTGAACAAAGAAGCAGTCAGAGCGTCGTCTATGCATCCAGAGATAAGCTAATGTATCTTTAAGCGAATACGAGTCCCTTGAAAATGTCCAAAAACTATTATTGCGACAGGGTAGGAAAGAGTACGATATCTTAGTTTCATTCGAAGCAATGAAAACGCATTGCAGCACCGCGGGGTTCAGCGAAGAGCACCAGTTTACAATTTACACTATAAACAGTGCGCAGTCTTTCCAATTGCTTTGTTTTGTTACAGCTTTCCGAAGGGGGATGAGAAAACCCATTTTTTATATTTGCAATTTTCAAATAATTAGCTTAAAAGTGATATTGGAACAGGCCTGGTGGGGTCGCATGTAAACCTAACACTTTGATAAGGTGCTCCGACTGCAATAACACTCGCAGCTCTCACACTATTGCCATTTCTCGTTGGCGAGAAAGCCGAGCACTGTCCCTATGTAGCTATATGGCGCAGGCCTACCAGTGCCAGACACCACTGCGGAAGTAATTATATTCCACGCGAAGATCACTGAACGATCTCACACAAATATTACAGCACCCAAAACCCAGCGGAAGATCGGCGGGCCGCGTGCGGAACCAATTATTTCATCAACAAATTAAATTTGTTAGCAACCTTTTTACGGGCCCACTTTAAAATTTGACTTAGACTCGATGACAGAACGCACGCACAAGAAGGTCACAGACACCTATTGACGTAATGCAGACGCAATATTGCCTGCAAAAGCGCACCAGCTACAAAGTTGGTAGCTGCGAAACATCTAATCCTTATTCCAAAATAAAATGAAAAAATTATCAACGAATCCCAAAAGTAGAGGTAAAGAATTACAAAACATTCTTCTGCATTGTTCTTTGCTATCAGAAGTCCACCTTCGATAATAACATGACAGTAATTGCTCGGGTTTAGGCCAACTTGTGTTAGGCCAACTTCTGTTTTTTAACGTGGACCTAAAGCCTCTTCCAGGGGTGCACATGTTCTTTGAATTCCCCTCCACCAGCCAAATTGTGGCCGCTGTTTGCTTGAGTAAGTCTCACAACAGGATGACCTAAAATTTTCTCAAGCAAAATATTATAATAATATTCTATAGCGATAGTACCTTGTAGTGAATAATATCGTATGTTGTGAGCAATGTATCTAGTATCAACTCGAAATGCAGAATGTTGCTAAGAATTCAAATTGACCCTATGTGGTATTGTATAGTGGTTGTGGCGCTTTGCTGTTGATCCGTAGGTTGCTGGATCGAATCTTGAAGGTGGTAGCCTCATTTTAGACGAAGGCGAAAAATGCTTGAGGCCCGTCAAGCCAGAATATGTGCAGGTGTAAGAACCCTATGTGGGGAAACTTTCGGGAGCCCTCAACTCCGGCATCTTTTATAATCATGTTGTGGTATTCAGACGTTAACCCTCATAAATTATTTTAATTGCGGAGCAATTCTTAGCGTCCTGCAAGCACGTTTAGCATGTATTTACGTAAATTATGAAGAACCGGTTCATTCAGCCAAGCCTGAGCTTAATCACACTGGTGATGATATCTGCAGATGACGAAGATGTACAGGTGAGGATTATATGTAAAGACAATGAAGAGCCATTTGCTTTTTGCACTCACAATATATCTCTCCATCTATCTGTCTAGCCCACTACGTCTGGGTTCTCTCTGGATCAGCCCCTTGAATTAAAATGGTAAACCAAAATTTGTATGGGAGGGTAAGATGGTTTAACGAATATCACTTGCTGCTAATGGCATGAATAATGTCACAATGTGGTCATGTACGGTGTAAAACACTTTCCGCCAGATAGTGGGACATATCAGAGAGTGGGTATGTGCTACAAGTAATTAACAGTTCATATCTACCCAAGAACAGCAAGAACAAACGGGCAATTTCAACGTCCGAGCTTTAAGAAAAAGCTGACTTCGGGTTCGTTTACGCGAGAATTAAACATAGAAAATGTCAGCGTCCCAGCAGTAATTGAACCCCAGCATTCTGCATGGCCAACAAATATTCTATCACCACGCCAGGTCTCACAACTGCTGCTCCAATAGAGTGTGATGTTCGTGAAGTGTGAATTTTGTATGCAGTAATGGCTATCCATCTTTATAAACTTTAGATATCTACTCCTATGATTCGGCCAACACGGCGGGTTAAAATCAACTGTATTTAAGCAAAATGCGCTGATGGTAAATAAGCGTTTATATCAACCAAGGTACGGCCCGAAACAGACATTGGCAACTTACTTTAGGAAGCGTTCAGAAAAATCAGTACATTTCCTTGAAAAGAATGAAGACGAATGGACGAAGTCATAGCTCCCATAAGGTCGATAATGTCTGCGTTGAAGTTTCCGACTAGTATAAGAGAGGAACAGATAGACAGACGGACACATGGACGGATGGACACATGCACGTATGCACATACGGGCGGACAGACAGAGGGAGGGGCGTGGAGAATCATCTATTGTGCGATCGTTTAGTTGATTACACATGCAGTCGTTTGTTTACAGAAATGTTTTTGTGTTTCGTTGTGCAAGTTTTAGGTTACAGTTTGGCTTTTATAGGGCGTAATTGAAACAACTAGGTTGGCCCTAAGGTGCTTCGCCACTTAAAGCTGGCATCCAACGAAGCATGACCCAACAAAGCATGGAATAAAAGTCATGGTCCCAGCAGGAATCCAACGCCACATTCTGCTTGGCAATCAAGTGGTCGACCACAGAACCAGGCCTTGTCTCTGAACTGCCTTTAAATCAGATCGTATGTTCGTTGAACGCCACTTGTGGTTGCAGTGGTGGCTGTGCAATCTTATAAAAAGCACATACGCACTCCTATCATACAACCGTCACGCCGGGTAACGTCAACTGTTGTGTACCTTCATACACTGACGCTCATTTATCTAGCAGTGTCCAGGTCCCCCATCCTCGCTGTCACAAGCGTTAAATATCAGCTTACCGCTTGTGGCGGTGCTAATACCTATATTAGCTACATAAATCGAAGCATATTTAAGCAACAGTAAATATGCTTCTGTTTAACATTTTTATGTGAATACATTTTTCAATGTCTTTAGCATTGTTTCGTAATGTTTTGCTCAATAAAAAATTTTAAAAAGAGTCACTTTCTCTCCGCATAACATCGATTCCAAAGGTACGTGGGATCTGCCGTATTTCGATTAGAATTACAATTCTTTCGAAATGGTGAAAATTCTGATGAAACGTGCTGTGGTAAAAAGTATAAGTGTAGTTAAAGGGACACTAAAGTGAAATAACAATTTATGTCAGAGTGAAAGGTCGATGTATGACAAAAGCTAAAACGACAATATTATCAACAATTTCCTACTTACCCAGAAATTAAGGTAAATTCACGAGAACACAAGCGCCGCAGAAGGACATTTTCAAAATGATCCCGATGACATTAGATGAACCACCTACAATTAATCACTAGTATTCGATATAATTGCAATGTTGTAACAAACTTCCGTGCATCAAGAGACGCAGTAAACTGCTACTTGTTAATTTCTGTTTGATTCACGAAAAAAAGAACCGCTGGATGTTACCAAGGTGAATTGCGCGAGTGGTTCAAAAATTCAATTTCCGCGTGGGTACACGAGAAAGGTGGTGCTCTCTAGCGAGGCGCAGTTAAAACATAAGCAGCTGCAATCTCGAAGCCAATGGTGGGAAATTTATCAATGGCCGTTCTTTCTGCTGTGGCTCCCGCTACTTTCGGACTGCTGCTATTTGCGCAGTAAAGCCGGGTAACGTTGCGCACGACAACAGTGACGCGAGTCGTTCCGGTCGGTCCGCTTCTTGAGACAGATAATTTGAAGTGCGCTAATCTGATGCGGAACACTAAAACGTGATTTTATTTCAAAATAGACCCTTCCTTGGCATAAAAGTAACACTACGAGGTTTCCGGACCACCATTTCAACAATCAACGTTGACTTAATAGTTGAGTTTAGTGTCCTTTTGATCCCACGCAAGCGCATGTTAGTAAGGATGCGTTCAGATTCCTTCCATCTGCATACTCTTCATCTGGGGGCAGGCGTGCATACATGTGGTAGTGAGCATATGGATATCTCACAACAAAAATGTTACACAAGCGATATTTGCTGTGTACTTCAGCTTTTTTCTTAAATCAAGGCTATAACTATTAAGTAATGTTTTACAGCAATGTTTTACAGAAGGAAGTATTTCAGCTGCTTCATTCTCTTGGTTTTTTTAACGTGTTCATTTCGTAAATTATTAAAAATATCATAATTTAGAAAGTACTGAAGGATATTATCAACATAATTTTAAAAAATTACCAAATGGTGCAGGAAATGAGTGCAGACCAATTATCTATATAGTTATACCATGTGCGCGGTATCCGCGCTCTTCAATCTATAGGAAACAGAGCATGCGTTCCGTCCGTCCATGCGACTGGACGAAAAAAACTTCCCGCAGCAACTTCAACAATTAGCAGATGTCCCCTCCCCTCTTTCATTTTACGTAAATGGTACCTAGGCATAGCACATTTAGTTGTTAACGACCACCTTGCCACATTTTTTTTCATACTGGCTAGCACTGACTAAATAAGGCCACTGCGGCTAAATTATACCCAATAGCAGCTGTAGTTGGCTATATTTCAGCCAAATATCAGATGAATTGGTCGTATGAATACTACTGGTGGCTCACTATTCACACACGTGGGTGTTGACATATGCTGCCTAATGTGCACTTGCGTAATAGGCTACCAGCTGTAATAACAACTTAGTTGGAACATATTTCTATTTAATGACGCTCTCTCATATGCACAGAAAACTTGAGTTCGTTCTGTCTGAGTTTACATTTTTGGATATTGATAATGGCATATTATAAGCTGATAGTATTTATAAGAGTGCGAGGGAAAAACAAGAACTATGTTAATTTATATTAGCATTACTGAGCTCCATGTTATGATATACGGACAGGATGAAGCTTTGCAAAAATAAATACCGTCACAGAATCTATAAATATTGTTCCATCTGATGGCAGTATGTTTTTATATCATCGTAAAACGGAAAATAATTAAGGAACAAAGTTATAATGCACAAGCTTCAGTGACAATTTAGTAGTTTAAAGCCAACGTTCAACAGAGTATGAATAGTGCTAATGTGACGAGTACAAAGATGGTGTGGAAGACCAAGATGACCAAGCAGGAAGATAAGCATGTGAAAGAGGCACGAACGCGTGTATGAAGTAGTACACGGCTCGATGTGCGTAAAACGAGCAGTAATGGAAGATGACAATGAGATTAGAGTCTCGTCTCGACCGCCGAAGAGAGCAGACGTGTTTTTCGGTCGGTCCCCGACCGGTTTTCCTGGAGGAGCACGCGAGCGTCTAGTGTGGCGCCGTACCTTACGGGCGCTTCCATGCTTCCCTTTTTTTTTTCCCCCAGTTTTTTTATTTTGATAGATTTTGCGCACACCCGTGCGCCGTTTTAATTTTTTCTTCCCTCCCTTGTCCTATTGAGCCATTTTTTGTCTCAAGCCCTGTTCAGGGCTATCAAGATATTGAGGAAATGTAGAGCCCTCTCATCTCCCCTTAGTTCTTTTTTTTTTAATCTGTAATGACCTCGCCTAGTACGGCCCATCGCCTCTACCAGTAATGACGGACACCCCTTCTAAGGACGCTCCTGACGAGATCACCCTCTGCGCGAGCCTGCATGCTACCGCAACGAGCCGCCCCAGCTCACCCAAACAATCGCCTGCGGCCCCGATCATGACCCGGGCTCGTAAACTGAAGGCTGCTGCCAATCGTCTTCAAAAGCACTCATCTACCAGCACCCCAACTTCTCGGCCCCATGTACGAAGGATCGGGAAACTGTTGTCACCACGCCGGCGTCAGGCACCAAAAATCAAGGCCGCCACCACGAAAAGCGCGAAGCTAACGGCCGCAGCCGAGGAGGCCGCCGCCGCCATTTCCTTAGTACCACAGCCTTCCCAACTCCATCTTGTACCCACACTACAAGAGGGAAGCAAGGCTGAGCTGCAGGACTACCAAGAATCGGTCGCATCAACACCGGCAGACAGCGAGGAACAGGCCAGTACCGATTCCTCCTCGCCCACATCATCCTCCTCTTGGGAGCACAACACGCCTCCGTCCTCCTCTCCGTCCCTGTCGCCCTCCCCAAAGGGTCTGGCCCTTTTCAGAACCGGAATCTGCGCTGACGGACCAGGCCGCCAACGAGCAACACAACAGGCGTCGTTTGCAGCTCCCCCCAAGCGAGCGCGCGCTCACTCTGCGCCGCCGGCAACCACTTTCTGCCCTTGCCTGCTGGCTGTGCAAGCCTGCCGCGCCGGGCGTCAAGAAGACCTGTTCGGAGAGGGGTGTGCACGTAGTGCTGTCTCTCCCCTTTTTTCAGGCGAAGGCACGCGCATGACCTCTACTGGAAGGGCAACCGAGGCAACATTGGAGTCTCTTGCGCAAGCGGGAGCCTCCCAGACCGCCACAGGAAATCCCACCCTCCTCGAGCCTTCCCCACCTTCTTCCGGTCACGCAACCCGTCCGACCCGTCCTCCAGAGAGAGCGGCCTCTCCGGTGTCTGATGGGGTGGTTTGTTTACCTCCCACCTCCTCGCCACAACAACAGCACTCTCCTCCACTCTCCCGCTCAAAGGAGAGCACGGGCGCGTCGTCTCCTACAGCCGCAGCTCCTCCGAACTCTGCCGCTAGCACCGCGCCACACCCTCCTTCTGCTTTCGGCCCCATGCGCCCACTGACGGTGGACGCCTCTACCGAAGCAGATTATGAAGAGGCCCGACGCAAGCATCAGCAGAAAAACGGATTTCCGTGCCAGGCATCAACAGCTACAAATGCCCCTTCCAGTAGGCAGCCAGCCAGTGCAGCTCCCCCAAGCAAGGGAAAGGGGCCCCGCCAGAAACCAGGTCGCCGCCAGCACCAACTCGATATTATCGAACACCTGGTCGCGAATGAGCCCCGTCGCACCTCTGCCACCATCCTCTACCGCCCCAAGGGCAGGAAGAACAACTTCCTCTCCCTCAGCCGCGACGCAATTGCAGCACAGCTCTCGAAGGTGCCCGGCACGAAGCGTGTGCGCATTAACTTCAGCGGCAACGTTGTTGCGGTTGACACCACACCCGGAGCTGACACCTCCGCTCTCCTGGCAGTGGAAAGCATCGGGAAAGTGGCTGTCAACGCCAAGACCGCCAACAAAGGAACCTGTACCGGCGTACTTCACGGCGTTGACGCGGCTTTTGACGAGGAGGTCCTCAAAAACAACATAGAGAGCTCTGCTCCCATCCTCTCTTGTGCCCGTACCGGACGCAATGTCCTTCTCCGATTTGTGGGTAACCCACCGCCACCTGAGGTGGCGTTATTTAAGCAGACCCGCCCTGTACGTTGTCGTCGTCGCCGCCCTCTCCAGTGCGCTGGCTGTGGCGCTTTCGGACACACTCATGCGACGTGCACCAGCTCCCCACGCTGTTCGCGCTGTGGCGGCGACCACGCCCGCGCCGACTGCGTTGCACCCGGCCCCAAGTGCCTACACTGCGGCGGCCCACATCCCGCCACCGAGCCCCGATGCCCTCGCTGGCAACACGAGAGGAAGGTGCTAGAAATCATGGCCTCTGCGGACCCGCCCCTCTCTCGTCGTGAGGCCGAGAGGAACCTTAAGAGCGAGAGAAAAGCCGTGCCTGCTCGAGCACCGTGCACTGGTATTTCCTCGGTAGTGCAACCGGGCCGGACGTACAGCGCGGTTGTTTCGCCCCCGGCCGCCGAACCCTCGGCCCCCGACTGCGAGGTGCAAAAGGACATGGTGATTAGTGCCCTGGCCGCTGCCGTGCAGGCCCTCATCGGGACAATACCGCAATCCGGCCCTGTGTTCGAGCTGTGCAACGCGGCCCTGGCCGCCCACGCTGCCCTCAATCAACATGGCTAGCGGCAAGCTGTTTCGGCCGCGGATTCTTCAATGGAACGTTCGTTCTCTCCGCTGCCGTCACGCCGAGCTGTCTACCCAACTCCTCCGACGCGAGTACGACGTCTTGCTGCTGCAGGAAACCTACGCTCGCGTCGGAACACTCAACCTACCTGGTTTTGTCGGCTATCACAGCACCACGCAGTGCGAACTTGAAGAGTGTAGCGCAGTCCGGTGCAGCACTCCCTCGCATCCTCCCGGCACGTCGCGGGCTTCGGTTTATGTGCGCGCCGACCTCCCTCACGCTGCAGTGGACATCGAGGACATTCTCTGTGACACCCTCGAGGCCGTCGCCCTGACTGTGCGCATCGGGAGCACGGACACCAGTGTCGCGAGCGTGTACGTGCGCACATCGAACTACTCGGCACGCTGGGACACCCAATTCGTGTGCCGCCTCGCAGACCGCCTAAATCGCGACGCGGTCATCGGTGGCGACTTTAACTCTCACCACACCTCGTGGGGCAGTGGCGTGACGAACCACCGTGGGCGCGACCTTCTCGATGCCGTGCAAAAGGCCGGACTGCTCGTTATAAACACGGGTAGCTGTACTCTCGCGCGCCGTGGTGTGTCCGACAGTGCCATCGACCTGACTCTCGTGGGTGGTACGTGTAAATATGAGTGGCAACGTGCACCGGACTCTCAGGGCTCCGACCACTACCCCATCGTGGTCACACCCCCCTCAGCTTACATCAGGTACACTCGGACCTACAGTGTTGTGAAGTGGACTCGCTTCAGAGAACTGTGTGCTAGAGTGCCAGTCTCTGCAGACTTCTTCACCGCGCTGGCCGAGTGTCACGACGCAGCTACCACCCACTGCACCGTGCCTGCGGGCACCCCTGCACCAGACATCAGCCTCCTCAACCTTCGCGCCGCGCGTCGCAGGGCGCAGATTGTGGCGGTGCGCTCGCAGAAGGCGGAACATTGGCGTGCCTATAACTCTATTGACGCGGTGTGCCCCAGGCACGCCAGACGCCTGTCGCAACCAGAGCTGGGGGAGCCTCTGCTCGTCACTAGATGACCCTCAGAACCACGCCCAAGCCTGGCGCATTTTCGCTGCCGTTCTTCGCACCAGAGAGCCTCGCTGCCCGGTTCTCTGTGTTGCTGTTGCAATGAAGATCGCCACGCAGGAATTGGCTGAGATCCTGGCAGACAAGTTTGCCCCTCCTGCTTGCCCACAGCCTCCACAGGGACTACCACCTGTGCCTGCACTCAACAGGCCTGAGCTGTTCGCTCCCGAGCGGTACTTTCCCACCGAGGGCATTCTGCTAGAGATCCGCGCATTGTGCACGGAGGAGTTTACTCTCAGCGAGCTGACCGCAGTGCTCAACAACCGCACGAAGCGGTCTGCCCCGGGAGTGGATGGCCTCACCTACCAGGTGCTGCGCAACATTGACCCCTCCACGCGGCCCCGGTTGCTGGAGGCCTACAACGAAGTGTGGCGCACAAGTCAGGTGCCTCCTGGCTGGAAAGAGGCGCTCGTGGTGCCCATCCTGAAGCCACGGAAGCCGGCCACGGAGCTTTCATCCTACCGGCCAGTGTCACTTACCTCGGCCGCAGGGCAAGTCATGGAAGCCATGGCATTGCGACGCCTTCGCTGGATTGCCACCGCAACCAACGCATTCCCTCCCGAACAGAGCGGATTTCGCCCAAGGCGCTGTACGTTCGACTCACTGGCCGACGTGATCGCCACCCTCGAGGAGGCCAAGTACCGCGGCGATTACGGCATCCTCGTGCTGCTCGACGTGAGAAGTGCGTTTGACTGTTTGCCCCACGCATCGATTTTGGACGCACTTCGTGACCTCGGTGTGTGCGGGCGGATGTTTGACTACCTGGAGAGCTTCTTGGGCGACCGCACTCTTCGCGTTCGTGTTGGCTCCACAATCAGCGGTCCCCACTCCGTCACCGCAGGCGTACCCCAGGGCAGCATATTGAGCCCTTTTCTGTTCAATCTGGCTCTTGCCAAGCTGCCCGACTACATCCCGTGCAACACGGCGTGTGAAGTGCATGTGGCGATTTACGCCGATGACATTGCGCTGTTTGCCTGCGGCCCCGGTCGCCACCGGGCAGCCCTTCTCGAGTCCCTCCAGGTGGCCATCGACGCGGTTGACGCATTCCTGAACGGGGTTGGACTGGCGCTCGCCGCCTCCAAGACGGAGGCACTGCTCGTCCACCCGCGAGCGTCGACACGCCGCTCCACGCCTCGGCTCTCACTCCGGGGCCTCCCCATCGAGTGGAGCACGAAGGTGCGCTACTTGGGGGTGACCATAGACCACCGGCTCAGCTGGCGACCGGCCGTCAACGATCTGCGGACGAGCAACCGCAAGGTACTCGGCGCCGCACGCAGTCTCCTCGCGCGAGGTCACGGCTGCACCCCTGCCCTTGCCCTGCGAGTCTACAACGCAGTCGCATCGGCACGCGTGATCTACACTGCAGCAGTGGCTTCGTTGAGTGCTTGCCAGCTAGCTGCCTTGGACGCGGACCATCGCAACGCCGTGCGGGAGTACTACGGACTTCCCCAAACCTCCCAGGTGGGCCCCACGCTCGCCGAAGCGGGGGAAACTCCCATCTCCCTGCGGGTGACCCAGCGGACACTAAATCATGTACTGCGGCTGAAAACCACAAGGCAGGGGCAGCTCCTTGTGAACAGGCTATATGCTCTACCTCACTCATCCATGGGGCAGCGGGCGAGTGAGCTCTTGACGGTTGTGCCAGACACGCAGTACCCCAGCTGGCTGGCTATCCCACCCTACCGCCACACCCCTCTGGTGATCACCAAGACCATTGGCGGCATCAAAGCGAAGGCGCGCACCCCGCTGGCAGCGATGCAGCAGGAGTGCTCCGCCCTCCTTCACGAACAGCTGAACGGCCGGCTGCTTGTTTACGTCGACGGGTCAGTGCTTCGCGACGGCTCCGCGGCCGCCGCCTGCGTTGTGCCATCAGTCGGCGCGGTTCTCAAGTGCCGCCTCCCCTCCCTCGCCTCCTCCACTGTGGCGGAACTCGCCGCTATAAATTTGGCAGCCGATTTCCTGAGTGAGCGGGCACCCATGAGCGCTGCAGCCATCATCTGCGACTCCCGGGCGGCCTTGGCCGCGATCTCGCGCGAGGAAGACGGCAGCCTCCTTGCGCAGAGAGTTGCCCGGAAGCTACACGCCGTGCAGCAAACGGGCTGCGACCTTTCGCTGCACTGGGTGCCTTCGCACATCGGAATACCCGGCAACGAGGCGGCCGACTGTGCCGCGAGGGATGCGCACGACCCCGACACCGGCGTCACCAACTTCGTGTGCTCCGCGGATGCCGGCCGTCTCCTCACCGCCCGCTACGTGCGCGAGCGTCATCCCGACCCTCGCGTAGCAGCTGGAAAGCTGCCGCGGCGGCTCCCTCTCAAGGGACTCCCAAGACGAGACCGCGGTTTCCTTCTCCGTCTCCGCACCGGAGACAACTACACCGCCGAGCGAAAACATCGGCACTCCGGGCGTGGCAGTCCATACTGCATGGACTGCGGCGACCTGGAGACTCTGGACCACCTTTTGCTTCATTGCCCGGCTGGTGACGCGAGCAGACAGGTGATGCTCGCAACGTACGGAGCTCTCGGCCTGCCTCAGACAACAACTGAGCACCTCTTGTTCCCGAACAGTGGCCGCGCGCATATCAAGCGTGCCCTTTCAGCGCTGCTCGACTTTGTAGACGGAAGCGGACTGCGTGAGCGAATTTAGAGAATTCGCGCCCCGTGATTTTGGTAGACGATCTGTGCGTCTCCCCCTTCCTTTGCTCGCTCTCTCCTTTCTCTTTCCTCTCTTCGCTCAAGTCTATTATCCCCCATTCCCCTTCCCATGTGAACCACTGCTGAGGTGTCGCACTTAGCTGCAGACAGTTGCGGGGTTCACTTTTCTTTTCTTTTCCAATTTTAAGAACCACTTCCCCCAATGAGATTAGTTGGCATTGCATGGACGGGAGAAGAAGGTTGCATCGGCAGCTACGCTCTGTCTATCGTGCAGTTGGCATTTGGTTCCGAAAGCCGCAACGCTGGCACTCTGTGGCGTAGCCATTGACCACGCTTGAGTGACGCTTGGGTGAGGCTCCTCGGAGGTTTTGCCGCATCTTTCGGCTGTTCTGGGAGCAACCGCCACAGTTCCCTTTTGTCGACCAGCAGCAATCCATGAAACGTCACCACGTCGAGCAGAAGGCCAAGCTCGTCCTTAGGTCTAATCAACGACAACGCATTGCCACGTCAACTACGGTGACGGGAGACGGCTTATGGCAGCTTGGCTGCCCGATGCGCATCGTAGCGACCATGGGAGAGGACCGTCTGTAGCATCGACCGCGTGCCAAAACAACGCAGGTTGGACTTACAGCGATGTGGAACAAGTAAGAGTGTGCCATTCGGACTACGATCCCATGGCAAAGCCGAAGTGGCCAGACTGCAGATAGACTGTAGTTAGGTATAGCGGAAGAAGCTGATTATTTGAGTTCGAGTATACTTTTGGAGATTTTGCTAGCAGTGTTCCGTGAAAATTTTCACTGTTAATTGTTTGCTTATGAACTTGTAAGACTTTCGCCATGTTTTTTTCTCGTGGTCAATATTAAATCTTGTTTGCTGTGTCGCCCAGGTTCCTGGTGATCTCTCCAATAACACACGTCTCAGAGATCCATGACAGCCTAACTATGGTAGCAGTATACGCAGCCAAACATTACAATACCACTTCACAATATACATTGATCTTGTAGATTTTGTACTCCAAGGTAAATCATGCATCACCGGATAAACTTCAACGTTGCCTATACAAACTATTTGAAGTATAAGATTAGACATGTGAACTCTACAGTGCACCCGACATGTAATGTGAGGCTAGACTTGAGCCACATCATGTGTGATTCTTCGCGTCACTAGTCAGAGTGACAGATCTTGATGGCACAAGGTGGCTCGAGCCTCGAACTGTGGCACCTCCTCAGCTAGTGGCGAAGTGCCGTCTCTACAACATGTAGCACGAGGGAGCGACTGGTGTTTATAAGGAGAACACACCTGAACGAAACATCATGCTTTGCTATTTCGTTTAATCACAGCCAACCTAAACTATAGTCATCGCCTGACGCCTGGAGTAGCTGTAGCCTGATAATAAACCAGGCTATAGCATCACTGGCATTATCATTAATAACTTAATCTGTCTATGTAAGTTGGATAGAAAAATTACAATATTGAGAGCTAGGTGTTTTTTTTTTCTTAGATCGACTCTTGTAGCATGCAGAACATTAAAGGTTTATTTCAGTCCACCGCGAATTATGAGGGGTACGAGGCTCAGCCGCTGACCCGAAAGTCACGGGTTCGATGCCAGCCGCGGTGGTTCCGTTTTGATGAAGGCGACATACCAGCAGTTCGTGTACTGTGCGATGTTAGTGCACTTTAAATAACACCAGACGGTCGAAACTTCTAGAGCACCCACTACGGCATGCCTCGTAATTATATCGCAGCTACGGCACATAAAACCATGAAAATTATTAATTCATAGGCTTATACACACATTCATAAATGAATGCAGCTGACAGCTTTTATAAAAAAACTTATCTAATTTGTTTTGTGGTCAAGCCAAGCACTTAACAGCCTCTTGGTACACACACAATCACTGCTTTCACTGATGAAGCATCTCCTCGTGTGGCTGCATGCTTAATAATTCATGAACAGCGATCCCAGTTTCTTCATTTCATGTCTCGGCGCTTCTAAAAGTTTACCCTGCAACGTTCTCCACACTTTCAAACATGACTTTAGGCGAATAACTGGTCCTTCTCGAGTATACCTCACAGTATCTAATAGTGTAGAACGACAAGTAGGTGATAAATGAAATCACAGTCTGTACTCATCAAGTATATTCATCATAATCACCGCCAGTCTCATTTTAATGTTATTACTCACTGTGAGCTTGACAATAGCACTTGCTGTAGGCCCGTGTGCTCAGATTTGGGTGCACGTTAAAGAACCCCAGGTGGTCTAAATTTCCGGAGCCCTCCACTACGGCGTCTCTCATAATCGTATAGTGGTTTTGGGACGTTAAACTCCACATATCAATCAACAATAGCACTTGCCATAGCTTACTCACGAATTCCGTGCCGATACAACAATGAATAGTCTTCACGTAAAGACTCCCCAGAATGAGCGTTCGAAACAGTTTCACGCAAGTTTTTCGTCAAGGAGGCCGCGGCGTCGTAGTTCCTTTACTGTTTCCCTTACGACTGTATCAGTTTGACGAAAACAGCTTTCTAGCTTTTCTGAGCTCACCTGTTTGTATTAAGAGTGGGCATTAGTAAAATGGCAAGGGTGATACAGTGCTAACTTCAAAATTCAGCATGACATCGACTTTGTCTTTAACGCCATCGATCGCGGCCCTGGCCCGGTATTGCCGCATTGTCTCCATGGTGTGAAAAAATGCAACCCGAAGCTCAGATTTCTCAGAAGCAAGTTTACTTCCCCCCCAAGAAAAAAGATACACATGCCATACCAGGTGTCAATGCAAAGCAGTTCAGGTGCATCCTTTTTTGCAAATTAAAGATGTCATCTGTCATGGTCATACAGACTGAGCGGCGCGCTTAGACATCCCACGCTAAAGGCAACCTCGAAGCTGAGATTGCGTTGATTAGGAAATGCATTCTTGCTCACCATGACATCCCGATTCCGTTGTAAATGTCTCTTTTCCAGACAGGGGCTCAGTGGTTGATTAGCCAGTGCATTTTGTACTGAAGCGACGAACGGTCATACGAAGCCACGCTGCGTTTGGCGTTTCCCTTAACCCTCTTACATGTAAAAGATGCATGCATATAAAGATGTATGCAAAAGAAACACACTTGTAATGGAAGTCAATGTTTTGAAGGAAGGCCATTACCTCAGGAAGCATCATGATAAAACTTACAGGACGAATGTTTAGCAGAGAAGAATGCGAAAAAGACGTTTCGGACGCAAATCTGACGGGTGCCTTATTCACGATCCGCGTTGTGAATAAATTAAGCTCCCATTAGGAAACCCGAAACGCTGTTTCTCTCTTTTTATGTTAAGGATATATTTTGAGGTTTACTTTTCATCACATCTGATATTCTAATAAAGCCCCACCGCGGTGGTCTAGTGGCTAAGGTACTCGGCTGCTGACCCGCTGGTCACGAGCACGAATCCCGGCTGCAGTAGCTGCATTCCCGATGGAGGCGGAAATGTTGTCGGCCCGTGTTCTCAGATTTGGGTGCACGGTAAAGAACCCCAGGTGGTCGAAATTTCCGGAGCCCTCCCCTACGGCGTCTCCCCTAAACATATGGTGGTTTTGGGACGTTAAACCCCACATATCAATCAATCAAGGATACTCTCATAAAGCTTTCGTGGTGTTAAAACAGCGCGAACAACATATTGTAAAAGCACATTCACAAGGGAATCCAGCGCGGATCTAGTTCGTTGGTGGCGAAATTAGCAGATATACGAAATTCGCGTTGGCGGCGGTCTGTTCCAGACCAACTGTTGTGGCTGCTCCCATCATATTTCCTAAGAGTGAAGCCACCATAGCCGTTCCAGTTTAGTAAAAAAAACACTTAAAAAAAGCAAATGTGGTCACTCTCAGCGAGCTTAGATAACCATGGACCTAATCCGGGTGGTCTCATGTGCAATTAGGCGCTTTCGCCGCAGATAGCGCTAGCATCAATGTATAAAAAAATCATCAATGCATAAAAAACCTCGCTTTGAGTAACTACCGAAAGGGCAAAACGAAGTAAGGAGGGAGAGGTTTTATGATAAATCAAAGGAAGCGCTTTACTACATGCATGCAAAGCGCGTGAGTCTTGCAGCGTCACGCTGGCAGTGTGCACTTTGTGAAATAAATGCATACTATTTAGCGACCGGAAGGAGCAAGCCTCCTCCATTGCTGTTCTCGCCCTCACTCTAGACCACAATGCAACATCCTGGTTCCGCGAGCACCCACGAGCGGTGGCACATGCAGCCACGCGCTACGACTGTCCTGTTTCAATCCGTGAGTGCTGTACGCTCTTTAAGGTGACTGCTTCAGAGATTTTTTATTATTTGCTCAAACAAAGCTGATGCACTTGATATTTCTGAAGATTTTCTTTACGAAAAAAAACTGCTCAAAATACCTCCGCCTCCCCGATAAAACAACCGAAGTGCGGCTTTAAAAGCAAAGGTATACGCACGGCTGGGGTAAATATGGCGTAAAGTAAGTCTTGGATTGGTCACTGTGCATCTTTTCCGTGGCTGCATGTAGTTCTATAGCTTTCTGTACCTAGACATAACATATTCAAGCATGCGCGGAGGCGATTAGAAGAAAATGTGAACTCCGCTCCCGTGTACGCTGCTTGCAATTGTTACATGTATTAATCCCTCTTTCTTCTTCGTCAGAATTGTTTTCGGTGGATTCATGTGCATCTAGATTGTCTTTTTGATAATTGATAGGCTTCAATGGGGGTGCAGCCAGAATTTCTTTTCAGGGAAGAGGAGAGGGTCATCTTTGCTTGATGTATGTTAGTGCGTGCGTTTGTATGAGAGCGTGTACTATATCCAAGAAAAAATCTACGCTGCTGAGCTGCATGTGTTTCTAAATAAGTCCTGATAGCGCAGCGCATAAGTGTCGCGCAATTCACATTTCTCTCCTCGCGTTGCTATACGCGGGCATTCGCCTATAGACAAGTGTAAACTCTTGCTATTCTATGCCTTATCAATTTGAAAATTACATGAGTCACCAAATGAAATGAGTCACCAACAACAACAACCACAAGACGTTCAAAGACCTACAAAGATGTTATTGCTTGTATGTTTGTAACGCGCGCCTTCTCGTTGTTTTTTTTTTCTCTTGGCATGTGCTGCTATACATAGTCGGAATATATCATATATTTTTTTTGCACCAATGGTTCTCCGTTCCGTTTGCATACGCTACAAAGGCGCTGCACCAGCTAGTTTTGGATTCATCTTTTCCGCTTACCGCACCCGCAAAATGGAAAACTCTCTGGTTTGGAGTCTGTCAAAAAGTGGCGGTTTCTTTAGTATCTCGTTTATTGCTCCCGGGATTACGCCTGTTTCCGTGCAGGTGCTGACTCGCCTAAACGATGCCGTTGCAGTTCCGTTTTCTGTTTCAAATACTCGCAAAAACAGCTACCCTTTTGTTGGCGATAAGACGCATGATGATCATAGATTTCGGGGTTGTTTTTGCTTTCCGGACGCGCTTTTCACACTACACAATTTTCAACACTGCGCTCACCCACGCAGCTTGCTTGCGCTACAAAAGTGCGCTCCACTTTCGGCTGCAAAAATGACTTTAGCAGTGATTCCTCTGAATCGCCGCTCGACTGCCCAATCTGAATCAATTCAATAAATGTCAGCTTATAGTAGCAGCTGTTAATTACCAGTAAAGACTCCTATGTTGATGACCGAGAGACATCACAAAAGTTTGCGTGGCAAGACGATGCTCACCGGAAAGTATTGTCTTTTCTCTTTCTGTGTTTCGCCTTGATGCCACTTCATTAGCACACGTTTGTAGTTACATAAAAAAAACGTTTATTACGGCGTGTAAGCAGTCTTATTGTTTTTTTTTATTTTTCTTTCTGTTGTACTCACGAAAAAACAAAAAAATTAGACTTTCTTTTAAACAGTTTAGTTCGAAAGGTTTCATTCAGCAGTGTAAAAATGACACAATTCTTGGATGCATTTACCTAGCAAAATTGACCCTAAATGTTTATTCACAATTGCGAGGATGTACTTATGTACGCTACTTAGTCAAAAGCTTGTTTAAGGTTGAAGCAACGTGTAGGGAATTGTTTGAAAGGCTTATTCTTGTATTTTAGGCATAGCCTATAAGGTATCCAACATATGGCTATTCTTCAGTGTCATAGCTGAATAATAAAGCTTGAACTTGCATCGCACGTAATACTGAGCCACGGCCACACATAAACTTCAACAAACGTGTGAATTGTTTTAACGTTATTGAATATACTTTTAGTTCCCTTGCTCCGGCACTGTTGTGAACCATGAGTCGGCGTTAGGGGTGTCTTCATTTCTTTCTTTTGTCCGTGTTTGCACACCTTCTAATTCAGAACAAAGCAATGAATACGTTTTACAGTTGGTGTTCTGTATGATAGCACCACACACTTTTCTGCTGACACAAAGTTCTATGTTATGCGAAATTTTTGTGTTCTCGGCTCTGTCTACGCTCAAAGCATGCTCATGGCCGTTTCACTAGCTTCAGATATAGTAAATTTGGCATAACGTGACGTGACTAGGCGACAGAGCTGAATGACACGTCGAAACATAATAATCATGAGATGCGGGTCATGCAAAACATGACTACATGCTACACTCCTAGCGTGCTCACGGCCGTTTCGCTAGCTTGACATGTACCAAATTTGATATTACGTGACGTGAATGAACGGCAAACAAATTATAGGCACAAACATGATAATCATGACATTGATTTATATGTGGGGTTCACGGTGTAGGAAGGAGAGGTGACTCAACGCGGCGGGCGAGCGCGGCGAAACTTGGTTCGGTGCGGACGTGTGCGCTCGTAGGTGGCGCTGCGCGAACAGGCGCAATGTACTGCGGGTCTTCAGTTGCCACGGGCATGAAATGCGCCTCGCACTGTTTCGTATACAGAGCGTGCTTGGATTTCGGTGGCATGAATTCAGGGTCGCTTCAAACGACAATACCGTTTTGAAAGAACCAAGGTTCTTTGGGACGTCTCGAGTTGGTATGTAAATTTTAAGGTCGAAGCGCATGCACACTATTTGGGACGCGACAGCGACTGTAGCTTCAACAATTCTTCGGGAAGACGAAACCACCTCTGCGAGTAATTTAAACAGAAATAGGGGCAATAAATGTTGCGGTGCACCAGTGCTAACGACCACGGTTACAGTGACTTCGGCATACGAAGGAAATGTGAATTTCGCTGAACTAGGGCCTACACATGAATCAGATATCTACTTCAGTTTTGCGTTGTTATTAAACATGTTTTCAAAGTTATTCATGTCTAATAAGCTTGATCGCACATATACATGTTTATTGCACTGTTTTACAGAAAATTGTACCCAACTAAAAACGTTGAGGAAATCACACACATTCAAACACCAAGCCAAATATTCTGTATAGGACGCTTGTGCAGTCAGAAGTTTTGACAGTTTTCTGAGCTTGTGTGTCTTGTTTTTCTTTTCTTTTCTCTGCCTCATCCGAAGGCCCTCATAATGATGCAAGATTTTAGCAATTACTTCATCTCTGTGGGTGATGCAAGGAAATGAAAGCCAGTTGTTATCTAGTATATGATCAATGGTGAGCTCGTAAGCATTCCTTTGCGTGTAATTTCTTTGGAACTCTACTTCTGCTGATGTCTTGATTAATGTCAAGCAGTTTCTACGGCACTATGTGGCTTGTGTCTGCAGCGCACTACGGTTCTCGAACGTGCCGCAATTCCGAGAACACAACATTGCGAACCTCGTCAACCTGCAGTCGCTGAAAACCCTAAGTTCTGGACGGAAGCTCAACGGATGCTGGGCTTCTAAACAGTTCATCAAAAGTTTACAGCGCTGCGAGGGGTGCCAAGGTACAATCATGCAAGAGCATGTCCGAACCAGTAGCACCACTTTTGGGGGGATCCGCAAGAAAGCATTGAGAAAGCGAGCCACCGAGTATCTCGGCTGGCCTCTTGCGTTGTTTTTTCTCTTTCGAGAGATAGCTTGAGCAGTCCGGAAAAATACTGGGCACTGCATCTTTGGAGAGGGATGCTTTCCGGGGTGCTCGACACAAAACATTGCCGTTGTAGACCGCTTCCCAGGTTTTGCTCACCAAATGAGGCTCGAAGTGCCGTTCGCAGAGGTGGTCTGTTGACTGTAGGATTCGATCCTTGCGTGGAATGGCATTCCTCCACACCCGAAGACGTTCTTCATCTTTCGGCGCAGAAAACAGCGAAAGTTTCTCGGTACAGGACTTGTACCTTGTGTTGCAGCGCGGGGCGAAACACTTCTTCCCCATTGCTTTTACATGGCCGCACGCACGTCGTTTAAGCTCACAGGGTTAACCAAAACTTTAAAAGATTGCGGATAGTTCACAAAAAAGAGAAACGTTCGATATGAAAGACGGCCTCGTGTCGGAGCGAACTGAAGTGGCCGCTATCAGTTCGCGACTCGCATGGACGGATGGATGGATGGATGGATGGATATGGCTGTACCCTTTAGATCGGGCGGGGGCTAGCGCCACCAAGCCGTAATACCTAATGAACCAAAAACTATATTTATTTTTTTTCCTTAAAAAGTGAGTTTGAGGATTCGTACTTTGCAGTGAAGAGTTTAATTTTCACTCGTGCCTTGACTTTAGCCACCAATCAGATAACCTCCTTCTAGTTAAGTCTACCCGCTGAAAGTTTATTTTGCCCTCCCGGTTCCTAAACCCCAGTGCTTTGAAAAACTTTGCGCCATCATCCTGAACTATAGGGTGAAGCCCTTTACAGAACATGATCAAGTGTTCGGCGGTTTCTTCTTCCTCTCCACATGCACTGCATACTGTGTCTACCCCTTCGTATTTGGCTCGATATGTCTTGGTTCGCAGTACTCCCGTCCTGGCCTCAAACAGTAGAGAACTTCCCCGAGTATTATCATAGATCCTTTCCTTGGCAATTTCCTGCTTAAAAGTTCGATAGATTTCTAGTGCGGACTTCTTAATCATGCCCATTCTCCACATGTCAGTCTCCGTTTGGAGACTGACATGTCCCGGTACATGTCCCGGTACATGACATGTCCCGGTACAAGTCCCGGTACATGGCCCCGGTACTTCTAGCGCCCTCTAGTAGGTAGAAGGCGAACCCGAACAAGTTTTTCATGGAGCTGCTCTGCTGCGCCTCCGAGGCGATCACTCACCTCCCCTTCCTACACCGTGGCGGGGTTTCACGTCCAAAAACCACCATATGATTATGAAAGACGCCGTAGTAGAGGACTCCGGAAATTTCGACCACCTGGGGTTTTATAACTTGCACCCAAAACTTAGCACACGGGCCTACAACATTTCCGCCTCCATCGGAAATGCAGCCGCCGCAACCGGGATTCGATCTCGCGACCTGCGGGTCAGCAACCGAGTACCTTAGCCACTAGACCACTGCGGCGGGGCATAGATAGATAGATAGATAGATAGATAGATAGATAGATAGATAGATAGATAGATAGATAGATAGATAGACAGATAGACAGACAGATAGATAGATAGATAGATAGATAGATAGATAGATAGATAGATAGATAGATAGATAGATAGATAGATAGATAGATAGATAGATAGATAGATAGATAGATAGACAGACGGACGGACGGATGGACGGATGGTGATGGATGGATGGATGGATGGATGGATGGATGGATGGATGGATGGATGGATGGATGGATGGATGGATGGAGTCGTAGTGTCCGTAATGCGCAATAAAATGCTTCACTTTAAAAAGTCGTAAGCATATATAACTATCACCTTGCTATAAACATGATTTTAAATCTAGTTTTGGGACTGTTTAATCATTTTTATCACTTCACTGCAAACAAAATCGCGCTGATCTACGGTTTATTTTTAACTAGGCTTGTTCACGGTATCGTAACTGTCACCTGAACTGGTCCATTGTTGCAATTTTCGAATAGGCATACGATAACCAAAGAGCATAAGTCGTTTCAGGCATCCGCCTTCCTCTGCAACACTCAACAGTTCCGAAGATACAAAGTCTTTACACTTCTTGTTTTCTTGATGTCAAAGTTTTTCATAGCTCACAATCATTGTTTTCCTTTAATCTTTGTGCAGTTTATGCATATTGTCGCACCTTGAGCATAATATTTACACATTTGTCGTTGAGCTTGCCTAGCCAATTGTCGAATGCGATATCAGTTAAAATTGGCAATCTGTAGGTATTGTGATATTTTACTGTGCCTTTATTCTATTGCTCAGACCCTTCGTTTCGACAGTATTGCTTTTTTTACATGTTCTGCTGAGCGCATTGCTTATTTTGTTGTTCATTCGTGATTGTTTGCGTGTGCCATCACAACGACCTCATAATATTTCCTAAACACCTTAAATATTCGAAAGATCGATTGCTTGATTGATTTTTGTTGCGTATATAAAAGAGTGTAGGTAGTCATATGAGCAAAGATAGCTTGATGGAGGCGGAAATGCTGTAGGCCCGTGTGCTCAAATTTGGGTGCATGTTAGAAAACCCCAGGTGGTCGAAATTTCTGGAGCCCTCTATTACGGCGTCTTTCATAATCATATGGTGGTCTCGGGACGTTAAACCTCACATATCAATCAATCAATCAATGAGCGAAGATAGAAGGAAATTTGCTTTTCATAGTTTCCATTCAAAATTCCCGGTATGTAACAAAGAAAAAAGTGAAAACTTACAAAATATTTATTGAGGGGTTTGCTAAACAACGAGTGCGAAATTAAATGTTTACTTAATGTCACGGGAACCAGCCTCCGTACAGTGGCTAGGGTGCCTGGCTGCTAACCCGTAGGTTGCAGGCTCGATTCCTGCCGGGGCGCTCACAATTCAATGGAGGCGAAATAGTAGAGGCGCACGTATTGTGCGATGTCTGTGCACTTTAAAAAATACCAGACAGTGAAAATTTCTGGACCCCTCCACTAAGGCATCTCTCATAATCATTTCGTTGTTAAGGGACGTAAAACCGCAGTTATTATTATTGTCACAAGCGGCTACGATTGTAAATGTTTATTCTTGTGTGTGTGGACACCCGCTACAAAAGCGGTAGGCCTGGCGACCGTTATGCAATAATTAAAAATTAAGATGTTCGCAGGATAGCAGTCTCAGATCTTAATTTATAAAACACGGTGACTTCCACAAGACATGCATTGATGGAGAGCGACGTTCATTAAGTGACCTGCATCATTTCATGTGCAAACAACTTTTCAATACTTCACACAATAATATTATTACTAATTAGACGAAATGCTTTTCGGATGGCGAAGACATCTTAATCAGTGCACCGATTTTAATTCGAGAACGAGCTGTGACCATCGGGAACATAACCCGCGAAAAATACTGGCTGGTTTTCTTTTTACCGTGTACATCTGTGTCCTTAAAGGCTGGCTGAGTGAAAAGCAGTTTTCTAAATCGCATACAAGTACAATATCAATCGAAACATTTTTAAATGAGGATACAACTCTTTTCTATGCTGTACTCGAACTGCAAAACGCTTTGCTTAAGCAATTAGGCGAAGAAACCATGAAAAAGTCATTACCGACGAACACCTCACTAAGACCTGTGAAATAGTTTCTGCCTTTACATACCTTTTTTTTTTTGAAAATTTTGGGCTGCCCAAATTATTTGGCCAGACCACAAAAAAAGAACTGGCTCACGGGGAGTGTTATAAAAATAATGTGCGTTTCAATTTGTTTTGTGCTGCAGAGGTACCGACCGTAGAATACGTTTGCTGCGAACGATTACAATGAGCTGGGAGCGCAGTATCTGCACTTTGTAAAGTTCCAAGAACATTCCGATCAACAACGCCCGTTCTACACGAGATATGCTTCTATAAGGAACAATGTTTTTGCCTGAACTTACCGCTCAAACTCTCATTATTAAAACTTCTCAAGAAAACCGGAAAAAATTTTCTGTAGAAACAAAAAGAAGATGGTTTGGGCTATGGCTCCTGAGCTATACGTAGCTCGGAGTCTAGAATTCATTTCTGGCGTTACCTGCTGCTCACTCGATAGTGGTGAGGTTAGTTGTTTCAGAAGAAGGGCGCTTTTTTTCACAAAAACTGTGTGTGGAAGTACGAAAAGAGCACAGCCGTTCACTGAATGACGATTATTCGTTTCTTTTTCATGTTGTTTTTTTTAGCCTATAGGTTCACTTCTTATAAGGAATGTTCGTTTACCCAAATACTTGACTATAGCTTATCTGCAATACACCCAAATCTAAACCTTCATTATTTTGCTTCATGAAATCTCTAGATCGAGAGCACTTGTTTGCGTGGCTTTTCGTACACAATGCGCCTTGGGGAAGATTGAAAACGAGAGACATGGTATAACAAAAAGTTACGAAGCTAGCGCAGCGAATTTTTTTTTTGAAACATGGAACACTCTTTCTGTAACAGCCGATGCCTGCAAAGCATTTTTTGTGTGGCGTAGAATTTACTGCGCACATCGCACTTTACACATCACAATGTAGCGTACACTTCGTTTCGACAAAACTGACACTTGCGCTCTAACGTGCGTGCCGACGTTAGGTCGGACCATAGCATACCCATTCACCGCCAGTGTACATGACTGGTAAAACCACATCCTACCGATATCTACTGATATTGTGTAAATATGTCGGGCCAACACGCAATTCTACTTGGTTAAATCATTAAATAATGATGGGCTATATCGTCCATTGCTTCGGATGACAATCTCCCCAAATTTGTGGGACCTGCCAGAAATTTTAAGCTGACGCTTCCCTAATTATTCACTGATGCTTATCTCCCGTGCACGTTAACTCATCACGACAAACATTTGTTCACGGTTCTCCATAGTGCACGTTTGCTACATGATTAAAAATGCAACAACAACAACAATGAAATCGCACAGAATGCTCAGACTCAGTGAGCGCTGGCATCGTATTTGAGTGCTGGACGTCCGGCCACCTCAACACTAAATGGACAACATGCATAATTCGAACAAGTGCGCTTCAGTCTAGACAAAAATCTACCTTGCGCTCACGGTAGCCGTGGGGTAGAATTTAAATAAGCCAAAACTGAAGCTAAAGTAGCCAAAGTGGCCATGCCGGTTCATTTTAATGACAAGTCCGTGGCCGAGTAGTACAAAAAAATAAAGTGTGTAGAGTTGGTATTCAACAGTAAATACTATAGTTTTTAATGACACAAAAAAACATCACCACAGCTGGGATAATAATTTTTTCCTCTTGCTTGGTCTAAAAAGCGGTAGTAAACTGCAAATAAATTATTAAAGTATTATATTTTCAGGGCGCTTGCATTGAAAATATATTAAATACACTGTCTACTGTCTAATTATACTGTCTATTGTAAGCAGAGTTCTTAGATGAGTAGCTCAGTGCCAACAACTAAGTAGAAACATTAGACGTTGTAAGCTGTTCTTTCTTGAAGCCGTTTACCATAATCGATACCAAGTTCCATAATAACAATCCGGCTTCAAATAGCAAAATGTGTTGGAAGATGAGGGTGTCGTTGCAGTTATCTCTTTCATTTCCTGCGCTTCAGCATTACAATCTGGCGCCAGCAGTGCGCTATATAGACAAGCGTTACCTTTCATGTTAGCATCCCTGTGTCTTATCAGACAGAGAGATACTCGTAAGGTGTTCAGATGTGCACTAGGCTGCTGCACTGGAGGGAAAGACACATGCGCGCACAGGTCAGCACGGCAAAAAAACTTGCAAACAATGGCTATTCTTATCATATTCCTCCCTGTTGTATGCTAAAATCATACAAAGAAATCGCGAGTAATTGCGCCAAAGTAGAAGTTGAAAGTAGACCTCACACCAACCTAAAACTTTTGTCACCAGGCTTCCTCGAAAAGTAGCCAGTTTGGCGCAACGTAGCCATGAATGACACCTTTTTTGCAATGAGTCAAAGACACGCTATCAGTATACACGAACTAAGTACGGCTAACTGCAGCGCTGTCTCTGAGACATCCCAATGATGTAACGGCGCTAATAACCTGAAATTATGCCCAGCCCCCGTTCTCCTGTAAACAGCAATAAAATATGGGTTATTTGAATCATGGTGTCTCTGGAAAAGGCACAGGTAATTTCAAAAAAGTAGTCTGGAAATCGCAGCGTCATGCTTAGCGTCACTTTTGTTTTTAGGGGAGAAGGTCCTTAAGACGTGGGTCTGTACAGTCGCCTACACCTTTAACACGAACCCTTGGATGCAAAGCTAGGGCTAGTTTGATTGATGCCATCCGCGAAGTGCTGGGCGCTTTTGCAGAGATAATAATTTGGTAAGCTTCTATAGTATGTCAGCATGTATGGTTAGCATTTTGGCAACAGAACCTAAACGTACGTTGTGCCAGCGTCAATCAAACTGCTGCAGGACACGCGGTGGAGCGTTCGCGTTAAAGGTGCTGACGGCTGTACATTCTCCAACGTGTGTAGTAGTAAGTAGCAACCGGTGGTGGCACATACCCGTTCTAGAGCGGTTATGTGCCACAGGGAATGGGAGATGGGAGATGGCGGTACTTGGAGTGTTCACTAGATGGACGCATAGACGGACGCACGAACGGACTGACAGACAGGCTATCAGACGGATGAACCGACGTACGGACGAATGGACGCAGGAACGGACAGAGAGACGGATGGATGGACTTACGTACGGACTCATGCACGGACTCACGAAGAGATGGCCGGAGGCATGAATGGACGCACGGATGGTCGCGTGGATGGGCGGAAGCAAGAACGAACGAACGAATGGAAGCACGGACGGGCTGATGGACCCTTCGTCCCACTCATCATCATTCACTCCGTGGATATGCTGTGATTTTTTCTTATTTTACTTTAGTTATATTTGAGAACATCGCATGTGTTGATATTAAAATTCCGCCTACCAA
The DNA here is from genome assembly GCA_013436015.1 of Rhipicephalus annulatus. Lineage (NCBI taxonomy): Eukaryota > Metazoa > Arthropoda > Arachnida > Ixodida > Ixodidae > Rhipicephalus > Rhipicephalus annulatus. Next base: position 320,812 of record WOVY01010886.1, on the reverse strand, counting down.
GCTGGAATGCAGCACTAATCAACATAAAATATTTTAAAAACATGTAGCTACAAGAAGAGCTACCAGGCGCAAAAAAAAGTGTTCTCTTTAAACATTTCTTTTTCCGCATGACATATATATATATATATATATATATATATATATATATATATATATATATATATATATATATATATATATATATATATATATTTATATATATATATATGTGGTAAGTCACTAGCTTTCTGAACGTGGGCCTGCAGTTCGAAACCCAGCTCCAACAAGAAATTTTATTTTTATGTATGTGTATTTTTGTTGGGATTCGTCTTACGTGACAAAGGATTGGACAGACATTTTGCCTCATTGAGTTGGCATAAGGATTCTTGAGCATATATACTAATCTCTCTACATAACCAGACAAAGATATCATCCTGCATAAAAATGGCACATATCATAGCGCAAAATGGCACAGTACAGAGACCCTTAACTGCAATTCAATACTTCCCATACACTCGCGTTTTACAGCGAAAGTTGGTATGAGATCCGAACGAGGGTCACGCGCGGTGCCATAGTTGACCGACACCGCCGGTGTCTGTAACCAATATCGAAAGAAAAAAAACAGTAAATAGAAAACTCTAAGGACGCAGTGGGATTCGAACCCAGGTCCGCTTCATGCCAGCTCAGTATTTTACCAGTGAGCCACGTCAGTGCTCAGATCTCTTATTTAAGCTGGCCTTAGGCAAGTTTGATTTAGGGAAAGGAAACGCGTTATGAATAGAGAAGCGTTCTAGAACATCAAAGGAACATTCAGGCGACACACAATGCAAAGTCCGTAACTGATGCGTCATGCACTAATCTAACTCATTAGAAAACTTGCTCCTGATCACTTATTAGCTGTGGCGCTTACTCTCTTTAGGCATAAGTCTTCATCTTCATCAGCCCCTGCATGAAGCAGTTGCACAAAGTTCCAAACAAGTGTGTAGCGGATACCCCGCTTCTCAGAAGAATGACGAATGATAGCATATAGTGAATGCTGGCTTACTACACAAAATTATGATTATTTATGGCGAAGTGGGTACGCAGCAGTGTGCTTGTAGTCATTACCCAAATGGTGTTTACAAAAATTAGGGGACCCTAAAGCTTCGCCTTTAGGACTTGAACGCGATAGCGACATGCAGTTTCTGGTGCGTATTTTAAACGCTTACTGCATAAAACCTTTTCGAATTTGATATGCACCCACTACGTTACCTTGAGAAAATAGGCGCAGGCGAGTTTGTGCCTTTTGTAGTGGGGTACCGTCTTTCAACCAGGGAGCCAGCCATTATGATAATCACATGTTTTGACATTCGTTGATAATGAAGGCTTGTACCATGCATTATTACTGCAGTATTTCTTGCTGAATTGCGAAGCATAAAAGCCCATTCTCGGCGATTCGAAGCAGATGAAGCTCTTTCCACTTCTTTCACGAGCAGAGGCGTGGTCTTTTGGTATAGAACATCTGCCCGCCACGCAGACGACCCGGGTTCAAATCCCATTTAAACCCTAACAACCCTGGTTCGGTGCCCACCCTGCTTTAGAGTTTATTATAATTTATTTAGCTTATTTGCATCGTTCTCGATTTCTGTGTCACGCATAAGATGAAGATCTTTCGCTCACAACCAGTGACGTCGACACCGCGACATTGGAATTTCTTTGAAACGAGCTCTTACGCTGTCGCGTGAAAATGCTCTGAACGGCGGCTCTTCCCTTTTTCTCTCTGACTGTGCTGCACGTTCCGTGAAAGCCTGGCGTGTTTTTTACGCTTACCGAAGTGTGAATGAAGTATTCGAGACCTAAATTTGATGATACTTGTGTCATGCAGATCCAAGTAAAGTGACACGTATGGGTAACGCAAGCTTATGCAGACATGTCAAACCTGAATACCTTAACCACGGCTTTATGCAGGAAAAGTTACTGTTGCAATAAATTGACCTAACAAATAAAATAGGATTAAAGCAAAATATACGTGACTGAGAAGGAAAAGTCGCGATATTTCTAAATAGCATGGATAAAAATTGTCGTCCCACACACACACACACACACACACGTATATATATATATATATATATATATATATATATATATATATATATATATATATATATATATATATATATATATATATATATATATATATTGCCGTTATTGCCGAAGAGGTAGCTCAGGCTGTTCCCGTCGCTGCCCACCAGCAGCCTGTGGCCATGCCTGTTCCCCATGCGCCAGCTATGCAGCCCGTGGCCGCGCCTCTTACTTATGCCCAGGTGGTACGCAGCAGACCCCACCAGCAGCTTTTGCCACCCAAGCCTGCAGTTACTCCCCACTCTACCCCTCTTTCGACACCTTGGGCCGCACCGCGAGTCAGCAATTCCTGGCGCGCTGCTGACAATCGACCGATCTGCTACGCCTGCGGTACTCCAGGACACGTGGCACGATATTGTCGTCGTCGCTTCTAATCGCAACACAACGCTACTTGGCCGTTACCGTATGACCCGCAGCCCACGCACCGACCTACTCACTATCCTTCACCGCAGTATGGCTACACTAATCTTCCCGAGTCTCGGTCACCCCAGCCCCCAGCTCCGACTCACTCTCCTCGTTCGCCGTCTCCTCGCAGGCGATCTCTGTCCCCAATGCGTCCCCGACCCGCTTCCTCCAACCGGGAAAACTGAACGCCGCAGTTCCAGAGGCAAGAACTGCGCCGTCATCGAAATGCCCAAGCCCTCAGACTTCACCTGCTAACGTCGTCGCCATATCTGTCGATGGTGTTTCTACCTTTGCCCTCATCGACACAGGTGCTGCCGTTTCTGTTATAGCCGCCCAGCTCTGCCGCTCTCTACGCAAAGTGACCACGCCGCTCTCTGGACTATCGCTTCGTACGGCTAGCGCACAACCAGTTCGACCTCTCGGCATCTGTACAGCCCGCATTTTCATCCAAGGCTCTATGTACGTTGTCGAGTTCATCGTCCTTTCGGTGTGCTCGCATGACGTTATCCTCGGGTGGGACTTCCTGTCACATCATCATGCCGTCATCGACTGTGCACGCGCTGAAGTTCAATTTTCGCACCTGTCTGACGAACCTTTGCACGAAACTCTTGAGCGGTCCCCCAAACTCGTCGTACGTGAAGACACTGAAATTCCCCCAGCCTCTCTTGCCGTTGTCCCTGTTTGCTGCGATGACCATAACGACGCTACAGTAATGTTTACACCTTCCGACATTTTCATGAGCCGCAGAGCCGTTTCCTTGCCTTTCGCTACACTCGACGTCACTGCGGGCCGAAGCAATATTTTCGTTCACAACCCCCTTTCTGCACCGCTTACGCTACTTGCCGGCGAATGTCTCGGTCGAGTGGAGTGCCTCGATTCCTCTTTATTCCTTAACATGCCAGACGAATCGTGCAGTAGCGCCTCGACCGAACTTCATGCCCTTTCCCCACTGGAATGCTCATCGAGTGACACCTTCTCGAGTTCCATCGCCGACACCTTAAGTGCCCATGAACGCGCCGAGCTTCTTAATCTCCTTCAGCACTTCGCGAATTCATTCGACGTTTCTCAGCCGCAATTGGGTCAACCTTCCGCAGTGCACCACTACATTGACACCGGTTCGCACCAGCTATTGCGTCAAAGACCGTACCGTGTCTCTGCTGCAGAACGTCACGTAATCAACGACCAGGTCGTAGAGATGCTACGCCGTCGCGTTATTCAACCATCGCACAGTCCTTGGGCATCTCCTGTCGTTCTAGTTCGAAAGAAGGATGGATCGATTCGATTTTGCGTCGACTACCGGCGATTAAACAAGGTGACGCGGAAAGACGTCTATCCATTACCGTGCATCGATGACGCCCTTGACAGCCTTCAAGGAGCCGAATTCTTCTCCTCCTTAGACTTACGATCTGGATACTGGCAGATTCCTATGGCGGAAGCTGATCGCCAGAAAACTGCGTTCATTACACCAGATGGCCTGTACGAATTTAACGTAATGCCATTTGGGCTTTGTAATGCTCCTGCCACGTTTGAACGACTCATGGACAACACACTGCGTGGACTGAAGTGGTCTGTGTGTCTATGCTACCTCGACGATATTGTCGTTTTCTCTCTCGATTTTCCTACACATCTGCTTTGGCTCCAACTGGTCCTGACGTGTTTAACCAACGCTGGGCTCCAACTGAACCTTTAAAAGTGCCGCTTCGCCGCGCGAGAGCTGTCCATCGTAGGGCACATCGTGTCCAAGCATGGTGTTCGACCCGACCCTGCAAAACTGCGAGCAGCCGCTGAGTTCCCGAAACCTACTACACTGAGAGAATTACGCAGTTTTGTCGGACTATGCTCATACTTCCGGTGCTTCGTGCGAAATTTTGCGTCGATCATGTCACCACTGACCAACCTCTTACGCGGTGATGCAGACCTTTCATCCTGGTCTTCTGACTGCGACGTCGCGTTTGACACGCTCCGTAGTCTGCTAACATCTCCTCCAATGCTTCGGCATTTCGACCCAACAGCTGCAACGGAAGTTCACACAGACGCTAGTGGGGTTGGTCTAGGCGCCGTCCTCGCCCAACGCAAGCCGGGATACTCCGAATACGTCGTCGCTTATGCGAGTCGCACACTTACTAAAGCTGAGGTCAATTACAGCGTCACTGAAAAAGAGTGCTTGGCGCTAGTGTGGGCGCTTCGCAAGTTCCGCCCTTATTTGTACGGTCGCCCATTCGACCTGGTAACGGACCACCATGCACTTTGGTGGCTCGCCACTTTGAAAGATCCTTCTGGCCGCCTAGCTCGGTGGGCACTGCAAATCCAGGAGTACGACATTCGGGTCATCTATCGCAGTGGACGCAAGCATTCTGACGCCGACGCCCTGTCGCGTTCGCCTTTACCTCCCGACTCGGCCTGCGGAACCACTGGTACCAACTCCATCGCATCTCTCGACCTCGACTCCTTTACCAGTGAACAACACCAGGACCCGTGGATCGCTTCCCTTTTTAACTGTCTTTCTGGATCGTCAACCACTGCGGTACCATGATCTCTCCGACGTCAAGCTGCGCATTTCGCCATTCGTGATCGGCTGCTACACCGACGCAACTACACCCCTGAAGGTCGTAAGTGGCTCTTGGTTGTCCCGCGCAGCTTGCGATCACAAATCTGCGCCTCCTTTCACGACGATCCCCAATGTGGTCATGCCGGAGTTTTCAAAACTTACGAACGCATTCGCCATCGCTTCTACTGGCGCGGAATGTATAATTTCGTTCGAAAATTTGTTATGGGCTGCCCTGACTGTCAACGCCGCAAATCACCGCCTTTCCACTCGTCCGGTGCGCTTCAACCGCTTCCGTGCCCTGCCAAACCTTTCGATCGGATCGGCATTGATCTCTATGGCCCTCTACCGACAACATCAGATGAAAATCGGTGGATCATAGACGCGGTGGACCATTTAACACGCTACGCTGAGACCGCCGCCCTTCCAAGTGCCACTGCGCGGGACGTAGCATCCTTCATCCTTCATCGCTTCATACTACGACATGGTGCACCTCGAGAACTACTAAGCGACCGAGGTCGAGCCTTCCTATCAGAAGTCGTCACGTCTCTGCTTTCTGAATGCCATGTTGTTCATCGCAAGACCACGGCATACCACCCGCAGACAAACGGGCTCACGGAAAGATTTAACCGCACCCTTGGCGATATGCTCGCCATGTATGTGACATCCGATCATACTAACTGGGATCGCATTCTTCCATTCATCACGTTCGCATATAACACCGCGGCACAGTCTACCACTGGATTTTTACCTTTCTTTCTTCTTTATGGACGCGAACCATCCCACACCATCGACACTCTCCTTCCATACCGTCCTGACGCATCCGAATGCCCATCTGTGTCCGAAGCTGCCCGAAATGCGGAAGAGTGCCGTGAACTCGCACGCACCTTTACGTCACAAGAACAACAGCGCCAGAAAGAAAACAACGCCGACTCTTCACAAAGCCCCAGCTATTCCCCGGGATCACTTGTATGGCTGGCTGTTCCTTACCAAACCCCCGGCATTTCCTCAAAACTCGTTCCAAAGTACGAGGGCCCATACCGCGTTTTGGAACAAACCTCGCCGTTGAATTTTCTCATCGAGCCAATTTCCCCATCTGAAGACATGCGCCGGCGTGGACGTGACATCGTCCACGTCACCCGCCTTAAGCCATATCATAGCCCTCTGCCTCCAGACTCTTAGGTCGCCAGGATGGCTCTTTTTCGGCGGGGGCAAATTGTGAAGAAGAAAACGCATTGTTTGCAAGCAACATCGCCACCGCTTGGGTACTGGGTGCTGGGCTTCTCTCGCTCGGCTCGTGCTGATTATCGCCGGCATCTACTTGACCGTTGCTCTTGCCCTATCGGTTTTCATCGTAGGACCACCGTCGCAACAGTCACCAATAAACCCTTTTTCAATATATATATATATATATATATATATATATATATATATATATATATATATATATATATATATATATTGCGACAATCACAGGGTATGTTTTCCGTTCCGCCTCGGTGGAATTGTGCCTACGGTGCTCAGCTCGTAACCCGAAGGTCGCGGGTCGGGCCCCGGCTGTGGCGGACGCATGTCGATGTAGACTAAATGAATAGAGGCACATGTACCTCGCGATTTCGGTGTACGTTAGAGGATACCAGATTGTCAAAATATTCGGAGCCCTCCACTAAGGCATCTCTCATAATCATATTGTGATTTAAGACGTAAAACTCGCATAATCATAATAATAATATTACCATGATTTATCATCGTCGGTAGGAATGTCGGAATTCAAAGCGCGCAACCTTCAGGTAATACGTAAGTTCAGCAATTGTCGATTATATCTTGCAACCACAGCCACTGATTATCAACAGGTGTCCTCTTTTCCGACGGCGTCTTTATTGAGTTATACCTTCGCACCTACAACTTCTGCATTAAGTGGTGCCATCTAACAAGGCATGCGGAACGGATGGAGTTGGCAAGGTGAAGTTAGAACATTCACATTCTCTAAAAAGAAAGCACTGGTTCCAATTTGCATTTTCTGTTCTCAGGATTATTGGTAGAGTACGTCGAACGTTCAGGTTTGTTCGTTCTGTCTGTTTATTGAACGGCGTTACGGCATATGTTCCCCAGCCGCTACATCACCTCATGTCCAATGGCATCTGTTTATGCAAACTAGCACCACAATGTAGAAGTTCCTCGTGGTCGCTTCGCACGTCCGGCAAAGGGAGCAAGAGACATGATTGAATATGTACGGGTCTAGTTGATAGACCTCTATAGAGATCTGCTAACCCGTACTCTACATAGAGAACATTGTGAGGAGTAGACTATCACCATTGCACGGCGGCTGGATGGAGATCAGCTCACCTCTCACGATTCTAATTATTTGTCAAAGCATTCTACGCCAGTGGTTCAAGGCCTGTCTTGTATCTCAAATACTCTCACACTCTCACCGAGAGAAATACATTTAAGGATTACATTACAATGTAGCTACAATGTTCTGTTGCACTACAGTGCTAAAAACCTCTTAAGCCTTCACCATATACATCTCAGTGCTCTCCAGTCCAAATTCCAGTGCATTGAGTAAGAGTGTTTAAGGTTTTCAGTATAAACGCCCAGAGTGAGTTCTATGCACTAGAGAAGTAGTTTTCATACCACGGTTGCCTGACGAACGCAGTATGTTACAAAGACCAACAGAAAGCAACCCACAAACAAAAAAAATGCGTAGCTCGGAAAACAGTTTCCTTGACCCGACGAGCAGAAGACTTAAGGGTAATGCGTGGAGCGAAGCGTGCCCTCTGAAAGCGAAGTAGAGGCAAACAGTTTAATAAAGAAAGAAAGCCCCCCAGGTGACTGACTAACTTACCCAATGCACCTGGGTCAGCCCCAGTAGGAATGGGTCCCCTCTGGCAGACCACTTGCACCGCGGATGACGTGGCATTCCAGACGCTGCAGTTGTACCACTTACGGGAAAGCCAAGAGTTGCCTGTAAAATAGGTCAATATTTCGGGAAGTGAAAGTTGGTTGTTCGTCTCTGTTTTTGCACAAACTTCAGGATTATATATAGCAGAAAACTACAGTGCGATGTAAAGTGGTCGGAAGCAGACGCATGCACTTTTCTTGCCCCGAATAATACCCCAATACATGTAGAAGGCTCTTAAAACTCATTGTACGTAGTCATCAACAGTAGCTCAGCAGCTCAAAACTGTATATTTATCTTTATTATTAATACACTATTTTTCTACCAAACTTTGTTTTTAATGCGTTCATACGCATGCCCACTAAATAACCAAGCGCAGTTTATCAAGATTGGTTTTCAGATTTATTGTAAATTCGCCATGTTACGCACAAAGCAACTGTGCTATATGCTGCAACCTAATCATTCTGCACTGCTTAAGTGAAATTCGCCCATATTAGGACCCGGTTTATTCAGGCGTTGCTTTTATTATCTATATTTATAAAAAGTACAAGCATAGGCGAAATATGCGCATAGACCACACCACGTGAAAACTGGACCAGGCGCTATTTTTGGGAGGTGCGCCGAATAACGCAAATGAATTTCAAGCGCAAGTGAAGTTTAACTCTATAGCAGAACCTGCCCAACAAAATTTTTGGAAGCCATCTCTACCGTTACCGTATACCCTTGGTCGTTACGGTTAAATGCTAATAGCAGTTACGAGACAGGAAATGCGCCGATCTGGTTCGTTCGCCCGCCCTCTTCGTTCGTCGTCAAGCTTACGACATGGCGTAAAAAAGACATCCTGAAATCAGCGGAAACGATCGTCTGACCTCCCTCATCCCGACTTTCTTATCTCCGCTTCCCTCATTCCTTAACTTGAAGCAGCTTGCCCGCCTTTCCTGGTTCTTCTAGTTTTTTCTTTACAATAACATACATAAATCCTATGTGTTTGATGGCTCCTGCATAAAATCATCATGATAGCTCAAAGTTTTATGCATTAAAACTTTGAAAGTATTCGTGCATGCTTAATATGTAGCAGATATTTCCGAAGATAAAAAAAATGTTGGAGCAGCAGTTGGTGTACTCATATGTCAAGCGACATCACTGACACTCTTCTGAACTACAGACATTAGATGGTCTTCTCGTAGGAAGAACGCCCGTAAACGTGGGATACCATTGCAGACGTTGGGTGGCGAAAGCAGCTAAAACATGTCGTACGTTCATTGCGAAATTGCTATGATTACATAAAAAAAAAGAAACAAGTGATGAGTTGGCCATCTGTCAATACACGCGAGTCGCTAGGCAAGTAATTATTCTTCTCATTAATCTTCTATGTGCTATGTCACGCAAGAATTGCATTTTAGAGGTTAAGTTTACAGAAACTACACTTTTTCCTTTTGCGTCGTACGTGTGCGTGCCAAAATGTGAACTCGTGTGAACGTGCTCTGACGAACTAACGGCATGGTTATGCATATGGCGTGTTCTTTAATGCGCCTGGTCATCAAGTATTTTCTTTTTCAGCATATCAGGCGGTCCTTTTTTGTTCTCTCTTTATTTTCTTCTGCACGTCATGCAGGGTGCAGCTTAATGGTAAGCGATCTTGCTATATTGTTGGCAATCAATGTGTGATGAAGTCTGTCTTCGTTTTTCTTCAAGCTAGTTATTTTGCTTGCTAGATTTAGTTTCCACTGCGAAACATCATTTTAGAGTAAAATGAGAGACATGCGAAAATATACTATGATGTGCACGCAAAGCGAGAGATAAGTGGCTCTGAAACTGACAAAAATATTATTTGTATCGCGAAAGAACAAGCACTTGAAAGTCTACGCTGACAAACACAAACCTGTTCTATCTCTTATATTAGTACGGATTTTGGTTTCCTTCAAAAAGTTTCTGGCAATATGTATGTATCATGCACGCACATTGTAGGTAGACGCTATTTTAAGGACGCTCTTCAAACGTATACGAAGAGAGGTTTCTGTTGGGTTTCCACGACTCTTGATTCGTTGCTGCGTATAAAGTGTGTGGAATGGTTAATGATATTAATGTCTCAACCCACATGGCCGGTTAATGTCGTTGCATGCGTGGCTACATTTATGTAATTATCTTGTAAGGGTAGGCAGGTTTATTTTTTTTTCAGAATGCATGTATGTCAAGATACCCCCACCTCCACAAAGCACGCTTGTTCGCCTACGTGGATACCACATGTTATGCCTGTGAGAGCAGTTAAGTAACCTGAACCTGCAATTGGACCAATATCTTCGGCTGTAAACGCTGCCGTTTAACATTTGCCCAGCCTGTATTAACCACTCGATCCTAATACCTCAAAAGCATGCAAGTAGTAAAAGATGAAATCGCTCAATGGTCACTCTGAAGAGTCAACTAAATAGCAAACAATTATATTTGACATTCAGAAAAGTGAAATACGTGTTATTGCCCCTCTTTGCTGCACTGCAAATCATGGCATCAGGTCATATGGTACGTTGATCGCAACGATGTGCCTGAGTGATTGGTGCACACGTACGCAGTATGCGTTTCGATACCATTTTTGTTGAGCCTAGTTGGTAGATTGCATTTGGTGCGCAAACTTCAGTGCAAACAAGGTCGGATCACAACAAATAGAATAAAGAAAGCACAAGCGCTAAATAACTGCTTCATTCTTCTGGCAACCAGGCGTTTAAATGCTGCGTTTCCTCCGCACGAGGCACAAATCCTATTCCATACACACTGAACAGAGACAACTAACGAAGATGATTGATTGATTGATATGTGGGGTTTAACGTCCCAAAACCACTATATGATTATGAGAGACGCCGTAGTGGAGGGCTCCGGAAATTTAGACCACCTGGGGTTCTTTAACGTGCACCCAAATCTGAGCACACGGGCCTACAACATTTCCGCCTCCATCGGAAATGCAGCCGCCGCAGCCGGGATACAACTAACGAAGATGCACACGCATGCATTCATTCATATTCGCAGGGATAAAAAGATATATGGATATCACAATTATTATCTGTTCTCTTTGTAAATGCAAACCCCTTCTTAGTTAACTTCAGCGAGCGTTATCGTATCTATCTATCTATCTATCTATCTATCTATCTATCTATCTATCTATCTATCTATCTATCTATCTATTTATCTATCTATCTATCTGTCTATTAGTGGCGTACCAACTCACTCATGAGCGGGGGGGAACCTGATGATGATGATAATGATAATAATGATGATGATAATTGGTATTTAATGGCGCAAGAACCAATTGATGGCTAAATAGCGCCATTTCAATAGACTAGAGATATGAACAATGATATGATGCGTGGCTGTAAAGGGGCGTTGAAATTCTTAGCGCTAACGCGGGTAAAACATAGAAGTAACAAAATAATGACAGTTGCATGAGATGTGTGCAGTGAAAGTGGATGGCAAAATGTCATGATAAGAAAACCATGAAGGAGATGTAGTCGCCGCAACTATGACCACGATACAGAGGTCGTGCTACGGCTCACTTTGAAATATGGAGTGAAAGCTATGAACATTATTTAAGAACCTGAAAAGTGATTGCAGTTTAAAAAGAGGATCCCTACCAATGAGCATCCCAGGGTGTAGTGGGAGCTGCTGTCGGTAGGGCAGTAAAAAGTGCTTTTTCTTAGAGCATCCAACTCATTGCACTGGACGAGTATGTGGAGAACCATAAGTGGTTCTCCACATCTCTCACACAATGATGGATTGCAGGTGGAGAGAAGATATGAATGTATAGAGTGTGTATGTCCTGTTTTTAGCCTTGTAAGTGTTACTTCTGTGTGTCTTACCTACTTTCCTAGTTGCGGCTTAATATCATGGATTTTATTGGCTGTGTGTCTATCTCACGTGCTTTGTCATTACCCCCTGAGCTTTCGTTTAAGAAAAGTTTTCAAGTCAAGTGCCGAGTTGGTATTGATGCATTGGAAGTAGTGTCGTTTGCGAAAGCAGCCAGCTTGTCAGCCAAAACGTTTCCTTGTATCTCACGGTGCCCTGACACTGAGCAGACAATGACATACTGTTTTGATGTGTACAGTGTGCACATAAGTGAGTGAATTGACACCAGCACGGGGTTCTTGTGCTTTTCTGGAGTTTTCGAGGCTTTAACCACACTTAGAGAATCTGTGTATATTACCGCTTTTTGTAATTTTATCTGTTTGATGTGTTTTACGACTGTAAGTATTGCATAAGCTCATTTTGTGAAAGTACTTGCATCAGGATGAAGAACACCGGCCTCGGAAAAGGATTGGCCTACCGCTGCATATGACACAGAAGTGTCGGACTTTGAGGCATCGGTAAAGGACTCAGGGCATGTGTATTTATGTTGTAGCTCTAGGAAGTATGTATGTCTGTGTGCAAGTGGTGCGCACTTTGTAACTTCAACAAAAGAGACATCACAGTCTATAGGCTGCCACTGCCGCTGCGGCAGATATGTTGCAGGAGCAATTAAACTGTGTTCGAGAAGAGGCACGCCTGTTTCTTCGGCCAGGCCCCTTACTCACAGCGAGTAGAGCTTCCTCAATGAAGGACGGTTCTCGAACAAGCCATAACAAAACAAATTCCTAATTGTGAAATGAGAGGGGTGTTTCTTGTCTGCCTTCACCTTTAGAAAGTACAAAAAAGACAGGTAACATCTTTGTAAGTGGAGCGACCATTCATTAGAATTTACGTACAGGCTCTCCACAGGGCTAGCTCGAAAAGCAACCGTTGAGAGACGAATGCCTAGATGGTGGAGAGGGGCCAGAATCTTCAAGGCTGATGGTGTTGCCGACTGATAGATTATAGCACCGTAATCTAGGCGTGTGCGTATGAGGCTTTTATATAAATTCATCAGACATCTCTTGTCACTGTCCCATGTAGTGCGTGACAACAGTTTCAGAATATTAATTGTTTTTAAGCACCTGTCTTTTAAATATTTCATGTGTGTGATAAAGGTTAGCTTTTGTCTAATATTGGAGGCCCCTCTTTCGGCATGGAGGCCCCTCTTTTGGCAGAACAAGACGCAAGTAATCATTTGCGCGTTGAGTGTAAAACCATTCTCATCTGCCAATTGAGATACCTTGTTCAACCCCAGTTGAAATTGACGTTGGCAGATTGAGATGTTGCACAATTTAAAGCTAATCTGTACATCATCCACATATATGCAGTAAAAATATTACGTGAGAGAGGCAGGTGCAAGGAATTCATTTTAACTAAACAACGTGTGCAGCTCAATACACCTTCTTGTGGCACTCCTGTTTCTTGGACACATATTCGAGATAAGACAGTGCCAACTCCGACACGGAGTGTACGGTTGGACAGGTAGCTTTCGATGATTGTCAGCGTTCTACCCCGCACACCTAAATGTAACAGGTTTCGCAATATGCCGAAGCGTTATGTAGTGTCATGTATGCCTTTTCCATATCGAGGAACACAGAAAACAAAATGCTTAATAACAAAAGCGTCGCGAATTTATGTCTCGATACGGAAGATGTGGTCAGCGGTGGACCGAGCCTCTCAAAACACAAACTGGTATTGGTCAAATAGGCCATTTTTTAAAGAAGTGCATCATGCGCATGTTATTCATTTTCTCAAAGACCTTGCAAAGACAGCTGGTGTCTTTGCAAAGTCTCAACCCAATATATGGTGTCTCCCTAGGAGTGCTATTGACCTGCAGCTGGAAACTGAGGCTGGGTCCTTGCTTGTTTTAGAATTGGGATAACGATAGCTTCCTTCCAGGCAGAGGGTAGCTTACCGGAAGACCATATCACATTATACAGGGAGAAGAGAGCTTTCTGGGTTTCAGTGGGCAGGTGTTTAACCATTTTATGGGCCACATGGTTCTGGTCTGAGGTAGATTTATTGCAACAGGTAAGTGAGGCTTGTAGTTCATTCAAACAGAAAGGTTCATTGTATGCCTCATGTGTTGTGGGTTTGCGCACTACTCTCTGTTATTCTATTCTTGTTTTGTATTATGAGAACCCTTCACTATAGTGTGATCAGCTGGAGACCTGTTCGAAGTGCCCCCCGAGAGGTTTAGCCTGGTCTTTTAAACTCTCCTCTTGTGTGTTCACTAGAGGAAGTGAATGTGCTTTTCATCCTGCCACCTTACCATGTTCCAGATGCTCGCCTCTTCTGTGTATGAAAAAATGACGGATAAAAATTTGTGCTAACTTTCCGTTCTCGCCTGTCGACGGGTCCTCCTTCCTTGCGACTAAATGTTCTTAAAGTTTACAAGATTCTTGGCTGTAGGGGAGTCTCTTAGCAACTTTCATGCCTTATTTTGTTTTTTTGCGCATCAGAGCACTCTTATTCCACCATGGGATTCGTCGTCTGCCTGATGGTCCACATGTTTGGGGAATACATTTTGTTGCTGCGTTAACTAAGAAAGCTGTAAAGTAGCACACAACATCCTCTATGCTTAACGCCGCCACATAAGTCCAAGTTAACAGAGTCATTTTTTGAAACTTTTTCCAATCAGCTTTGTCGGTGAGCCATTTGGAAACCTGTGCAGGACATGCATTTGTTATTGATGTGCTGATAACGATAGGAAAATGGTCCCTACCATATGCATTATTAATGACTTCCCATTTGTGTAGAGGAAGGAGTGATGGGGATGTAATGCTGAGGTCCATTGTTGAGTACGCATTGTTAGTGATATTGTAATATGTTGGCTCTTTCCGATTCATGTGGCACGCACCGGAAGAAAAAAAGGATTGTTCAATCAGGCGACCTCGCGCGTCACAGCAAGAGTCACCCCCGAGGCTACCATGTGCATTGAAGTCCCCTAGCACAACCTAGGGTTCTGGAAGTTCGTCTACGAGGGACGGGAATTCATGCTGTTTAAGACAGTGTTGTGGAGGTGTGTATAAATAGCAGACGGGGACGAGCTTATTCAAAAAGAACTGCTCGAACAGCCACTGCCTCAAGAAATGTTTGTAGTGGTATGTGTGTGCATGTGATCTTTTGATTGACTATAATGGCAACACCACCAGATGGCACAATGGCATCATTCTGGTCCTTTTAAAAGATAACGTAATTTCGCAGAAAGTTAGTGTGTTTTGTTTTCAAGTGTCTTTCTTGCACAGTTATCTTTTTTTTGTATGTTCGTGTAAGAGCTCCTGGATATTGTCGAAGTTTCTCAGCAGTCCTCTGACATTCCACTGCAGTATTTGTGTCATTTCAGTGTTGTGTGGTGCTGTGTGTACAAACGTGTTGCCTTAGGTTACAGGGTCTTTTGGGGGCCCAGTAACCTGTGTTTTTTTTTTCTTTCTTGGCGCGCCTAAGAGTTCCGCCTATACTTCGACGTCTGAGGCGCCGGAGGAGTTGTACTTGTATCCATCACCTCTTGTGAGGTGGTGGATGGTGCCTGCTCGGCAAGCATGGTCACAGAACTTTCGAACCTAATAGCGCTTGCAGTGGTGCGAGGTTCAACAGACACGGGGGTCTGCCAGCCCTGTTTGTCAGGTGGCGGAGCAGCACAAGCCCCTCCAGCTGGGAGCTCTGGTGGAACGACCGCGGCCACGCACTGTGTAACACCATGGGTGCAGAAACATTTGGCACGGCGCCCCGGCGAGTCACGTCTGCGAAGGAGGGACCTTAAGTTCCACTATTTGTGTCTCTTTTTTTATGTGTGGCATGATCGCGAGTAGGCAGCGTTTTCCGCTTCACAGTTCCAACATAGAGTTGTTCATGAAGTGCGTTCGTCTGGTATGTGTTGAATGGATTGACACTTTGCACAAGTGGCATGCCCTCTGCAACTCTGCAATCCATGACCGAAAGGTTGACACTTGAAACATTCACGAGGGTTGGGAATGTGTGGTCTTACACGGAGCTTACAATAGCCGGTTTGGATTGATTCTGGTAGGTAACTTGTTCCGAAGGTAATTATTACGTGTTTTGTAGGGGCCACTTTGTTGTTGCGCCTTATTGTTATTTGTTGGACTTTGACCACGCTCTGGTCCTGACAACCTTCGAGCAGCTCACTTTCAGAAAGCTCAGAAAGATCATCATGGCAAATTACGCCACCGACAGTGTTCATAGACCTGTGTGTGCCCACCGAAACAGGGGTATCCCCAAACGCTACAAGTCTAGACAGCTTCTCATACTGAGCTTTGTCATGAACCTCCAGAAGAAGATCGCCATGCCTATTGCTTCCGTGTGAGTTTTCGACACGAAGAAAGGGGAAAGCGCTCGGACTGTTTTTTTTTTGTTCTGGCTGTGGATAACATGGTACTTTGGTAATGACGGCTTTGGTGTGTTAAGCTGGAAAGTGTCTTCGGTGCGCCACATTTTCAGGGAGCGATAAGGAAGGGGGAGAAGAGCTTTTGCCTAAAAAATACTATAGAGTTTGGTGGCGATGGTGGCCACCCACCACCGATCCCAACATAGGGACGCTACAAGGTTGAGAGCAAACAATGAATTAAAGACACCAGCCATACATCACCGCTATAACCTGCTATAATTATCCAAGGTTGGAAAGCTACACCATCACCGCCAGAATATTTGGAAGTAAACAGGAGAGAGAAGATCACTGGACAGATAAAAAGTGAGAGATAAAGACGAAGATTAGGGGGAAAGAGATAGGAAAAGGTGACTGCCAATTTCCCGTAGGTGGGTCAACCCAGGGGTGCCGTCTACGTGAAGCCAGGGCCAAAGGGGTGTGTTGCCTCTGCCGGGGACCTTAAAGGTCCAATCACTCAGCGTTAGCTCAACCCCTAGGACCCCTTTTCGCTGGACACGGGAAAGCCACACATAGCTGGGGGCTGGAGGGGTCGAACCCCCCCACCCCCGGTAGCTCGGGTCCGTGGTGTCACTACGCAGTGAACGCCTGCTTGCGCAGACGCCCCGGCGGGGGGGGGGGCTAACCTACCTCACTCGTCAGCCTATATATATATATATATATATATATATATATATATATATATATATATATATATATATATATATAATACGGAAGCAAGAAAGCACGACGTACGATGAAACACTTTTAATAATCACATACGTTTCGATGCGCAATAGCAATCGGAAGTGATTCGACATGATTATACAAAAAGGCAAAATACATTTAGTGTGAAGATGCAATGCGTAAACTAACATGGGCACAGCGGTCCCCTCTTATTGTTATAGCGACATCAGTACGAGTGAAAGAGATTTTAAATATAAATATGGCGCATGGTGTGGAAAGCATTATGACAACCATGCGTGCAGATTGAAGCGCAAGAACGAGCGGTATACATACTAAAGATAACCAGGTAAACTAAGTTTGTAAAGCAGGGTAGAAGGATGGTTCTGTCGAAAACAGAAATAAGAAGTAAAATAACAGGAAATGAACTCTAAATCTCGGAAGGGCATGCGACACCTTAAGTTATGGAAGGTAGATTAGCGAGTGTGCCTGCGTGTTTGTTTATTCCAGAGCTTAGTGTACCAAACTTGTAGATTAGAAACGATTTGCGCATTTCCCGCTCATGATGTGAGCGGAAACCGGATTCCAGTACCATTGCTTAATCTTGTCGAAAGAATGACCAGGTACTGCTAGATGTTTCGATAGAGGCAGATTTGGAAGGGTTTTGACATGCGACTTATGATTATTAAATCGAGTAATAAACGGTGTTTCTGTATGACCAATATATTGTAGATTACAGATATCGCATTCGAGCATATATATATATATATATATATATATATATATATATATATATATATATATATATATATATATATATTTGTTTGTTTATTTATATCTATAAATATATATATGGTGTCTCACGTACACTCGTCAGAGTTTAAGAATATTGCGGAACACGAAATCACGCCGCGACCCAATGCATGTTGCTCACCGTTGGCTGGAGTTAGACTATTTTTCGTGTTCTGTAATATTCTTTAATTAATTATGTTTAATGAACTAACTTTTCAGAACGGAGATATATAAAAAAATTCCTTTGAGAAACTTGTAGATCGTTTTGAAAAAAGTCCGATTAGACAGTTTAGAACTTTATATATGTTAGGTATTATTGTTTTCTGCTTATTACAAATGCCTGCGAAATACAAAAAAACACCACGTGACAAACCCACTCGTGCACCAGTGCGCGCAATAATTCTAGTGCTCCCTAATGTTCCGCGTACGTACGATCATAGCATTTGCCTCATTGTGCTGTCTCGGCAGGACCGCAACAATAATGGTGGCTTTACTATGAGCACGTTTTGCTATGGGCCACAAAAACGATTACCGCTGTAACTGCCTATCGCTGTCATAAACCGGCGCGAGCGAAGCGTGTCGTTCGTACGCGGAATGTTAGGTAGGGAGCACTAGAATCATCGTGCGCACTGACGCGCCAGCGGGTTTTGTCACGTGGTGTTTTTTTGGTATTTCACGGGCATTTGCAATTAGCAGAAAAACACTAATACCAGGCATGGCGTCTTTAGCCTAATTGTCACGTCCAATATGCGACCCTCACCTTGCTATTACACCTTTTTATCTAATTATGCTTTGGCGGTTAACATTTACAGATACCACAGTAGTTTAATAAATTTATGATGAATGTTAGTCGTCGGGTTGGAGATGTACGAAGCGTCAACGAGGATACATCCACGTTAAACGGGGCTATAGCTGCCAAATACCAACACATACATTCGGCAAACCATCTGTTATCAATCTACACTAAACAGTTAATTATCTTTGTAAAGGTTCGTTTTACTTTGGGTTATATGCAGATTTCTATGACAAAAGGATCAACCATGTTTTTTCAACAAATGATTGCTGTAACATGTTTTTCATGATAAGGATTACGCTCTCTTGCATATACTGAGGCGTGTGTGTATTATATTTTCCCTTTTTTTCTAATAGTCTGAACACTTTCTGGAGCGTACAATTGGTAATAATATTGTATTGTTATATTACTGTTAGTAACTTATCAACTTCTCCACCTTTTTCTTTTAAATATATAATTTCTTGTGTTAGTGGCAAAGTACACTGTTTACACTCATCGTATTTGTAATATGTTCCTCAACGGGCCCCCAGGCACCTCCGTAAATACGCCAATAAAAACGGTGTAAAGAAAACTTTTCTTTGAAACAACAAAATGTGGGTGATTATATCGTTAAACTGTCCGTCATGGCATGCTTTCGAAAAGGTCGTTAGCTATAAACGATTGGTGTAAACAGTCTTTGCCATGCACACAGCACTAGCTTATTACGCGAGGCAACAAATGACGCAAAAGTGATCCATCGCTTAATAGCCACGTATCCACGACCACAGAAAAAAATAAGAAAATAAACTATCTTTGATACCGCAACTTGTTTGCCGTTGGTTTTACTGCATTTAAAATTTTTTGTGCACCACAAAACTACCTGCTTGTTACATGACGTCACGAAGCCGAGAGCATCTCCTTCTAAATGAATTTAAGTAGGCTAGCTATAAATCAAATGAGCTGCGGCTGCATATAGCGTCTGGCGAGATGGAGTATTAGCTTAATAAAAATTGCACATACAGAATAACGGTGTTTAGTCATTTGATCGCGTATACATCTTTGTGAGCTCATACTTGCTGAGAAAAAGTGGAATAGAGAGAAATAAGCAGCGCTGCACGTGTATACTTCTTTGCTGTCACAGATGTATTTTGAGCTTTAAAAGACAATTCAAATTGAGTGAAAACGAACTAACCCGACTCCTAACTAGACCTCCTTAGTGCTAAAAACACGGTCTTTCACCTTCTCTCTGGTAGGGTGGGTCAAGTTGCGGGGCAAGCTTAAAAGCTGAGCTTCCTACTGACCTTGAGTCCACTGATCTTGAGTCCATTCGTGGCCACTTTGCAAGCTGCCGCTACGGCTCCAAGTTACCAAAAGCAAGGCTCATCTGGTTTATCAGAGACTAAAGCGGAAAAATGTTTGGCGTTTTATTACGGAAAAACTTGAACATCAAAAACGATTTGTCACATTCATCGGCTCGCAACAGCTTTGACAGAGCAGCGGTGATGCTGTATCCCTTTCAAAGAAAACTATTTTGCGGAAGCAGCAAATGCTTTGACCGGTTCACAAAGAGTTTGTTCGATCCCATTCGTAACTACACCAACCAGTGAAAGCATAAGAAATTATGAACAAGTGACGTAATATTATAGGGCCCCTGTTCAGCGCTTGCCTGCTTTGCAATACTAAAGTACGAGACGCGAAAGCGTCGCATAGGCAACCCGCACCACAAAGAGCCTACAAGAAAAATCATCACAATGGAAATGTTGGCAAAATTTCGCTATGTGGTGACATTGCCTCGTAACATTTCATTCTTCCGTAAGAAGATAATTGAGGGATTACTGTTGTGATGGAAACTTCACCTTCCTTGTTGGTTTCCCCAGAGTGCAGCCAAGAGTGACCATTGTCGACTCTGGAGGGGCTCAGCTTCCCAACTTTACTCAGTGGGAGGCCTTGCGCCCCCTTGACCACCCCCCCCTGACTGATACATCTATCTATCTATCTATCTATCTATCTATCTATCTATCTATCTATCTATCTATCTATCTATCTATCTATCTATCTATCTATCTATCTATCTATCTATCTATCTATCTATCTATCTATCTATCTATCTATCTATCTATCTATCTATCTATCTATCTATCTATCTATCAATCTATCTATCTATCTATCTATCTATCTATCTATCTATCTATTTAGAACTTTTACCTCTCCGGGCATTTTCGATAATGTATCGATGCTAAAACTTCTGTGGCATGTCATGACTCTCTATGACGAGCATAAGTCACTAGTCACAACATGAAAATCATCGCATGTATGTCATGAATGTCAGAATTTTCATACCAAGGTTTTCCTGTTTATACGGTGGTGTTATTCACATATCACAAAACATGAATGCTTTCCCATGACTGCATGGCGAACATAAGTGACGGGCCCTCGCGTGGAAATGAAGACATGCGTGTCACGTAAGAACATTACTACATGCCGAGTTCATAATGGCCCGCGGTCATTTTGCTATAGCTTCGCATGCATCAAATTTCGTATTACGTGAAATGAATGGACGGCTAAAGTGTATGACTTGCGCAAACATGACAATCACGACATGCGTGTCATGTAAGAACATGACTACATGCCACGCTCATGATGCGCTTGCGTCGTTTCGGTAGGTGCACATACACCAACTTTGGTATTACGTGACATGAATCGAAGATAAAGGTATATAACTAATGCAAACATGACAATCATGATATGCGTGTCGTGTAGAAATATGACTACATTCTATGCACATGATTCACTCGTGGCCGTTTCGCAAGCTTCACTTATACAAAATTTGGTATCACGTTACGTAACTAGACAGCAAAGATAAATGACACGTCCAAACATGATAATCAGGTCATGCGTGTCACGTATACCATAACTAAATGCTACAATTAGAGCACGCTTGAGGCCGTTTCGCTAGCTTCACATATACCAAATTTTGTATCGCGTGACGTGAATGAACAACGAACACAAATGCCAAGCGCAAACACGATAATGATGATATGGAAGTCATGTACGGCATAATTGACGTCTGCCTCATAAAATTGAGGCAATTTAGATGCGGCAATTTCGATGTGGCAATTTCGATGTGACAATTAAACCTTCGTCATTTGTGCTTGGCGTATCATTGATTCCAACAGTACGTGGGATCTACCAATCTTCTTGTTCTTACGCATCATTATGTATACGTCTGCGCATGCAAGTTGGTTGTGGCATTTATATGGATTACTATGAAAATAATAAAGCAGTTGTTAATCAGCGCTAGTGCTTGCATCTTCTATAATTTGTGGTCCGTCCTGGTTTTTACTGAAGTTTGTTTCTTAAACGCAGAGCGAGTTTATAACCTCCCTGTCCTTCCTCCTTTTTTCCTCCCCCTCCTCTTCACTTCATCGGCTTCGCCGCAGTTGAAAGTGCCTTCGCATTGTAACAAAAACGCAAAAAATGCATGCCATTGCACGCTTACGAGCGGCGAGTTCTGGGATCTCAAACGTGTCGTACATGTACAAACAGTGCCGTTAATCAAACCAAGCGGATTAGCGGATTATTGCGGAGAAAGTGGTGTATACTAGTGGCGCAAGCTTAAGGCGCGCAATTCACGCCGCTATCAATACTGTGCTTGCAAGCGCAATTATGATAACAAGCGCGCTGGGCAACAGGAGTCTTGGGAGAGGCAACAGGCGCTGTAGTTTGCGGGTGGCGATAAGTGGTCTGAAGATGCCTAAATTGTCACTCTCTCAATTTATCGCAAATGAGCATTAACACACAGAAAAATGGCTAGATTGTTTCACGCTGTTTCTTCTTTCATTCGCTCCATTAACATATTTTCTTTGGTTGTGCCCAGTGACTCTCAAGTGCTAATCTTATGCGAGGCGAGTGATTCAAACAGTTGACGGAGAAGTAGCCATGTGGTGAAGCTTACTTAAGGAGAGAACTGAGGAGGGAGTCTTACTAAAGGAGTGAACTAAAAGAGTCACGTGATGAAGTTAACGTAAGGCGGGATATTAAAAAATAACTATAAATGGTGGTCATCTGACAAACCTTACATGAGGTGGATGATTGAAACAGTTAATGGAGAGGGTAGTTGTTACCCATACAAAGCAAGAAGGTAGATTGAAGTGACATAAAAAGGCATTGGAGAGAGAAAACTGTTGGACAAGCCACGCCTTTACCGGAAACATCAACTGGAACTGAAGACCTGCCTTAGCCTAAATAGAGAAATAACGAAGATGATTTGCCACTGGTAGAAAGTGAACCTGCGACCTCCGACTAACGCGCCAGATTCTCGACCCAATGAGCTCCATAAAGTGGACGGTAGCATGACCGCCCCTCCAGCTTAGTTGGTAGAGCAGCGGACGCGCTATTCGAACGGTGCAGGTTCTATCCCTTCCGGCGGGAGGTTATATTGCGATAGCAACTATATGGACCCTCTCGGCTGGATTCACGTATCTATATATACGCTATATACGTGTCTATATATATGAAAACGCAAAAAAGAAAAAAATGGCCTCGTATCTGCATGTTACACTGGAAATGTCGTCGAAAGACGATAGTCTTGCGTCTGAAGAGAGTTAACAAAACGTTCATTTGATGTTATGCAAAAGAAAATCGGTGAATGGTATTCTGGAGGCGCTGCGTCAGAGTGCCTCGAGCGTGCAGCGGAAGCGAACAAGCGCATCGAGTCAGGTCACACGTGAGACATGAGTGCTGTCTGGAAGTCATCTTGGAATAAGAAGCGCGCGGCGTGCGCCCGTCTTGGAGGCGATAAGGTGTAAAACGCAAGGTGACGGGTAGGAGCCGCTACCATGTCGTCTTAGCAAAGCGTCGGAAACACTTACCTTTTCGTGCAAGCGTTGCATTATCAGCACAGCACGATAAACGCTACAGCCCTTAGAATTACTTATGTATGCCTTTTCTAGTATAAAGGCACACATACAAAACATTGACGTGTTGTTATGGTGCCTCAGATATGCGCGATAATTGCTCTTCCAGTGACGATCGCACAAGTATGAACGCTAAAGCTTGAGCAATATTGGTAGGCGCTGTGGATGGGTTCCGCCATTCGGAGTATCGTTTGGTGTCGTTTGAAGTACCGTTAAGGGTGGTCAAACATACAAATGCACAGACAGACAGACCAAAATTTTTGCTTCGAAGTTCCCAAGAAAGAGTGCCGTTTTGAAAAATCCAGGAAAAAACACTCCAGTGCGCTCAATCGAACCTGGGACCTCCGCGTCGTGAATGCGACGCGTTAAACACTGAGCCACTGAAAGATACCTCATCCAACGTTCAAGCGGCAGGCTATTTATATCTGCTACCTACCGCTGTTGGTGGGCATTTTGATTGATTGATTTGTGGGGTTTAACGTCCCAAAACCACCATATGCTTATATGAGAGACGCCGCAGTGGAGGGCTCCGCAAATTTCGACCACCTGGGGTTCTTTAACGTGCACCCAAATCAGAGTACATGGTCCTACAACATTTCTGCCTCTATCGGAAATGCAGCCGCCGTAGCCGGGATTCAATCCCACGACCTGTGCGTCAGCAGCCGAGTACCTTAGCCACTAGACCACCGCGGCGGGGCTGGTGGGCATTTCGGGGGGGGGGGGGGGGACAATCGTGTTTTCAGCATTATCAGCAAGATGGTGCAATGAGCGCGCGTGGCTCTCATTTCTCATGCGTACTTGTGCCCACGGATAGGAGGGGAATGGGCGATCTCTCGCGGGCCTTTATCTCCGCGTGGGGAGTATCGTAGGCCTTGGCTGGCGTTCGGCTTGCACTGGAACGATTCTGCTGTAGTTACGGGGCGCACAAAGGTCACTGCAATTGTTGCACAGCCTCCGTTTGCGAGAAGGACGCACTTTTGGACACAGCGACGTAACAACTGAGACGCTTATTCACTTTTATCTGTACCAGTGAGGACGTTTTATGCGTCATTTGTTCGTGAGAAATGCGGAGCACTTTTCGATCGGCTTTCCATTCTGCACGTGGCTTTGCAATTTGTTGCTATCGCGTTTATTGCTTCGCGTTTGCGGCAAAGCTGTGACTTCTGTCTTTTTTTCTTCACATTTACGTTTCAACTACTACTATCAACACCTGTATTTTCCTAGGTATCATTGTCGGTTGCTTCTTATTGCCCCGCTGCGGTGGTCTAGTGGCTGAAGTATACTCGGCTGCTCACCCGCAGATCACGAGATCAAATCCCGGCTGCGGCGGCTGCATTTTCAGCGGCTGCACTTACAACACATATCAATCAATCAATCATGTTGTTTTTCATTATAACTGGTTCTCACAAAGAAAAAGAAAGTTTTGAGTTTCTGCTTTTTTGCTTTCATTCATGAGGGTCTTATTCTGGCAGACTTGATGCCTTCAGGTCAGTATGCGAGAGATTATTGGTAAGCTGTGACCTAGTAATGAGATCATGTTCCACGTGACGCCAATAGACGAAAAAAGGGTGCTCCACAGTATACCCATCATTGCTACCAGTGGCTCTAACTGATACTCCCAGGTTTAAATGCAATATATATATATATATATATATATATATATATATATATATATATATATATATATATTGTGAACAATAATTAATATTATATGATATAATATTAATAATTTATAATCATTAAGAATATACTGGGAGTAATATTTCAATGGACCACTTAGTCTTCGTGAAAGTATGGGATATGGCACAACAGGAGCGTTGTCAACAAGGATAAATTATTTTTTCCCAACAGTTTCGGGAGGGGTCCTCCTTTCGTCAGGGGATGACTTATACTAACCTATCATAGACGTTCAAACTGAAAGCCTTAATTGTGACTCCAGTAACGTAATATACATGCTACAATGCAACATCTGCGGACAAGAATATATCAGCCGCCCCGCCACGGTGGTCCAGTGGCTAAGGTACTCGGCTGCTGACCCACAGGTCGCAGGATCACATCCCAGCTGTGGCGGCTGCATTTTGGAGGCGGAAATGTTGTAGGCCCGTGTGCTCAGATTTGGGTGCACGTTAAAGAACCCCAGGTGGTCAAAATTTCCGGAGCCCTCCACTACGGCGTCTGTTATAATAAAATGGTGATTTTGGGACGTTAAACCCCACAAATCAATCAAGAATATATCGGCCAAACAGACACGCCCATTTTGGCTATATATATATATATATATATATATATATATATATACCTCACCAAGTGGAAAGATGCATGACCGCCGTTGTAGCACAATTGGTAAGGTACGTAAGGAAGGTGCCACAGCTGTCTTCAGCCAGAGTTTCAAAATATTCTGACACGCGCAATCACGACTCGATCAAATGTATGTTGCTGACTGTTTCCTGGAGGCAGTGAGACTCTTCTTGGTATACTGAATAATTGCTTATTTAGGTCACTTTCATCATTAAACTTTTTAAGCAATGAAAAGTGGCCGGGCATTCTAATAAGAAAGTTGTTCATCGGTTTGCGAAGCGTCCACTTATACAGTTTTAAGGCTTATATCTTGTTTTTTGTGTTTTCCTACTAAGTGCTAACTCCCACGAACTGCGAAAAATGCCAAAAGACAAGCGCGTTCGTGCCCCATTGCGCACGATTATTCCAGGGCTACCTAACGTTACGCGTACAAACGACCAAAGCATTTACCCGATTCTGCTTTTCATTGGAGCGTTAAACCCCACATATCAATTAATCATCATTGATTCTGCTGTCTCGACAGGGCCGCAACGATACTGATGGCTTTGCTATGAACACGTCTCGCTGTCGGCCACAATAGCGACAGCCGCTGTGACTGCTTATCATTGGCATGAAATGGTGGGAAGGAAGCGTATTATTCGCACGCGGTATGTTAGGAACACCAGAATCACGGCACGCGAAGGGGCGCCAGTGGGTTTGTCCAGTTGTATTTTTTTTATTTTGCCGGCGTTTGTGGTTAGGAGAAAAACACTAATAACACATATATAGTTTCATACTGTCTAATACGACGTTGTTAAAACCTATCTACAGCTTTCTCAATAAACAATTTGACCCATATTCGTTCTTTTAGAAGTTAAGTAGTTGAAGGAGCCTAATTAAACAATTGATAAGAACAAAAAATCGTCTGATTTTTTGTTCTTATCGGGCTGCTTTATCGGACCACTTATCGGACCACTTTATCGGGCTGCCCAGTGATATCTGCACATTCTCATATTTATGATTCCCATTTATCATGCAGCGATGACAGCTGTCAGCCAACATGCGTGCGACAAATAACGTTTTTCTACACCTACCATGGTGAAGGATTTTGCCTGTCTCAGGTTTGTCTGGCGCATGCACCTATAAAATTTATATGTGTAAACTACGCCCTCATCTCTCCCTTCTATTCACCTAACGGATATTGGAAAAAATATTTTTTTTCAAGTAACTGAAATCAAACAATTTTGAAAGCATTGAACCTCCATAATTTTGTATTCTGGTCACTTGTGGGCTCACTCACACAGAGACTGTGTATTAATTTCATTAAAACGTGCGGGCTTCTTTCTGAACTTCTTGCCCGAAGCACACGCCTTACCCTGTTGGAAAGTTTTTGTCTAGTACGTTCTTGTCCTTAGCCACCCGCTCGGCTCGGGGCTTCAGAATTGAGGCACTAGCGTCGTGCCAAAGAGTTTTTTCTTTTTCAATTTCTTGCGTAATATGGCTGTAAACCTCGACGGGATTTTCAATTCTGTATGCTCTGCATCTAATTTGCTTGTTGTGATGTCATTTTGTTTACAATTTTGTGCTGTTCCTTTTACACGAGAAGGGCCACTGCGCACATGTCCTTGTATTGCATATAGGTCTACGTCCTCCACAATAAAAGAGATTCAAGAGTCTATGATTCGGACTGTTCGTGGTCGCTCTTTGGCCGTACACTACAATGGCGACGAAGTAAACTGCTTTGCAATTGTTTGCGCACCGCGCTCCGCTCATTTGTTTTTTTGCCAGTGTGACCAGGATCTATCTACCATGAGCTGTTCTGGGTTGGCCCTGCCACCGCCGTTCCTGCTCAGCCCCGGCTTTGCAGTCGTGTCTTAGTAGCAGTGGCATCGCATATTTGACACCTACCTGTTTCCTTCTGAAGCTACCGAATTTTCGCCTAGCGACGCAGGGCCCTACTTACATACTGTGTCAGAACGAAGAAAAAACGCATTTTTTACACGCTACCAGCTCCCGCAGCTACGACGCTAACTACGTCTGCAGCCAAGCGTGACGCCACTGAAACGCCAATCGCGTCTTCCGAGAAGTCCGACACAACGGGGATGTGAACTGTACCGAATGTGTACGACGTGGCCATCACGGCCTTGAAACAGCACTTCGCGTCTACCAGCAACGTGATCGTAGAAGGCCCTCAGTTTTATTGTCGCTACCGAAGTACAGGCGAGTTTGTTTCTGACTTTGTCGCCGCGTTACGGGAGCTAGCATCGCTTTGTCTTTTGTTTTGTTTCGGAGCACGATGTTGTTTCGAGAGCAACTTCTGGCAAGCGTTTCTTGAAATCCTTTACGCAAGCGTCATCAATTTGAACGTTTAGCACCTTCATTCCCCAAAGCAGCTCAGGTAGTACTGCATTTTGAGCAGGCGAGCGAAGAATTGAAGACATTTTCTGAATATGTGCAGCATCTCACTTTTATGCGTTCATATGCGCATGATAAACATTCATCAAGGAAAGAAAGTGCATGCCTGAAACCGAAGATAGTGTGTCAACGCATCATAGAGCTTCACATGCTTCGCAGCGTCGTTCGCAGTTTCCGCATTGTTTTCGTTATGGGTCCCAGAACCAAAACGTTTTGTGGTCTCGATGACCAGCCTTAGGCAAGCGTTGTTGATTCTGCAATCGGAAAAGTCCCTTTCAACGCGTTTTTAACAAAAAACTGTCGGCGCAGGGAGGGGTCTGTGAGGTTGAGTTCGACGACGCTGCTTCGACACCCCATGATCCTGTGTAAGTTCTGGCCGTCTATCATACGGCCCGTGATGTGGTCC
The DNA here is from genome assembly GCA_013436015.1 of Rhipicephalus annulatus. Taxonomy (NCBI): domain Eukaryota; kingdom Metazoa; phylum Arthropoda; class Arachnida; order Ixodida; family Ixodidae; genus Rhipicephalus; species Rhipicephalus annulatus. The sequence continues at coordinate 292,347 of WOVY01010886.1, read as the reverse complement.
CCATTCCTGTGCAAATTGCTGATGTTAGACTGACTGGCTTAGTGGACTCAGGTTCATTAGTCTCAACTCTTGGCGAGGAAGTCTACACTAAAATATTTCCTGGCTTGTCACTTCTACCAGCTCCACGCGTTTCGTTGCTTGATTATTCAAATAGTTTTATTGCTGTGTGTGGCTGTTTCTGGGCCGAAGCCGAATTCAGTAGTCGCAAAGCACAGCTATTGTTTCACGTTGTTGTTCAGGGCGGAACGTCTATATGAATGCAACGTGATCAAGACCTTGCAATCAATTATTGAAGGTGTGACACACCACGTATCATGGCTGCTGCTCTTTCAAGCTACGAGGCTGAAACTCTAGGAGCCACAAAGCCTGAACGACTTTGGCAAAAACTTCACGTCGCCACTGTGGGCCCCTGGAACATGCACATCAGAGTAACAGACTCATCATCACACTCTTACCACTCGAAATTGCCGGAAGCGTGTTTCTGTAGTCGTATGTCTACAAGCGTAGTCAAGGAGCTTCTGAATGGCGTATTATAGCGAGAGAGCTATCCTGAAGAGACAGTCACCGACAACAGGGCACTATTCACCTCTACTGAGTTCAGTGAATTCCTTCATGATTAAGCCATGCGGTTGTCGCATTCAGCAATCTACTAAGCTCACGATGACGGGCAATTAGAACGCTTCAATTGCACAATGAAGAAGTTTGCGCGTGGTTGTCTTCGGGAGTGATAGGCACTCCATTAATGCCTTAGCTTCGTTTGATAGTATCAATCACACCGTCTTGTTTTTAAATTCATCCTTAAGTTTATCTCTGTATGGTTCCGATTCCCCGTTCGCTTACCTAAACTTCTATTACTTTTGCACAGTTTGTTGAATAAGTCTTCGTAATCACTATTTTATAAATGTACATGGTACGTTACATGCAGTTAGCCACTTGTTTTACGAGTCCCTTAACAACTCTTCTTGAGTAGCAACAGAAAGCTTAGACTACTCGACATCTCAAACAAGACACTAGCAGTATTTATACAACACTGGCGGTAGCTAAACCGGCCAAATTATTAATCGTTTTTAGGTTCATTCTGTCACGAAACCAACATCACGAAAACAAAATAGTGCACAGTAGACCCTTTGAAAAAACCATATTGAAAACAGACTCCAAGTATTTCAGAGAAACTGTTTTTACGAACGGGTTAGTTGCGAGCTTTGCTTTTGGCAGGCTGTGTTCCACATATAGAAGAGGTAACTTTAGTTACCATTATTTTTGTTACGCTTGGAGTAAAGTTAGCTGGCACATACAGCGTGTAATTATGATCTACGTTTGAAATTAGCAAAATCGTTTAAATAAACAAACATCAATTTCGCTTCATCACGAGGTATGCTGAAGAGACTAGCAACATAAATATAACTTCCTGGACTGACTTACAGTCATATTGTTCGCCTAAAGGCAATGAGAAATTCATTAAAATCGGACTCAACTTGGCTCACATGTGGCTCAGGCTTAACAAAAGTAAGTGTAGTCGTCTTAATCATAGTAACCGGCTCACAGACTACTGCTCTTTTGCACGCTCTCAAAACAAAGACATCACTGACTAATTTTAGGGGCGAAGCTCCTTATAGCGGCAACCGTTCGTCCCTCGTAGCCGTTGTAGTGTGTAACAAGTATAACATTTTGACCTCCAAGGTGGTGCCGTTGAGAGATTTCTTTTGTGCGTTGTTGAACAGTAAAAGATAGTGCCCAATGTACATGCCAATGGCTGCTAAGGGGGAATGAGAGACAGGAGAATTGGGCTTTTAGATAACGCGCACGCTGCGTATTTTTTATTGTTCAACAACGCACAGAAGACAAGAAAGGGTTGCTACGTTATACTCGCTGGGCGTAACCTCCTAGGTTTTAGAAAGGTTTAGCGAGCGTTGGGACGCAGTGCCATGAATACAGTGAACTAGTATATACCATAAACTCGAGGTGGTTAAAGGTGGGAAGTAGACACGAAGCGCAAGCCGTAAGAATGTGTGCGTGTGCCTCCTCTCGTTCAGGCCTTGGAATGTCCGCTGAACGGCGGTGCTTCTATGTGAGGAATGTATGATAAAAAATGCGAGATGGTGGTACTTGGAGTGTTGAATAGGTGGACGAATGGACACACAAACAGATGCATGAACGGATGCATGGATGGCTGCATGGACGGATGGACGCATGGACGGACGCAGGAGCGGATGCATGGACGAAAGCAGGGAAGGACGCACAGATGAACGTGCGGACGCACGAACTGACGCACGCACGGACGGGCGGATGGATGCACGGGCGGCCACATAGACGCACGCATGGATGGACGGAAGCAAGAACGAATGGACGGACGGATGCTTCGCCCCAATATCAATCATTCACTCCGTGGATATGCTGCCATTTTTTAGGCCTTGGATACAAAATTAGTCGTGTTATTTTGCAGGCCTGCCCATTTGGACATTCATCATATTACGTGCGGAGAAAAGCGAGCTGGCAGACGCTAAGTCTACAACAGAATGTTTTTTTTTTGCTGTGCTAACCAATCAGCGTGACTTAATGATTACACCCTAAGCAAACCCACGCTTCACATAAATTAAGGATGTATTACAAAAAAATATCAAGATATTACACTGTCTTATACGCCTGACTTCAGCTTACGGCTATGTGACCACGTCAACTGGAAAAGTGCCATTTAACTCTTTCGTTAACACACCTATTCAAAGTGATCACCATTGATAGACGCTTTGGATCATTAGTTTTGGCATGTTAAAACTGTTTCTCGTGCACCCAGCATTTTATAGTAGTGAGTCCATCCACTAAACTTTCTGAATCAATTTGAATTTGCCCGTTTTGACAACAGTGATTTTTTACAGACATTTGCGCGAACCAATGTGCGTGTATTGTTGAAAAGGTGATCTAGGCTGGCAAACTTGACGGAAGTGCGTGCCTCACGTGAATATGCTTCAGTAACATCGACGGTTTGTAATGAAAAGAACCTTTGCAAACCAAACATCTAAATAAAGTGTCAGCTTTGCAGTTTGGGTTCTGAGCAGTAATAATTGCCAGATATTTATGTCAGATATTCAATAGAGAGCTGTTGCTAGGAGTCAGGAAGAACATCTTCTACAAAAATATTTACGAAGGTCCACCGCGTGTTTAAAGTTTCGAGGTGGCCTTCTGTTACAGTTTTCCGCAGTTTCGATTTTGCTTGCATCGTTGCATCAGACACAGGGTGCCACTAGTCACTCGTAAGACATCGTCGTCTCGTGCGCATGGGTGCGCACCAGCGCTGCAAAACGCATGCGCTGACCGAAACTGTTTTGCATTCCCAATTCAATTGAGTGAAGACGAGCTTAGAGTTCGAGGATGAAAGCACCTCAGCTTCAAATTTTATGGCGACAACCTTTTGCGTCAGCCTGAGACATCCGCAGCCGTTCGTGGGTTTGTTTATATTTACATCCTCAAGTTGTCTCCTCCGCCACAAGTGCGTATTTCTTCTGAACTTTGTGCATAATCTTATAGGTACTCTGTTTAAGTGAGTGGTTCACACCTCAGGGTAAACTGGTGTGTGCAAATACAGACAACGACACAAAAAATATGGGAGAAAGTCAACTTTTTTGTGTCGTTGTCTGTATTTGCGCACACCAGTTCACCTTAAATTATAAACCAACTCACACAGCTACAAGTTTTACTGGTCCCCACTTTGCTGGGACGCGGTGGGCTGGCGCTGGCTGCATAGCTTTTTTCAACGATGATAAGGCCCCTCAAGCACATCTTAGCCCTAAATTGTGGAGCCGTGTGCAATATTTTAAAACTGCGTGAGATATTGTGTTTTTTAGTATGATGTACGCAAAAAAAGCAAAGAAATATGCTTGGATGCATGCATTGGAACGCCAACCTGTGCGGAGTGAAGTGGCTCATAGAAAGAGGTGACGCATAATAAAATAGCAAACATCAATGGAAATCTAATTTACCAAAGAGTCATTAACATCATGGAGATCCACCTATATTAAAACACTCGGAGGCTGTTATCGAAACACAACAAAAATTTATTGAAAAAAGTGTCCGAGTACTTTTGCGTCTCACAAAAAAAAAACATGCAATGCTTCACCGCAAGGCACGTGCCACAAAACAGCACTTAGGTTTTGATGTTCTCTGTATATGTGAAGAGATATATATTGTGTTTAACATTCACTATTTTATACTGTTCCTGGGTCATTTAACTACAAATTTTGTCAACTGAATTTTTAAAATTTTTTTGCATATATAGACTTCTTTATTCCATTGTTTACCCGCTGGTGACAAGAAATTCCACGCTCTTCACATTTTATTCATTCCGAAATATTTTTTGTTGCTCTACAAGATATAAAATTCTTGAAAGAGCATTTCATTTGGCGCAAAGTTTGGTATGCTGCAAAACGTGCTGGAGTACTTTTCAAACGGGTAAAAACGATCTTCCCGAGACACATGAAAAACAAAAATTTTGACGCGGTAACAAAAGAGTGAAATGTGCTTAGTACAAAAGTTCTGCACGTTTTTGTAGTTTCGCCGAGCACCTTTTATAACGCTCTTGCTTCTATATACTATAGAAGCAATCAAATACGGCCTTGTGGTGTACGTTTATAATAACCCCGAAGAAACCAACAAGGCAGCGCTGCTCCTGGAAACTTCTTCATATTGAGTCCCGTGCTTTCTTTTCTTTTTTTTTATTCTAGCGCTGCTATTATGACCGCATATAGCCACTTTCAGTCAACATATGCAGGGAGAATTTTTTCTTAAATCTTGTTCTTTAAAGGTTCTTCACACGTATAACTTACGGGCTCAATTAGGAAAAGGATGCTCTAAGAACTAATAGTTTAGGATATCACAGACAAATGAGATATATACAAAGGCACGGGATAAAATTTCATCAAACTGAACGTGACACCAAAGCACTCTGGCAACCACAGGTATACACGCGTATACACGCGTAAACACGCGTATACACGAGATACGACATGACTGAATGCAAAGGTGGTTATTCTTTTTTTCCGTATGCTGTTCACGCTAATTCCTAGGCTAGGAGTACGCATGAGAACATCTTTGAACGTGCAGAAATTACCACATTCATCACTTAGGTCTGTCACAATATATTCAAAAGAAAACAACTAGGGCAAATAACGCTTGTTTTGGCCCAAGTAAGTCAGAAGCTGACGCCTCAATTCATTTTCATACAGTCTTTTTCACGCACCTGGAGGTCTCAGGAGATGAAAGATGCACGGCCGAATCGCAGATCCGATGCTGTTCCGCGCCGTGCACTCGAGGGTACCGTAGTCCACTTCAGACTTTGGTCGGAACCTACGAAAGTCGCGTTTGAAAAGAAGACGCATAGCTCATGAGAAACAAAAAAAAAACACAGAAGAGCCCTTAAGCGAGGTAAGGATTGGGAGTGGATGTGTCTGCTCAAGATTTCCAACGAGAAACAACAAAAGGCAAGAAGACGTTTTGCCAGATGCGACTGTAGGTCCCTAAGGGCACGCGCATAATGAAGAATGGGAGTGCTGAGCACAGGTATCGTAAAACGGAAAGCACACCAATCGTCGTCTGGTGCTTTGGGCTATGCGACATTCGTATGCACAGCTGCTGTCTGCGAATGTCGGCCAAAACTACTATTTTTATCTGGAAGTGTAAAGGTGCTTTCTCACCTGTCTATAGTAACCTATATATCGTAACTCATGAATTGGCGTCTGCCCTTTATAGTGAGGTTGCCCGTAGGGTGAATTCTATTTGTTTATTAACATGACAATTATATTTCATACTTTGTTGTCATTGAAAGTCTGTAGTCTAATTAGTGTGCCAAAATTACATGCGTCACATTTTCAGGCCTACTACTATGCAATATTTCTGGGAGTGTGACCGCAAATGAAAAGCTAGACTAGCACACAGTAAAGAGAATTCATCAAGAATACCTAAAAAAATAGCGAATTACAACCTATACTGCAACAGATGTCATTTAGTAGTTGCCGAGCGACATGGTAAGATGGAAATTCAAGATATTTAGACCTATTTCATGTTGATCCTAGCTTAGAATTCCAGATTTATGTAACGTTTAAATCAAGCAGGACCTTTAAAAGGCTGTTTCACCACCTCCGCCGTGGTAGCGTGTTCACAAAGCACTTTCTACAAAACCATTCATGAGCGGAAAGCCCAGCATGCGCATGTACACATATAGTTGAATATTGGCTACATACTCTATGAAAATTCCCGTGATATCAGGACAAATGACCACAGCTAATAACAGATTTAATGGCATTGGACCATTGGCCTTTCAGTCTTCAGAAAATCCTAGGGGCATGGGCAACACCTACCTTACTGAAAAAATTGCACTAAGAGCAGTAAAAAATTTATAGAACAGAATGGTATACTTAGAAAATATCTAGCGAACCTGCTTAGACAGATTTTCTACATTGATTTTACCTGACCATGTCTTGCTTTGTGACACCTAATGAGAGACTCATTCTGCATTTGTTCCTCTTACTGCACATAAAATTTGCACGCTGTTTTTTTCTGTGTTTTCCACAGCGTTAATTCAAAGCATATATAGTGTACGTGCAACTGTATCTTATGAGAACTATGGCGTTACGTGACAAAATTCTATATTGTTTTTTCTGGGTATTATTATCACAATTACCTTGTATGAACTCTGCCTAGCTATTTTTTTTCTTATTGAGTTTTCCTCGTTGCTTTGCTCCTCACATCAGTGAAAAAAGTAGTTGCTACTTTACAATAGCGCCAACAACTATTACGAATAAATAAATAAATTAATTACAAGGCCATCAGTGGATGAGAGACTACAATGCACAGCATCACTTAAAGCTATAATCAAAACAGGCAAGGCTTGGTAGGGGCCCATTTCTAGGGATACAAAAACTTTCTCACATTCTTCTTTAACATAAACGTGAATACAAAACCCAAATGTAGTTTACTGCATCACCCTTGGGGCAGCTTTCATGAAAACAGCCAGTGGCACCGCCAGTGACCCGTCTGCACTCAACTACGCTATACTGGTCGTAACTGCATGCGAAAAATAACACTATAGGAGCACAACACGTTTCGCCTCTCTACAGTTTTAACGTTACACTTCTCCTTAAAGGGACACTAAAGTCAAATAACAATTTGCGTCAAAGTGAAAGCTCAATGTATGACAACAGCTAATGATTGAAATGTGGAGTGTAACGTCTCAAACCACCTTATGATTATGAGAGACGCCGTAGTGAAGGGCTCCGGAAATTTCGACCACCTGGGGAGCTTTAACGTCCACTCAAATCTGAGCACACGGGCCTACAACATTTCCGCCTCCATCGGAAATCCAGCGGCAGCAGCCGAGATTCGATCCCGCGACCTGCGGGTCAGCAGCCGAGTACCTTATCCACTAGACCACTACGGTAGAGCATATGACAGGAGCTAAAATGACAATATTATCAACAACACTGCCCTACTTACCGGGAAATTAAGGTAAATGCACAAGAACACTTGCGCCGCAGTAAGAAATTCTCAAATAGATTCCGGTGACACCAGACGGACCGCTTACAATTAATCACTAGTAATTGATCTAGCTGCACTGAATAAAGAACCTTCCGTGGATCAAGAGACGTAATAAAATGCTGCTTGTTCGTTTCTGTTTGATTCATAGATAAAATAACCGCTGGACGTTACTATGAGGAAGGGCACGAATGGTTCAAAAACTCAATTTTCGCGTAGTTACACTGGACAGGTGGTGGCACCTAGCGGGACGCAATTGAACCAAAAACGTCGGCAATCTTGGAGCCAATGGTGGGAAATGTATCTACGGCTGCTTTTGCTGCTGTGGCTTCCGCTGCTTTCAGTTTGCTGCTACTAGCGCAGTAAAGCCGGGCAACGATGTGCACGGCAACAGTGACATCAGTCGGTCGAGTCGGTCCGCTTCTTGAGGCGAGTAATTTGAAGTGCGCTAACCTGATGCGGACCACTAAAACGTCATTTTATTTCAAAATAGGCTCTTCCTTGTCACAAAAGTAATGCTACGAGGTTTCTGGACCGCTTTTTTAACAATCAAGGTCGACTTTATACTTGTCTTTAGGATCGCTTTAACAAGCATGAAGCAGGAAAGGAACACCACCCCGCCAACAAACGTATTGCTTCCACCGTAACTACGCGAAAAGAGAAATAAATAAAAGGAAGAGACAGGGAGGTTAACCAAGAATAACTGGTTTGCTACCCAGTACAAAGAAGGGAAAATGAGGGTCGTAAAGAGAATAGCGATAGAGAAAGATAAAATAAATTTTAGAAAAATACACGTGCACCCACATGCAGGGTGTTCTGATCACAGTCGTTTGGAGATGCCGGTTGACCGCAAGAAGCGCAGGCACGCCTTCATAGCCTTCTTTTGCGACATAAAGTCCTGTCGGTAGCGCAGGATTCTTTCTTCCAAAAGAGCCAGGTTGTCTAGTTCATCTAGTGTATTGCAGAGTGACTGTTTCCGCGAGCAGTATTGTGCGTATTCGCGCAGAATACACTGCCGCAATGGTCACATGCAGCAGTGTCGGCCAGTCGTATGCGGAACGCGTGCACAGTGGTGAATTCGACACCCAGTCTTAACCTGAGCATATGTCTCGTCGGCAAAGTTTTTCAGGAATTCGAAGACTGAGGGTTGGGTCTAAGGTATATAATTGTGCGTGGGTGAAATGTGACTTGTTTCATTGCTATGTGTTGTGCTTGCGAGCAAGCATGCTTAGTTTCCATGCAGCGTCTGTTTTTGAGAGCGGGATTGATATTTGATTGTTTCAGTATGGGCAGGACGGGGAGCTAGATCAGCCCGTTCAATATCAATCATTTCACAATTAGTTGGAAGCCGTTGAAAGGCTATTTGATGTTCTTTCTAAATTGAATGATGAGTCTCTTCTGCAATCTCGACTACAAGTTGTTCGTACGGGCCACAGCGTAAAGGTGATAAAAGGGATTACAGTGCTGCCTTAGAGTCACTGAACATTGTCCACTTTTTCTGGCTGTTGATCACTATTGAATTGCAATGCGGCACGAAGAGTTGTGAGCTCTACTCCCATTGATGTCGTAAAGTGGGAGTTCTTGAATTTTCATGTTGTGGCTTTTATCGCTATAACAAAAGATGTCGTTGAAATGTTCTGTAAAAAGGAGCAGTCGGTGAAAGTGAAAGTGAAAACAAGGTCATCGGGTTGGCCTCTCAGGATAGGCAATCATAAAAGACACGGCAGTATTGAAGTGCTTAGCAGTACGAAAAAATCGAAGTTCCAGTGAAGACCACTTAGAACAAAGAGCTTTCATTTCGACAACGTGCATGGTTGATTGCGGTAATTTAACGAAGCTTTGGTCAAAAGAAGGAGATCAAGGAAGCAGTTGCGTTGGATGGGACTTTTTTTATATCTTTGGTAGCTAGTCGAATTACCAACGACCAACAAGGTTAGTCGAGGACATGCTGAGATTCCATAAAGTTCTACCGAGAGAACTACCGCGCGTGTGTATTCATGTGTCTGCGTTCGGTTTGTTTCTCATAGAAATACGTCCATCGTTTTCATACTGTGCTTCGTAGAGCACGAACAGAGCTCCACAGCGGTGGCACACACTCTGTGCATTTTTCTTCATTCTTGCTTCAGTTTGCTCACGTTGTTTTGCTTACCACTATACGAATAAGACACACGATGCTGTGGAGCACTAGAGAAGTTTCGGCCACCCGGCGTTCTTTAATGTGCACGGACAGGGCACAGCAGGAGCTTATAGTAGTTCGCCTCCATCAAAAGGCGAACGTTGAGGTCGGATCAAACTCGTGACCTCCCAGTGAGCAGCCTAGCTCCGTAGCCACTAGCTACGCCATCGCTGTGGACTTATTTTTTTCCCAAGAAGCAGCAGCCACTGCTAACATTGTTTTGTATTTGGCAATGTTTGTTTACTACGCCACTGTTTTAAAGAGGATAGTCTTTCTTGGGCACCTTCGACGCGAAAATTTTGGCCTGCCTGCCTGCCTGCCTGCCTACTGCCCGCCTGCGCGCGCCTGTCTGTCTGTCTGTCCGCCTGTCTGTCTGTCTGTCTGTCTGTCTGTCTGTCTGTCTGTCTGTCTGTCTGTCTGTCTGTCTGTCTGTCTGTCTGTCTGTCTATCTGTCTGTCTGTACATTTGTCTGTTTGTCCACTCTTAACGGCCCCGAGTACTTGAAACGGCCGACACCATCCGCAGCGCCCACCAATATTGCTGAAGATTTAGCGTTTATACTTGTGCAATGTCAATTTTTAGGCAATTATTGTACAAGTCTGGGGCACCATAACAACACATATTAATTCTGCATGGGCATCTTTTACGAGAAGATGCATACATAAGTAATTTTAAGGACCGTAGCACTTATAACGCTGCGCTGACCATCCAACGCTTGCACGAAAAGGCGAGTGTTTCCAACGCTTTGCTAAGACGCGATGGTGGTGGCACCTACCTGTCGACCTGCGTTCCTCACCTTATCACCTCTGAGACGGGCGCGCACACCCGTATCAGAGCCCCGCACTTCGTTTTGAAAGAAGACTGGCAGGTGGCGCTCATGTCTCACGTGTGACGTGACTTGATGCGCTCATTCGCCTCCGCTGCACGCTCGAGGCGCTCTATCGCAGCGCTTACAAAATACTATTCACCGATTTCCTTGCGGAGACCATCAAATTAATTATTCGCTCTCTCCAAACGCAAGATTATTGTCTATCCACGACATTTGCAGATAACTTGCACATACGGGGCCAATTTTTTTAAATATTTGTTAGCGTTCGCTGTTCAAAAAAACTTTCACCAATTGTAGCGGCAAAGTACCAAGACTGAACATCATTTTTCTTCAACGGTAAGGGGGAATAAAATTATTTTCAATGTTAGTCTCGCGATCTACAAATTAATGCCGAAGCTAAGAAAAGCGAAAATATTTTTATTGCAGTATTTCTCCTAACAAGAAAAAGGGGCAGTGATCGAAGCTTGTGCATGAGCGCCTTCTCTGACAAACTAAATATGCTTATTCAGGTGCGACACGCAACTGGTGCGACTCGCAACATATTCAAGAAAGCGCCACTCTTTTCAGAATTACACGCGCTGTATTTCTTATTATATGCCAGTTTTCAAGAGGAAAGGTGATTATACTCAGCATATTGGCGATCTGTCATGCTTTCTTCGTGTATTTCAGCTACCATCGTGTGCACTGATCCATAACTGAAGCGCGGTTTCTCGAGCACTGAGTTTATGTGGCACCAGCAGAGAAAAAGGAAATGCGTCACTACGCGTACCGATGTAGTTTAGACACCTGGTTACACGTATATGTACGTGATGTTTCAAACAAAATTAACAGCCTAGTTAACGTAACGAACGTGTGAGTGCACACACTGGAGTGACGACTTGTCGTTCGCTAATCGCTGTAGAAATTAGATACCTGATACGGAATAAGCTGTATGAGAAGAATTTTACAAGGCACAAGTACGACAGTGCAAAAAAAAATTCTACAGCTCGTGCTGAATCAAGCGAATGCGGACAAGCAACACTTGGTGTGCGTGGCCTACAACCTATACCTTCCTTTTTTTAACTCCTTTGTTTCTCTCTTTCTCTCTTTCTTTTTTCCTCTCTTTCCTTTGATCCTTCTTTCGTTCTATCTATCGCATACCGCAATGCTCCCAGAGGAGATTTTCCTCCCTCCATGCAGTGATTAGACCCTCACCAACGTGCCTAGAAGGCGCAACACTTCTTTTCCTCGATCTCTCCTCCTCTGTTGCTGCAACCATTAACTACCGTCGTACGTAAAACAACGATTTCCAAAAAAATGACATATAGCAACGTGAAATTACAAGTTACCTAGATAAAAGATCACATTTGCGCATTATGAACGGCTGATCGCCGACAAGCCGACGGAGAACTGAGCATGAGTTATTCTAAAACGAAGCATATGAATACGCAAGTGACCCACGCTCTTTTGAGGGCTTGCTTCTCTAGTACACCCGCATAATTTTGCACTCGCCGATACTGAGTTTTTTGTGAAGTATACTATCCAGCGAATTACTTCGCAACGAAATCTGTACGCGAAAGAAGCTTCGCGGAAAAACAGTATTCTGAGGTAGCATTGTCTGCTTATTGTGCAACCTTATGCTGCACTGAATCTTATACTATAGTTTATCGCTTCTAGGGCGTCATTGCCATCTTGTTCAACTGTATATTGATAAGTTCACAAGTAGGCTGAAGCCTATTTGTGAACTTAATAATATTCAGTTGTTATTTTCTGAAAGTTGTTACAGCAACCACGGCCTCGCTGTTGACAAAAAGGGAGGTGAGCTTGAAAGTGCAACAAAGTAAAAAAGCGTTTTTTTCAACATTACAAGACACCCGCACATGAGCGCGTTACTGCGTATACACTGCACCATGCTTGCAAACAACTTATTTGGCAAAGCATTTCTATTTTCTCTCACTATTAGGAAAAGTCTATACTGGCTGCAACTAGATTGGCCCCTTTCTTTGTCCTCGTAACATAGCCCCAAGACGGATGGGGAGCGTTGAAATCCCCAGCTACTATTAAAGGGTGCGATCTGGCGGCAGTTGCGACCCTATGAAGGAGTGAGCGGATATTATGTTTATAAGCCGAAGGAGGGCTATACAGGTTGAAAACGAATATGTTGCTTCGGATTTTGCCGTTGGGAATGATTTCAATTAATTGTGCCTCGAGACCGGATCTCTTATCCGAGTCGCAAATTTTGACTTCGTGCTGCTCAAAGGAGGTATCTTTCCTGACCAACGTGGCGATACCTCTGCCATTTGCGCCTTTTTGGCTAATCGAACGGTAGCCCGAGAGAACTACCTTCTCGCTAAGGGTTTCCTGCAAGAGCAGGACGTGCGGCATTGACGCCTGTGCTTTGATGAGCTGCAGTAGAGCAGCTTTACGCCTTAAGAAACTTGCGCAATTCCACTGCCAGATAATTATGTTTCCGGTTTGGCCCGCCATTTTGAATATTATTGAAGGAACATAGCCTGCGGCGAACTCGTAGCGTCCGAATCCTGCTGCACTATCTTGGCTTTTGCAATCGTACCAGTGTTGGTCGTCTTGAGTTTGCTAGAGTCAATCATTTTCATTTTAGATTCGAGGATTCCTACTCGACGTGTCAGGTGGGAGACGCTCCCGTCCATACGTTCGATTGTGCTAGATTGAATGGCTAAGGCCTCTCTCACCTGCTTGAGCGATTCCTCAATCGCCGTTAAAGACGCGAGTACATTTTTCTCAGGGACCTGAGCGGGGGACTCGTCACTTTGCATTGCCACGCTTTCCGCGATCGCGGGGGGCGAAACGGCCTTGCGCTTATTCGACCCTCCTGCTTGAACCGGTATGGGTGTGGCTACTTCACGGGGTTCACGCGAGTTGCGGAAGAGCTCGAACTCGGCCCTCAGCGTTCGTAGTGCTTCTTTAAGTTCTGCATTTTCTTTTTTAAGCATTAAAATCTCTGGTTGTTCTCTTTTTTGCTCTGGTAAAATGCCCTGCGTTACCTCTTGGCTGCTTGGGATGTTCATCCTGGCCTTGTCCGCCCAAGACATTTGCTTCTGAACGCGGCCCTTGGAACCCGATCGTCCTTTCGAACGGGAGCGACTGCTGCCCTTGTCACGCCCTCAGGAGCGAGAGCGCGATTTGCTGCCGGAGCGTCCTCTGGAGCGGGAGCGTCCTCTAGATGCCGATCTGCTGCGATGAGCGCTGGAGAATGATTCTTCTTCCGCCAGTCCTTCTTCGCCTCCAGCTGTGTCGGAGCCACGCCGCGCGCGCCTACGGCGGCGCCGCCGTCTTTGGCGCACGATGTAGGGCACCTGGAAGCGCTTTCTGCACTTGCGGTCCGCTGTTGGGTGCGCTCCGCCACAGATGGCACACGTGGGATCACACTGATGATCCGGTGATGGTGACTGCATGCCGCATCCGCGGCATTTCTTCTGTTCATCGCCGTTGGGGCAAACATCGGACCTGTGGCCCAAATCACCACATGCATAGCACACGTCCACTTGCCTGCGATACAAGGAACAAGGGTATCAAACACCATCACACACGACGTGCTGGGGGACCTTTTGTCCGTCAAACAACACGATCACTGTTGGTGTTTTCTTGATTCTTCGAACCCCCAGAGCGTCAGGGTTCCTCCGGTTGACGATCATCTCCGTCAGTTCTGCGTCACTGAGATCCACATTGATTCCACGGATCACTCCTTTACATGTGTCGTCAGACGCAGCCACGTAAGCCGCCAAGCCTATGACAGTCGAGCCCATACTTATCTCTTGGACCCTGGCGTAGGCGCGCGCATTCGACTCGAACGGCGTGGCAACGACGAAAATGTTCTGGAAGGGGTTCGTGCACAGCGTGTCGTCGAACACCTGCTCTGCTGTTAGGGAAGCCGCCTTTGCGAGCGAGCGCTTGAAGATAAGAAGGTTTGTCTTCTTGACATCCATCCCTCCACGTGGCCGTATAATGGTCTTAAAGTGATCCCTGGGAAGGTTTGGGATCCTGGAAGCTTTCACAACACGCCTCAACACGTTCTGTAAAAGTCCTGGGGATGTCCACGAGGCTGGGAAACTCGGTCGCCAGAGACACGATGCCTGATCTCAGCTTCACTAGAAATGCGGTGGTCGAGTGGTCCAACTTACAGGAGAACTTGGGAAGCGACCACAGCATCATAGAACTTCGGATGGAAATAAGAGCACCACCCCCAAGAACCTATAAATATACAGACTGGGACCTTTTTAGGCAAATCAGAGGTGAAGATGAGTCAGTACATGACACCTTCAGTGAACTTCTTGTACAAATCCAGAAGGATGTCGAGAAGGCCACCAAAGAAATAGTAACAGAATTTGATGCTCCGGGGATGGATGCAAGGTTAGCGCACCTCCTGGACGCCAAACGCTCTCTCATCGCGAGATGGAAAAAGCAAAGGCTAAATTGCAGGCTACGGAAAAGATTGCGGAGCTCAATCGGCATATTGAGGAGCACTGCTCCGAACTCCATAAACAACAATGGAGGGACGCCTGCTCGGCTGCGAACGGGAAAATGCGCAAAGGAGGCAAATGGACCCTCTTCAAACACCTCCTAGATGGTGGACAATCCAAAGGCAATCAGAAACTAGCCATAGACCGACTTATTAATAAGGAGAAAATGGCAGGCATCTCAGAAGCTTCCAAATTTCAGATACTTGCCAACAAGTACCTCCCGCTTAGCCAGAGCTCAACTTCTGTCCCCCACCGGTATGAGGGTGTGCCTTCCCCAGAGTTGGACGCTCCCTTCTCGGAAGCTGAGATCAGGGAAGTGCTCCATAGCCTAAACGGAAGGTCTGCCCCAGGTCCCGATGGAGTTACGAATCGGCTCTTAAGAAATTTGGATGATAAAGCCATTCAGGCCTTAGTGAAGGAGATAAACAGGGTATGGGAGGAGGGCGTCGTACCAGAAACTTGGAAGAGGGCCACAGTGGTCTTAATCCCCAAGCCAGGTAAATCACCCAGCTTAGATCACCTCCGCCCGATCTCCCTTACTTCTTGCCTTAGCAAAGTAGCAGAACATGCAGTACACAACAGGATATCGCGCTACATCGAGAGGAATGACCTATTTCCATATAATATGGTAGGTTTCAGGCCCTCACTTTCCACGCAAGATGTCATGCTCCTCCTCAAAACGCACATAATTGACTTTCCAAGCAAAGATGTAAAAGGGGTCCTCGCACTGGACCTCACTAAAACATTCGATACTGTCAAACACGACTATATTCTTAAGGAGATATCGGCTTTGAACCTGGGAGTTAAATTCTTCTCCTTCGTTGAATCTTTCCTCGAGAGTCGGACGGCGGCAATAAAATTGGGACAATCAGTCTCGGAGCCTTTCAAACTCGGACGAAGGGGTACTCCCCAAGGGGCAGTTATCTCCCCCCTTCTATTCAACATAGCCATGCGCAAGCTGTCGGCAAGCCTTTTTAAAGTTCCTAATGTCGGACACGCTTTATATGCTGACGACATTACAATCTGGTGTCCCGGAGGATCGGAGGCGGCGGTTGAACAAGCTCTACAGGAGGCTCTGGACGTTACAGAGTCTTTCCTGGAAGGTACGGGACTGGCGCTTTTGCCGGAAAAGTCGGAACTCCTGCTGTACAGACAGGCTAGACGAGGTGTTAGGGTACTCACCCCTCTCGATCAGGTGCCCATTAGCGTTTGCACCAAGGATGGTCGCACAATTCCTAGAGTCAATTCTATGAAAATTCTGGGGCTTTTATTAGACTCTAAGGGATGCAACGCAAAGACTATAGCCCATCTCACCACAAAAACAGAGAACATTCTGAGATTAATATGCGGGTGTCCAACAAGAAGGGCGGCATAGGCGAGGATATCCTCCTTAGGGCCCACCACGCTTTCCTCATGAGCCATATCATATACATAGTGGCGGCTCTCAATTGGACCAAAACGGAAAGGGATAAATTGGACACGCTCATGCGCAAAAGTGTCAAAAAGGTGCTCGGCGTCCCAATCACAACTAGCACAGAAAAACTCATGAAGTTGGGAGTGCACAACACCACTTCGGAATTACTTGAAGCGCAAAGGTCAGCACAAATAATTCGGTTATCGAGTTTCAAAACAGGAAGAAAACTGCTCGATGCGGCAGGCCTCCGTCCCATCTTCAATCAGGGAGAAACTACGCAGCTTGATTATCAAACAAGGAATTCCTTTATTGTTGACCCTCTTCCACGAAACATCCATCCCCAACACAATAAAGGTCGTAGGTTGGCGAGGGCTAGGGCTTTCATAAAGAACCTCTCCGGAACAGAGACATTTGTGGACGCGGCGCGCCACGCCGGCGGCAGCAAGTTTTCCGTGGCAGTCGTCAATGACAGGGGAGAACTTGTCTCGGCAGCTTCAGTGAAGACCTCCTTGGTCGATGTAGCAGAACAGGCTGCTGTAGCGCTGGCATTACTGGACACGAAACGCACCACGGTGTACACCGATTCCCGAGCGGCCGTTAGAGCGTTCGCATCGGGATTGATAGCCACAGAGGCAGCCAGAATTCTCCACAGCAAACCCCCCTCAGACGTTATTCATCACATAGTCTGGTTTCCCGCTCACATGGGACCAGACGTACTGCCGGGTCACCTGAACCCAAACGAGATAGCCCACGACTGTGCGCGAGGTTTCACAAGCCGCGACGGGGTGGTCTCTCGGGTGAGTTCGGGAGAGCTCGTCCACAGTGATCCTCTCGTTACTTTTCACGAGATAACATCTCATTACAGAGGAGAGTGACAGACTTCCCTTTCCCCATCATAAGCTCCACAGATCACAAGCAAGCACGCTCCGCATGCTCCAGACGGGGTCTTACCCTTCTAGGGGTTTTCTCAGCGTGCTTCATCCGGATATTGATCCACTTTGCCCAGATTGTGGTGAATTTTGCTCTTTGAGTCACATGTTCTGGCAGTGCCCTACGTTACAGGATTTTAAAACAGAAGAAGACTGGACGAAGGCAATCACAGACCCCAAACAAGACGTCCAACTTCAGGCTGTCCAGAGGGCCCGTGAACGAGCGGAGAGGCATGGCCTCTTTGTTCCGACATGGGACTAGCCAACGGCTGGGTGGGGACCTACATAGTTGGCCCGCTGCCTTGCCTCTCAGGACCAAATAAAGTTGTTTGTCTGTCTGTCTCACTATTAGGATCTCTCACTATTAGGCTTAAAACCGGGTAAATCACAGCGTAGTGAAGATAGATGTGCGAAACCTCAAACCAACTAACAGCTACTGTATTATGTTTCAAAGAACGTTTATGGTGTCGATTGCCAGGTTGTACTACATACTTGTTAACGCCCGCTGTTTTGAATAAAAGCAACAGTATAGTCGAGATAAAAGCAGCTATGTATACATACCAATAAATCAATAGGGCGTGGAGATGAACTGCTTTTCCCCGCCAAGGCTATCCAGTTGCGTTGCTTACTCCATTGAGTGCCACCGATATTCCTCTGTTGTATACTTATAATACTGAAGCTGAGTGCCCGCCACTCTGTTCCCGACTCTGCCACACAGATAATCCATTTCATTTACTATCTTTATGCCTTCTTGATGCGCGCCTTATTTCCACAAGCAGTGCTATTTTATATACGCATCGAAAGGGATGTTGTCAGGCCTTTTTTTTCAGGGAGGGTTCAACCATATTTTATTCATGTGCGTGGGTGCGTTTTTATGTGCGCATGTGTGT
Organism: Rhipicephalus annulatus; assembly: GCA_013436015.1. Lineage (NCBI taxonomy): Eukaryota > Metazoa > Arthropoda > Arachnida > Ixodida > Ixodidae > Rhipicephalus > Rhipicephalus annulatus. The sequence continues at coordinate 274,110 of WOVY01010886.1, read as the reverse complement.
GGGCGTGTGTAAGCAAGCAAAATTTGAAAAAAAATTGGTGGTATGGTTTGAACTCCCAAATCCCCCCTGGGCTACGCACGTGGCGTTCTACACCTTCGCGGAAAACGTCCAGTTGTACCCATTATTGCTGTACGCTGACATGAATGGCGTACGCTACATATATATGCCGTATACGTATAGCAGTAACTCTATAATTCTATACTCTACAAAGGTCACGCAAAAGCTCTGACAGCGCCAGTGCGCGTGTCGTCATTCGCTTGCCATCCCAGAAATACGGCAACCCCTTCGGCAACCCCTTCAGTTTTCATCTGTTTTGGCAGTGTAAGTACATCAGTTTACATTGCCACTCTGATGTCTGCCTCGTGACTTATGCACTGCCATTACCTGATTACAATGTTCCAACCTAAATATTGCGTCCATCAAGCAGCTCCTGTTATTGATATCCGTGACTGGATCGGTGCGGCACGCAAGGGACGTGAAGTGCGCCGAAACCACACATGTTCCGGAGTTGTGTATATAGGACATCCATCTACAAAAAGTTTACATAACGCAAAACTTTATTATCCGCTTCGTATACATGATATTAAGTTTAATGTATTCGCCTGTAGTGGCTTTTTATGACGTGTACAGCAACTATAAACTCTGGGAGAGCAGTCGTATGTGGCCTTGGATCATGCGCCCACGCAGTTGTGCGTACGTGTTGTTGGGGTTAAGTGTCAGTTCTGCGCGGACAAAGATTGGGTGATGTGCGTGAAGTCATTACTTCGAGGAATTAGCTTGGAGAAACTAATTTGTTAACATTAAGAAAACTTCCGTCGGTCCAACAGCTTGGGCACCCACTTTGTCTTCCACTGCTGTATACGCCTTCTGCCTTAAACCTGCTTTTTCTATCTCCTTCTCTCTCTCGTCCCAGTGGATTCACAAAAATAGTTCCCGCCTGTAAGTGGGAAGCTCCAATGCGTCAGCGCCGCTTCTTGATTGTCAACATAGAGACCGGCAGACTATGGTGTCGAAGGCCCTGCACGGCGCCGTGGCAGAGACGACCAGTCCAGTGGCTTTTCGTGAGGTTTCTCAGGGATACCAAGAACCACCGCATTGCTTCGATCGGCGAGCCTCCACCGTCACCACAGCCGCGTCCTCTGTGGCACTAGTCATAGTGGGTCGAGCTCCCCTCTCCCTGCTTGACTAGGGGAACAGAAGGCAACAGTGTGCTCGAGTGCACTTGCGTGAGAGAGGTGTGTGTGATTACGTGCGCGTGCTCCTCCGGGCATGTGCATCATTAACAATAATTATAGCTGCTCGCGAGTCGGATAACGTAGTGCGAGATCCGTAACTTCATGAGAAATGGGTACTATGTTCTTACTTATTTAACACAAAGCAGGATACACCACGATGTGTAGTTGATAAATAACGTCCTGCACGCGATCATTCGCTGCTATCGACTCAATCGTTTGTCCGAGTTGACAGTAAACAAGTAACTTTCTATGAGTAACTTTCATCAAGAGAAAAAACCTGAACAACTTTCGAACGGACTCACGTAAGGGGAATGAACACTGACTATGTGAAGTCATACGGGATGGATTTATCAGTCAGCACGTAAAAAAACTGTCTTGTGTACTCGCTCAATGTCGCTTTTTTTACCAAAGTGAATTTTCATATTCTCGGAGAAAAAGAAGTATAAAGGCTATAGTCACGTATTGCCACGTATTGTCACTTTTTTTTACGAACAGAAATATCAAAGCAACGTACCTGTTCAGCTGTTGCTCGTGTCTCTCGTGAATTTTTCACGCTCACTTTGTAACATCATCCCTGTTTTCTATTTTGTCACCTCGACTCCCTACGTTGTAAAACTTCCTGTACAGCATGACAAAACAAGCTAACCTATACTTCAAAAGAATGCTTTGCTTGTGGACTACGCTTTTCACAGCAAGGCAAATATGGTGCTCTAGCCACAGTTTTACAATGTAGCTACGAATGGAAATCCTCAATTATGTGTCCTTGCGTATTTCACGAAGCTGAAAGGCCCTTCGAACGTGAACACGGTATTTTCTTTTTTTTCACTGTCGCTATAGCTTTTGTCTTTTAATGCTCGAACACCCAAGAAACGAAGAACATGGGACTAAAAACCAGCTGATCGCATTTCGTCATACGTTTTATTAGGGCTGGCGCCGAGAAACTGCAGGGTCTAGACAACGAAGCCAACAGTCCGCGTTAGTTATTGCACTAGGTGTTTGAGAGGTAAACATCGTGCGAGGACAAAACCACCTCATATAGTGTTCGGATGGGATTACACTTAAAAATATTCTCAAAAAGGTTCTTCATTTTCCACTTCATAAAAAAAATACCGCGTGCGTAGCCCCATAGCTTTACCCGGGCAATTGAAAACACTGGATTGTGTACTATAAAAGCAAGTTTCAGTAAAGTGAGTTCATACAATATGCATATGGAAGAGACGTGAACTATGGACTTTGGATAAGCGCTGCCTTTGTAAAATACGTTCATAAAACGCGTACAATAATTATGCTTTGCTCTTAATCAGCAGAGAGCATAATATTGCTCGATGTTCTCTGCAAAAACTTAGTTATGCATTCCGCAGATGGTCGCCAAAAAAAGCGCAAAAAATCTGCTAAATTAGCGTTCGAGATGCCCCCAACTCGGTGATTTAAACTTTAAAACCTCGAACACAGAACCGTCTGAATTTAAGTTCAAGACAGAAAACTAGAACCAATGTTAATTTTTCGACTATCTACACAGCCTACAGCTGGAATAGAAAAAAGGAAAAAAAACTAGATTAAAACTAATTAAAACGAAGCCCGATTCCTTCAACGAAGAATAGTCACACTAGAACGGAATACATTATATACAAGGAAGTGTTCTTTAGCGAGCCTATTACCTACGCGAATATATTGCTCTGTGCATTCCTAAATACTCCATCATCACAACGGATTGATATATTTTGTGTTGAGTCAATTAAAGTTTTCAGGAAGCACTCTTCGAGGGTATGATCCTCAGATAATTTGCGCAGGTTTGGACCTGGATGCCTTATGTCCTGCCGCATAATATAGCGGAAACAAAAAAAATCGTGTCTACGTAATTTTTGAATTCTGCTATTGTAGGAAAAAGAAATACTGCTCCAAATAGCTGAAACTACAAAAAAGTGTCTTCTGACAGGAGTTGTTAAGTTGCGTACGAGGTTACCTGAAAAGTGCACCACAATAATTTCGTTTTATACTATAACCACGGATTAGGTATATGGTAATCTGGGACACCGATAACTTTACCCATGTTCCGGTAGAATAGCATCAAGTGAGAAGGCTAACGCAAGAAGTACTTTCAAAGCAACCAGGTTGGTGCTGCTAGCAGGCGAGCTTTCTGGTGGCCCATATTCCTTTATGATAACAGTTGACGTTAATTTGGGCTTTATCATTACCATCTGCATGCGGGTGGTGCCCACTAACAACTAGAATACAGAAATGCCAAGAAATGTGACGTAAGCATCTGTGCATACTGAGCACCTACCCTGTACCTTATTGAACTGCCATCCTACATTAAAGGGGTGATGACATGGTCACCCTACAATTTGTTGTTTTTGGCGAAACATGAAGGTAGAGGGTCAAATATGTTCGCACACGCGTGAACACTGGACCTTGAAAGATCATTTCAGTCCAAAATAAGACGTAGAAGTCTTCGGCTGTAAACTTCCCCCGCTGGCGACTGCCACTTTGCTGTGGCGTGCGTGACGTCAGAAACCGATGAGATCAGTGCCGTAGTCTGCTACGAAGTGGCACCTTCGGCACGTGGTCAGTGTGTTTACTGTGTTGCGAGCGTTCCTTGTCGCGTAATCCACACGTTTCGCAAGAGTTGCGAAGTGGTACAGGTACTATCGCCATGTAGTCTGCACCGTCATCAGCTCAAGGTTTGGGCAATGACTCATCGAGCAGCAGAAGTGGTGATGACGTCGTGTAGGCTGCGGATTTTATCTCGACCCCATCGCCACCAGCTCGAGCGACGACGAAAGCGTTGAAAACGGGGTGAACCCCATTGCCAATGACCTCGGTACTGTGGTAGACGTTGCAGACGGCCTTCCCAATGGTAAGTATATAGCTTTATTTCAAGCGTGCCCGGTTTACAAACGAGCTTAGGAGGCGCTGCATTCCCGAGCACACGGTCGGCACAGCGTTCGGCCGCAACCTAGGCTTTTTCACTGGTATACCGAACTCGCCGAAGAGACGCTGGTCATCATTGTTGCCGTGTGCCATGAAGTGCCCTGAGCACAAAACTGATGCATTGTTTGTGCACCAGTCCTTCCTGCGCACGTTTATCTCCCAAGCCTTGCGTTTTGCGGGTTCTTTAGAAAACTTGAAGAATGACACAGTGCTTTGCCTGCTCTGTATGCTCTGTCACCCCACAACGCAGCATGGGCGATGTGGTGGCATTGCTTCAATCATTGCAAGTCATTCAGTTCCAGTAGCACGTTGAATAACGCTGAAACAACTTGATTGCAAGCGCAGCTGACCATGAAACACGATCACTCTCTGTACTGCACTGCATGAAGAAGTTCGCGCAGCAATCGGTTTGTCACGTCACGGCCAGCGAGCACGCCACTGTTGTCCGACCACTAGGCCGCTCGGTCGTATATGAAAATAGTCGATTATAAATTACCGAAACGACCTAATGCACTAAATTTCGCCTGCTTGTTTGTGAACGTACAAGGGCCAACCAACACAACACAGATTATGGTCGAAAATTGGGTATCATGACCTCTTTAAATGGATAATTACTCCATGCTACATGCTATTTATAGTGACAACCTCTAACAAGTGGTGCTTCATTGTACGTGATTTACAAGTCTGTCTAAACGAGCCTAATCTAAACATCATTTAACTCTTCCTCACATGCTATTCTCCTTCCGTCCTTTACGTCACAATGCTGAAACATCACCAGTGCCGGGTCGTTAACCGAAAACTTGCATTTTATGTGACTTTGCTGTTTTTCTCTCACTGTAGTAGCTCTTCTTTCTACAGTGTCAAGTGAAGGTCTGCTTGCTTTTTAAAGAGAGAAATGTATTTAGAATTTAAAGCTCCCCATTTTTGAAAGTGGGCTTTTGTCACTGAATTTATATTACTTAATCCAACAGAAAATTTGTTTATAGTTTACAATGATAATATTTTTAAATAAAACACACCTAATTATAACGCATTTTAACAGAGTCACTGAGTGATGTTTTTATAGAAAACAATTTTGACATAATTTGTTTTTGTGTGGCCTTGTGAAAAAACACCCACATAAATAATAGTGGTCAGAATTGGCCCGTTATTTCTCAACCATCACCCGCCACTGAAAAATAATACTTTTTAGAGTTATATCAAGACACACAGTCTTGTTCCCTTATCAATTTTATATATATAAACATCTGTCATTTCGAAGTCGGTGTCGAATTATCTAACCCAGTGGTATCAGGATGTCTGCAGGTTTTCACATAACTAATATTTAAGAACTTTCTACTTGCCTAGAAAGGCTTGCCCTTCAGCCATTGCTGGCCGGCCTTTTTAGTAGCGAGAGATGGGGGCTTGGTGCACTCACTTGAGGCTGGAGCGTGCGCCGTGGCTCTGGAATCCGGTCAGCTCTCTTTTTCCCAGGGAGCCGTTCATAGACCAGGAGAATACCAGCTGAGATGGCTCGGCCACCATGGCACACGGTAGCTCCACCTCCTGTTCCACGGCTGATATGAACAGTGCACTGTCCTCACGCTCGCACACGGGAGCGTCTGCACATATAAAGGTGCAATGACCGTTACTATAAAAGCAACGGTGATGGCTTTTTATGCGCACTGTACTTCATGACAAAAGTCCATAAGACATGTGTTAGCAGCGGTGAGACAGGGTAAAGAGGAATACTGATGAAGTGTATATGGATTGCCAGTACAAACTCATACAGTGAGGCAACTAAACTTTTTAACATTTATGCAAAGTAGGCTTTAACTTGAAGAGACAATGAAAATAGCTTCGTCTTAACAGGGTGCTGTCTTCGTTAGGCTTTACTTTGTATTGAGCTCTACAGGAATGCCCCGAAATTGTATGCCTTTCACACGCGGAATGACAAAAAAACATCCTTGTGAAACGGGGTTTATTGGCGCAAGTAGTACTTGTACAGCAGGTCTATTGATGCGGAAAGAGGGCGGCAGCAACCGACGCAGGAAACACAATGATCGGGGGGCACAGCTCGCGCTCGGCTCCTCTTGCTAAAGGCGTGACCCACTGCGGCACATATTCTTCTTCCTCTCTACAATACCCCGGCGACGAAGACGAGCCATCCTGGCAAGTCAAGGTGACGAGATTAGAAGTGGGTCGTGATATGGCTTGAGACGACTCACGTGGACAGTCTCACGACCAAGGCATCGCCTGTCTGTAGATGGCGTGACCGGCTCGATCACGTATGTGACAGGAGATCGACGTTCGACGACGCGATAAGGACCGTGAAACTTGGGGGCAAACTTAGCGGACAGACCTGGGGAGTAGAAGGGCAGTCGGAGCCAGACAAGCGAGCCCACGGCAAACGTCTCGACTTGCTGGTCGCGGTCGTGGCGGTCTTTTTCGAATGCTTGCTTGTCCGAGGTGAATGATCGGGCCAACGGACGACACTCTTCAGCGTGGTGCAAAATTTCAGAAAGAGGGCTGAACTCTGAGACGTCGGGACGATACGGCAAAATGGTGTCAAGGGTGGAGCATGGCTCACGCCCATATAGAAGAAATAAAGGCGAGAAGCCTGTGGTTGACTGCGTCGCGGTATTGTACGCATAGGTCACAAATGGGAGAATGACATCCCAGTTTGATTGGTCGGAATCGACATACATGGCGAGCATGTCTCCTAGCGTTCGGTTGAAGCGCTCAGTCAGACCGTTGGTCTGCGGGTGGTAGGCTGTAGCGGTGCGGTGCACCGTGTGGCATGCCTGAAGGAGTTGTACAACTTCGGATCACTTAGTAGTTCACGTGGTGCCCCGTGACGCAGTACGAAGCGTCGCAAAATGAAATTGGCTACGTCACGTGCACCAGCCGTAGGTAGTGGAGCTGTTTCAGCATACCTCGTCAGATGGTCGACGGCGACAATGATCCATTGATTTCCAGTGGCAGTGTAAGGAAGGGGACAATATAGATCGATACCAACGCGGTCGAAAGGGCGCGCCGGACACGGTAGAGGCTGTAATAATCCGGGTGAATGGGCAGTTGTCTTTCGTCGCTGACATAATGAACATGACCGAATGTATTTTCGCACAAAAGTGTACATACCACGCCACTAGTAACGCTGGCGGATTCGCTGATTTTTTTTAACACACCAGCGTGAGCATGTTGTGGGTCGGCATGAAAATATGCACATACATCAGATTGCATGTGGCGTGGTATAACCAAGAGCCATTTACGGCCATCCGCATAATAGTTTCTGCGGTATACTTGCGCATCCCTTATCTCGAAATGTGTGGCTTGGCGGCGAAGAGCGCGTGGGTACGCAGACGTTGAGAAGTAGGAAAGAATGTTAACGAGAGATTTTATCCATGGGTCTTTCTGCTGTTCAGACGACATGCTTGTGACGGAAATGGGAGCGATGGAGAAGTTGGTAACCGGATGCAGGTCTGCGGTGGATCTCACTGGTGATCGTGAGAGGGCGTCCGCATCAAAGTGTTTTCGTCCTGAGCGGTAGACGACACGAATGTCGAATTCTTGTAGGCGAAGAGCCCAACGTCCAGGGCGACCTGAAGGATCTTTTAGCGACGCCAACCAACAAAGTGCGTGGTGATTGGTCACAACGTCGAAACTGTGTCCGTACAAGTAAGGACGAAACTTGCTTAACGCCCAAACGATTGCGAGGCATTCTTTTTCAGTTACGGAGTAGTTCATCTCCGCTTTTGTGAGTGCGTGGCTTGCGTATGCGACGACGTACTCGGGAATACCGGGCTTTCGTTGCGCGAGTACTGCTCCCAGACCAACGCCACTGGCATCTGTGTGCACTTCAGTGGGGGCACTTGGGTCATAATGGCGTAGAATCGGTGGGGACGTAAGTAGGTGGCGCAGTGTAAGGAAAGCTTCGTCGCATGCCGGCGTCCAGTTAGAAAGATTAGCTGGACCGTTCAGTAGTTGTGTAAGTGGGGCTATTATTGTTGCAAAGTTGTGGACGAAACGACGAAAATACGAGCACAAGCCGATGAAGCTCCTAAGTTCTTTGAGTGAAGTCGGCTTCGGAAAGTCGGCTACGGCTCGAAGTTTGTCTAGGTCGGGGCAAATTCCATCCTTCGACACAACGTGACCAAGTATAGTAAGTTGGTGAGCCCCAAAGCGGCACTTCTTTAGGTTAAGCTGGAGGTTTGCCTTGGTAAAACACGGAAGAATGGTGCGCAGACGGTCGACGTGGGTAGGGAAATCAGGAGAAAAAATGATAACATCATCGAGGTAACATAAGCATATCTGCCATTTAAGGCCGCGTAAAATGCTGTCCATCATTCGCTCAAACGTTGCAGGTGCATTGCACAGACCGAATGGCATAACCATGAATTCGTATAGGCCATCCGGCGTAACGAACGCTGTTCTGGGACGGTCGCACTCTGCCGTCGGAACCTGCCAGTAACCTGAACGTAAGACCAGCGAAGAAAAGAATTCGGCACCTTGTAGGCAATCGATAGCGTCGTCGATGCGGGGAAGAGGGTATACATCTTTCCGTGTAATTTTGTTCAGTCGCCGGTCGTCGACACAAAATCTAATCGACCCGTCTTTTTTCTTCACTAGCACAACAGGTGAAGACCAGGGGCTAGAAGATGGTTTGATGACACCGCGATGAAACATATCATCCACCTGCTCTGCAATTACACTTCGTTCCTTGGGTGATACGCGGTAGGGGCGTGGCCGCAAAGGAGGGTGCGTTCCAGTGTATATTGTGTGAGCGACGGTGTTAGTTTGAGATTTTTGAGGAAAGTCAAATGAATCTCGGAATTCATGCAGGAGGTTTATTAGCTGGTCCCGTTGATCTGGAGGAAGCTTGCTGTCGATGGAACGATTGAAGATATCCGAGGAGTAGTCATCCCGCGTAAAAAGAGGAGTAACGACGTTCAGTTGAAGTTGCTGGCCAGGGTCGTGGGACTCAATAGGCACAATAACGTTGTCATCAACAGGATGAAAATAGCCCAATGTTTCGTGAGCTCTTAAGGTGAGAGAGCATGAGCTAGGAGTGCAAACGACAATTCTGGAAGTATCTTGGTGAGGTGGCAGAACGATGTATGGCAGAGACGTACCGTGGCGGCGACTGAAAACGTCAGATGGGGAGAACACAACGGTAAAGCCGGACAATTCAGTGCGATTGATGGGGACAACGATGGCACTAAGAGGAGGAACATCAACGTCGGAAGCAACAAGAAGCTTGCCCAGGTGAGTGCGCTCATTGTCGGTAGATGGCGCATCTGAAAACACAGATAATTAATTCCACCTGCGCGCGAGCGCAGTCAATTACGGCGTGGTGGCGTGACAAAAAATCCCATCCAAGTATCACGTCGTGGGCACAAGTGGTCAACACGAGAAACTCGGTGTAGTACAGGACGTCCTTAATCTTTACTCTCGCCGTACATGCTCCGACTGGTCGAATTGGTTGCGCACTTGCGGTATTCAGCAAAACGTCGGAAGGCGGCGTCGTTACTTTTCGTATCGAACGGCAGAGTTTCTGACTCATCACAGATACGGCGGCACCCGTATCAACAAGCGCAAGAGTTTGTAGACCCTAAACAAACACTTCCAGAACGTTTGTGGGGGACGGGCGAGGACTTGTACAATGCGACAATTTCGCAGCTCGTGCCTCCGGAGCTGCGGCAGTCAGTTTTTCGTCTCTACAGGGTTCGGTCGGCGACGCAGAGGGGACGGAGAACGGTAGCGGCGTGGTGAGGATGAGCGACGGGGACCGAATGATCGGTAGTCGGCAGCAGGGCGGTGGTCTAGTTCGGTTGGTGACGGGTCGCGTTCCACTGATTGTCGATCGCATTGACGTGGCAGTTCTCGTTGCGCGTTGTACGGGGCCGGTAAAAAGTAGTCAGGGTACCTTGGAGGTGAAGCCGGGCCCGTTTCGAAGCGCCGGCGACAAAAGCGCGCCACGTGACCTGGATATCCGCATGCGTAACAGATCGGGCGATTGTCACCTGTGCGCCAAGGGTTTCCGTTATAACGCTGTTGTGTTGCTGGAAATGGCGTCGTTGAAACTCGTACAGGCTGGGGAGTCGGCCCAAGTGGAGGTCGTGGCGGAGTAGCAGCAACAGCAGCATAAGTCAATGGCGCGGTGACGGGTGCTGACTGAGAGACGGACGGCAATGCCTCTGAGACCTGCGCCTGTATTACCTGCCTGATGGCAGGCGTGAGACGCTCAGAAGAGGGTTCCGTTGCCGGTAGATACGACAGGCACGAAAGTTGTCGGGCCACCTCCTTGCGCACACATCGTTTGATTTCGGACATGATTGTGTTGTGGTCTCCACCCAGGCTCAATGCCGCGAGAGTTTCATCGGTAGCCGCTGGACGCCGTGTCATGACCCGTTGTTTGCACAACTCCTCGAAGCTCTGGCAAAGAGTGGTGAGTTCGGACACGGTACGTGGGCCCTTGGCCAGCAGCATCTTGAAGGCGTCGTCGTCTATCCCCTTCAAAATATGTTTGATCTTGTCTGCCTCGATCATTGAAGGGTCAAGGCGCTTGCACAAGTCGAGCACATCCTCGATGTAGCTTGTGAAGCTTTCTCCTTGAAGCTGTGCGTGTCCCCGTAGGCGCTGTTCGGCACGGAGCTTGCGTACCTCGGGGCGACCGAACACATCGGTAATGCGTAGCTTAAAGGCACCCCAAGTGGCGAATTCCGAGTGGTGGTTGATAAACCAGAAACTCGCCACCTCTTTCAGGTAGAAGGGTACATATTGCAGCTTCGAAAGGTCGTCCCACTTGTTGCTTGCGCCTACCTTTTCAAATGTCGACAGCTAATATTCTACGTCTTGCTCATCAGTACCGTCGAAAAAAGTTGGATCGCGCACGCGTAGCGCAGTGGGCACGATGACCATCGGAGGCTGGGTCGTACCTTGCTGGGTGTTTTCTTCAGCCATGTCTGGGATGGCAGGTAGTTTCCTGTTGCGGAGTTCCAGGTTGAGTTACCCAGCACCTCCACCACTCTGAAGCGGGGTTTACTGGCGCAAGTAGTACTTGCACAGCAGGTCTATTGATGCGGAAAGCGGGCGGCAGCAACCGACGCAGGAAACCCAACGATCGGGGGGCACAGCTCGCGCTCGGCTCCTCTTGCTAAAGACGTGACCCACTGCGGCACATATTCTTCTTCCTCTCTACACTTGTATAAAGCGTCAATAAATATTATAAAATGGATAGTAAAAAGAACCAGGCATTCCACAGAGATGATGTGTAGCAGTGTCTTATTCTTAAACGATAAACTTCTAGTCACTTGTTGACTCTGTACACAGCTCCACCCAGTCAAACTGCATGAACTTTACTCCAGCTAACAAAAGTTTTATCATAATTGCTCAGGGCAATGAAAGATTGTGCCAGGGAATGCAGAGCCGGGTAAGTTGCAAGAACTACACAGGACCTTTCTCACCATAACGATCAGCATGGTGGTGCGCTTATATTGGAACTTTTTATTCAAGATTCTTCTTGTGCGTCCCGCATAAATTCACATGATTCGAAGCTGGCGTAGGTCTCCATGAACACATTTTCTTTTTAGGTAGTTAGCGGAGTTGTCTTCCTCGAGTGCACATATCCGCAACCAACAGCTGCGGCTTAGCCGAGTAAGAGGTGTTACTGGTGGCAACGATAGTTCGGTTAAGCCGCAATATGAATTTGCCTTGAGTAGGTCTTGTTTGCATCAGGCCAGTGGGAGACGCGGCAAATGCTTGCTCACTGTTATTTAAACGCAAACATTCGGCCTGCAACCGGGGTCGCCTTGACTGCACCATATTGCATACTTCATTTAATGCCGATCAATTACCTTCGAAGAAAAACTAATAACAGTAAAAAAGGGTAATTGCATCAAATAATATACTCTTTACATTTCTTCAAACAAGTATCAGCACAGTTTGTCACAAATTCGAGATTCAAGGCCACAAAATGTAGCGCCCATGTTGCGATACGCTATAGCTGCTTTTAGGTTCTTCTAAACATGAAATGCTATTACTGTCATAGGTGGCATGCACACGACTTTCATCCTAAATCTATTGAAATATATGGGTATTAAAAGCAAGACATCACAGGAAATCAACGAGATTAACCGCCCACCGTGAAGAGACGTCCGGGCGATCAGCCTAAATGTGTAAAAGAGCGCTGTCTTTGGCAGTGAACTCTTCGCTTAGGACAGTTTTATGTGTACCCTAGGTAGAATTTGAGCAAGGTAAAAGAATATATTATTTCAAACTTCTTTTTGAGTGTTTGTTCAAATTACTCTGAAGCTTAAAACTTTGTTACGTTTAAATACTACTATATAATTTACAATGTTGTGGCGCTTTTTAGGGGAAATTCTGAATGCAAAAACGAAACTGGGCTGAATTTCACGGGACCGTAAAGCGCGCCAACGAATGTTCAACTTATAACACAGTTAGAATGAAAGTGAAGTCAAAAAGGCAGTTCATAATAAAAAATGAGCCAAATACTGCACCTGTTTTGTAGAGACTGAGGAATATTTATTAAATCAGCACTGTGTCAATCATCGAGACCAAAACAACCTACATAGACTCATCCAATGTGTTCCATCTGTGACCTATAATTGCTTTGCGGCCATGTTTACGTTTCAAAATTAGTTTTCCTTGGGCAACTTGAGAGTTCGTGAAAGACATGATGTAAAGAAAAACTTGAACATAAGGAGTAAAAGGTTGAATTTTCTTCTTTTTGACTCGAAGTTTATTCTGGGATTTATCACTGCACTATCATGTCCTTTTTTCACTCCAAAATAGTATGCTTGAAAAAAAAACACGCTATAAAGGTATTTGCACCGAGCTATTCTGCGAAGTAGAAGAAGTGATCCGAAATGCCTAGACATAAAACTAACTCAGAATAAGAAGGAGTGAATGACATTTGAAGGCATTAGATGGAGCCCAAGAACAGTAATATAATGCCGACGTTGAAAAATAGTGTATCTTTGTCAGAAAGGACCACTTATTCAAGACTAGTAATCACCATAACGCCCATGCGATGAAGGGCGGCTCCAACAGAATCACAAGGTTCATGTTAACTTTATCGCGAAATGATACCGCACGTTGAAAGTATTAGTTTTCTTGATATAACTGGCACTCATGGAATGTACGTTAATATGAGGGCAACTTAAGTCACTTACTTATATTGAAAATATCTGTATTTCAGTGCAATTTTGTTGTATGCCGAAAATATACTGAACATTGATATGACTTTACAGTTGTGTTACATGTTCTTTGTGTATTATTTCAATTAGGCGAAGCTATACAATGAATTACTATATATTTTTTTATTGTATTGTTTGTATTTCACTCTTTCATAGGCCCGACGAGGGCCTGCAGTATGTAGTTTATATCGGTTTTACACCTATTTTACAAACTAATTTAAGCCCAAATTAAATGTTCCAGTCTATAAGAGCGAAACACAAACTTCACTCCTCATTATCGACAATCTTGGGCATTGCAAATTTCATCCGCCATTTAGACTTGAGGTCTTTAGGCTAAACAAGCCGACCTAAAAATTGTTCAAGCAGACCCTACCTTATTATCAGTAGTAGTGCGTTTTTTTCAGACTTAGTTCAAATAATGTTGGCTCTAATAAAAAAACGCATCATATACCTTTCAAAAGGCAGACAGGGCACCATGCACTAGCTAGCTTAAACGCCCGCAGTGGTAAGTAAACAGACCGCTGCCAAAGGTAACATTGCCCGCTGTTACGGGGCATGGCTAGCCGTATTCTACGAGCAATGACTACACGCTGTGCTAGGCTCAGCAGGCGGCTGTCTCTTCATAGCCGGATCACCCGTATACGCGAGGCAAAGGCCAAGATATAGTGTAATAGAGTTATCTAATAGTGACCTGTTGAAGGAGCGCGCGATCTCCTTTGTGTTGACGTTATCAGTTGCCGCCAAAGCGCCGTGTTACCGCATACCAGCCGCAGACTCCATCGCTGTGCCCGAGACTGTTCATGTTTCTACAAAAGCTTTTGAACAGGATTATTCAAATATTACAAAAAATGTTGGCTTTAGTATAACACAGCTATACGAGCTGGTGAAGATCACATTAACAGACTAACATTGACAACGTCATCAACAAGCGTAAATGCCGCAGACCGGTGGAGTAATTGTACTTGCAGTTCGTGACATCACGTGCAACATATCTATTCACAGTTTTTTTAAATCACTCATTACGAGGAAGCCATAATATCTGCGCCTGTTTTTCTGCTATGGCACACTAACGAACAAAACAGTAAAACGATGGGCTTATCACAAACGGCCGAAATGTTGCAGCAACATTTGCGTGGCGTTGGTATCCCAGAAGTCTTACAAGTAAATAACCACCCCGACGATTACTCATTGATGCTTGTAAAACTTCTGTATATTATTGTATATTAGACAACCAGAAAATCTTGCCGTGCTCTGTTACGCCATTTCAGGACTTGCAGTGAGGTTGTTTTTCTTTTTTTGGCAACTTACATGGAAACGAGCGAGTATAGCGTCGTACAGAATACACACGAGACAAGCAGCCGCAAAGTGCGCCTGAACCAACCCATGCACAACCGCTCGGTGACTGTAGCCTCCGCTACGCCGCAAATGGCCCGTACAGGCGTTCGCCTAAAATGGCCCATTGTTCCTCTCTCCTGAACGTGCAACTAGGGTATTATTTTAGTACACTATAGCCGGAGATTTTCTTGCAGTGATAGCAAACAACACTCTAAGGCAAAATGGTGTTAAAAGGGTGTGTGCTTTGTCCTTTTTGGGACTAATGGGGCTGCCACAAGCATTTTTCTCTTTAAGAACTAACGGCACCGGGTCTAACAGTTAGCCCCAACAGACGAGCTCAAGGGACTAACATTTAGTCTTCAAACTTACATCTTAGTGAGTACTCGTTAGTCCCTCAATTCACCTCAAATGACTAACATTTAGTCCTCACATTTGAACCTTATAGGGCAACTGTTAATACCAACATTTACACCTTACCTGGCAACCGTTAGTCCTCACAGTTGCACCTTGCCAGATGAATGGTCGATCTACTCAAATACTCCAATCGGATGAATTTTTTATCCGCAGTTCAAACATTGCTTTTTGTTTATTTTCCACATGGCCTATTACGTTTTTCGCCTGTTTTTCTGCGCAGTGAGCAACAAATAGCGCAGAAAAGAACACGCGAAAAAGTAGTTAGCCACCTATGTGTAACTGCTTGCACAGTCACGGCAACAACAAAAGACAAAAGTGAGACATCGAAATCTTTTATTTTTCTACATGCTCACGAAGTTTCTTTATTCTTTCAGGTGAATTCATGGTGAAGTGTACAAATCCAGTCTCGATGTCAAATCTTGTTCACTCCTTGTGGAGCTCCTCCGACGGAAGCGACAGATGACAGGCATTGCAGATGCCAGCGCACGCAGCCTTCTTCTGCCTGTTGTGTTCCCACGGCTGCACGTACAATAATATAGTAAAACTAGTTAGACACCCGTGACAGAAGCTGAAGATGCACGCATATGACAAGTACGTGCAAGGTAATATAAAAACATGCGTGTAAAATAAGACACACAAATAACTTCACCTTCACATCTCGCACAGTCTTTCTGAAGCTGCTCTGAAGAAAGATATGGATGATAGGCGTCGCAGACGCCAGAGCACACAGCCTTCAGCACGGTGTGTGCCCACGGCTGCACAATAAGTATGTAAAATAGTGAGTCACACGTGACAAAGGATGAATTCAAATTCATGTGAAAAATACGTGCAAGGTGAAAAAAACATACCTGAGATATGACATGCTAATAATTTCACCGTGATGTCGCACATCGTCTCGTCAGACTCATTTCGATCCCAGTAGCGCACAAGCTTAGGAGCGACGGCCGCAGCCACACCTCCGTGAGCCACCGTGCCGCCAACAAGTCGGCGAGTCATAAACGAGCGACGTCGTTCAGCTCGAGCAAGCGAACGCAAGACCAAACACGGCGCTGCACGCGGAGTGTCTGCCTCCAGCGAACTTCAAATAGGAGAGCGAGCGTACGCTTGGCTGCTGCCCCGAACAGCGCCGAGCTAGTTTGGAGCTAGCGCCAAAGAAATCTACGCTAATGCGGCCGTTTTCCACAAACTCGAGCGAGTGTAGCGTGCGAACGCGAGTCCGCCACCACGGCCAACGGATGGCGCCGAGCTGTTGCGACCGACTGACGGAAAAGCCAACTGTAATAGCGACCAATTTTTACTTAGTTCCGACGCTAGCGAAAGCCCCGCCAGCCCATGCTGGTGCACTGACAGCGCGCGACATA
The DNA here is from genome assembly GCA_013436015.1 of Rhipicephalus annulatus. NCBI lineage: Eukaryota > Metazoa > Arthropoda > Arachnida > Ixodida > Ixodidae > Rhipicephalus > Rhipicephalus annulatus. The sequence continues at coordinate 257,637 of WOVY01010886.1, read as the reverse complement.
CTACAACCAAGCACGTTACGAGAACACGCAACGTGTTTTCGACCTCTCCCAACACAGCGACGAGTTCTCAGCCCAATATCGTCAGCCCGGAGCTCTTCGCGGCGGCGAAGACAGGTGAGCACTCGATGAGCGAGCACATGGGAGGCCGACGGCAATGGCGGCCAATTTCCAGGCGGCCGCAAAGCACACGCGAACTGCAGACGCCCAAGCTGACTTTTTCGGTGCATTTCGTGCGTGCGATATACAACACGACCGAGCCCGTTGCCGGCAAGCGCGATCCGTATCGCACACGCGACAAGTAGAGTAGAATATAGAATGATAACCTACTTGCGAAAGAATCCAGTGCTGATTTCTGCCCCCAGTTGGACTGAATTATATATCCGATAGGTCTGCTGTCTTCAGGGCCACTATGTTAGCCTTCCCAACTGTTGCTGTCGTGTGTTGGTCGTGACTGTCTTGAAGCCAGAGATATACAGCGCGGCGTCGTGAAGGGTCGAGACTTGCTCTGGACTTCATGGGTGCAGCGAAACGTAAAAGCAGCAACCCACGCTGATCCAAGCGTACACACAAGCACCACGTCGCAATTCCTACATCGTCCAATCCAGGTGGCCTTGATCGAGCACTCCGAGCGCGACGCATCGCGAATCGCCAGCAAAATACGAGGAAAGACTGAGACAGGACAAAAGGAGTACGGCTAGTGACCTTAGCAACGCTTTCCGCGCTGCCTGCATTGCCCGGTTGGTTGATTCCTTTAGAGCGTGTTTGGAGACTAAGTGGTTTGCACGCGGCACGCTTCCCTGTGTGGTTCTTCCTCAACGGTCTATCCGTTCATCGCGCGCGCGTATTGGGCTCCGTTACTACTTTTTCAGTTAATTTTGCCTTAGAGTGAATGGAGTCCATATGAATGAGGGCAGAACATAATGGTGAGCAGTTTGGTGGGATGCACCCTTGTGAACCGGCGCAACATAGTGGCTACTATCATTTCCAGCCAATTTGCTGTGTTGGTAGATAATTCGTGCCGTTATTGCTTATATCTGCTATCTATTGCAAGACTTCTAGACATCTTTTCTAACATCAGAACAAGAGACAACAACACTACATTTTATTGGTGTCACCGTAGAAGCGAGAATATTCAAAGAGTGCGACCAAGATACACGAACTCTCATCGCAATTGTTTTTCGCTGGAGTGCGCCAAAGGTGTTGAGAAAACGCGGGGTATTGCATAATTCACATTTTCAGTCGGTGATGAAACGTCTTTTCTTGGTGTGTACAACTCATCCCTACACATACATACTCCTATTAGAAAAGGGTACCAACTAAGGATTCTGCAATGAAGCCAGTTTATTTCGTCGGTGATTCTACTACATTCAGTCGGTGAATCACCGACTACTACATTCAGTCGGTGATTGTAGTAGTAACATCACGTTGCGCATTTTTTAACACTCGTAAATTCATGTTTCGGCGTCCGAGTTGCAAGAATTGTTGCTTCTTCGGGGGAGGGTCCATGTACTTATGCTTATTGGTGTGCGCATACAGGAGTATCACAATAGGATTGCGTTTGGACGCTGATGAGCAGGTTCACTAACTCTCAAAGTTTGAATGAATACATGGCTGACTTTACATTTCCGCAATGATTGGACAAACTTATGGTTGCCTTTTGGTGAAAAGATGAAAAGAGCCAACGTAACTACCTAAATATTCCATATGCTCGAGCTCGCAGCTAGCACGACGTCCAGGAATTCTGATAAAAAATCTGTGCATATAAAAATTAGATAAAAATGTTAGACTTGTCAAACCTACGTTAAATGTTTTCATAACTATTGTCACAATGGCGTCGATAAATAATATAAACAGACATTTGCCTTCTCATCTTGTCTCTACATATGAAGTATACGAAAACAAAGAAGTTAATGAAGTGCATGGTAACGCAAAGAAAACAAACACAGAAGTACATTAGGTAGACAGAAGATAGCACCAATATTTTAAAATAGTGTAAGACAATGCAACAACCACTGTTGAATGTACTCATGAAAAGTCCCTATCGATAAAAATGCAATGAACTGTTGAAATTCACTTGCACTGCAGACAAGCGCAGAATAAACTTTCAATGCCAGGTGATTATTAAGGGAAGTTGGGGTCGTATTTCGACCCATATGCGTGCCTTATTTGTCATGTTTGGTACATACTGTGCTTTTAAAATCTAATGTTATGTTTTGGAGAGCTGTAACTTGAAGTGGGCCTGCAACACACTTTCAAGTAATCATCAAGATACCTCGTCGTCAGAGTAGCGCTTGACGAATTGACTGCACAAAAAATTTTAAAACTCGTTAAGCACAAGTGGAGTTGTGTCCATATGTGGGCAGAGGACCAACCTGATGATGCAGACGCGGCTGGCCTGATTCGTCTTTTTTGCGCAGGTTTTCGCTGCATACAATAAATCAGTGCACTACAAAGAAATCAACGCCGGTAAGATAACGTATATCATCTGGCTTCACTTCCAAGTGAATGCTGGTGCACTTGATGGCAGGGATGTCCTGCGGACTGAAAGTGAGGCCATAAATTTCAGATCATTACCTGTGTTGCAACAAGGCATCGGAGCAACATCGTCATCACCCGAAGTGCCCGGCCCCACGGGCCGTTCGGAGCAAGTAACTACGCAGTGATCTTAGATAATAAAAAAAAACACCGAAAGCAAGCTTAAGTCATTGCGGGAGAGGTTAGAATGTCACGTTACTGAAACTAACAAAATGTTGGCCTCAATTCAACAGAAGCTGCTGTCATTCTCAGAGACTGTACCAAGGGTAGAAGAGTGTGAGCGTCTTGTCTCGAGGTTGCATGATAGAACATGCTTTGTACTGAAAAAGGTGGATCATATTAAAAGTAGCAATCGACGGAATAATTGAATTATTTATGGAATTGATGAATGTGAAAATGAGATGTGGGTGGTCTGAAGGAAGCCGTTTTGAGAGCTATCTTCGAAAATAGACTAGGAATTCAAGTAAGCATTCTTCAACGCATTCACCGCCTCGGCAGAAAGAAAGCAAACAAACCGCGTCAAGTTAATAAATGCTCTATTTTATTTCAGTGAAAAAACGCAACTGCTGAAAAATGCAAGAAAATTAATAACACCGGGTACTCGTTGTCGGAAAACTATACATTCAGAATTCAAAAAATAAGGAAGCAGTTGTGTTCGACCATTTAAATATAGCCGCATTCCTGAGAATAAAGTGTATTTCAAGTTTGATGAGCTGGTTATCAATCAGGCGATGCATAGTATGGTCCACTGTTACGGGGAACATGCAAACGCGTTGCCAGCAGCTCGCGTGGCACAAACTGATGGCAAGATTTGTACATGTCGCGCACACGAGCACAACAGCGGCGCATGTCGCTTTTCGTCTGCTACTCTCCACCTCTGCGCTTGCCCAGCGCCTTCGTTTTTCCGCGGCGCGATTCATTCCGCCGCCATTCTGCCGGCGCCCTCTCAGGTAATCAGCAGGTACAAAAAGGGTGCAGCTTGTTTCTTGCTGTGGTTTCTCACCCTTTCTGATATTAGTGATTCACACCCACAGCGGTCAATTTTCAATAAAGGTGTTAAACAATAAAAAGTCATTCGTTTAATCTATAAGCACATCATTGAACACCTAATAATACTAAATAAAGGGGTTTCACATCACAAAACAGCGATATGATTACATGAGACGACGAAATTGAAGGCTCCAGAAATTTCAACCACCTGGGGTTTCTTAACGTGCACCTGAACCCAAGTACACGCGCCTCGAGGATTCCCGCCTTCATTGATAACGCGGCTGCTGCGGCCGGGATTAGATATCGTGACCTGCATGCCAGTGTTCGAGCACCATAACCCTTACACCACCGTAACGAGTTATGTAATCACTTGCGGATGAAATAATTGTCTTCGAAGACAATCATTATCCCGGCAAATATTAGTTTTTATGTTCTAAATCGTGTGAGTTTTTTTTATTAGTGAAGCAACATCAGTAGAAGCTCCATATTTCGAATATTCGATAACACGCACGTTTACGAAAGGTACTACGCTCCACCAACATGTGCCCGCATGAAAAATGCTTTGCGTGGAACTATACCCCAAAGTAAACACGGAAGAAAAAGTTTATTCGTCAGATTTTTGTGAGAAAAGATGAACCAGGCCAGATATACGGCCCGTCACCGTTAGAATAAAGAAAAGCTTCGTTTACTAATGGTTTAGACACCTCCAACATCGAGTACGGCCTTCATACTTGCAGGCAGATACTTGTACAGAGCTTCTGCGATGGATAAATTGTGCTTTAGCCGCTCTCATTCTTCATTTACATTAGCGCAGAGGTCATCCGCAGATTTTGCGTTGAGACTTAGGCGGAAGAGAGATGATTTCATTTTTCCCCACACATCTTCAATTACGTTCAAGTGCCAGCGGAGCCCTGGGCTGAAGGTTCCACCACAACTGCCTGCATTTACCTTTTTTTTCGAATAAAGTTTCTTTCTCCTCCTCCTCCTCCTCCTTCTTCCCCGGATGACGGGGGGGGGGGAGGGCGTAGTCAATCCGCGCTGCTGTAGTAGGTGCTCCAGCTTTTTTGCAGTGTTAACAGGCGAGCGGTCGTGCTAGAAAATGCAGCCACGCTGCGGTGTTACGCCACTGATGATTTGCGGAAGGCTGAGTATTCTTATATTTTTCTGCAGCGAAGGCCGCTTGTATGCGTTCAAGTGGTCCAAAGACGTTTGAGCGTTCAGTTGAAAGCGCTGGCGCATTTCAATAACTGAAGCTCATGGGTTGTAAGCTGTGGAAGTAGCAATATACGTATATTCTTCCCGAGCATTCACTCATGACCTTGGTCTCCGAGGGGCATTCTTCATACAATTTGCAATCCTGAAAGCCTGGATAATCCTGTTAACACTCTTCAGTGACCTGTTCATGCATAGTAGCGGCAGCATGCTGACTGTATTCTTTAGTGTAGAGCTCGAATATGCGAAGCCTTTTATCCTCAGGTACCCTGGCCATGCCACATCCAAGAGATGGCGCCACCAAAAATTTGTGCAGCAAAAAATCACAGCCGCAGCTGTGCTAATCTATGAAGGGGATAACGAAGTCCATCACTTGCGTGACAATAGTGTCGATGCAGACTGAAATGTTAGTTGTAAGCATTGCGCAAGCACTCGAACATGCCAGCTGTTTTTGATAACATGACATGACAATTAGAGCTTGAGTCAACAAGCATAACCAGCTTTTAATTTCATCTATGAAACATTTCAAGGCGTTATCGCGTGCTGAGCGCTTGGGCCCGGAAGTAGCAGACGCCTGTGGTGTACTATAGTGACGTGGTAGTGTGTGTGAAGTGTGGTGGCACCACGACGGTGTAATGTACAACGTATTTCGAGGCGACGGCAGCGGTGCTTCTTGATTGAGCGGCGGAGAGATGATGATGACGTCGGCACGAAACGTCGCGCATGAAACTGTGGCCCACCAATAGGAAGAGAAATTTTGCACGAAAGGTTGCGCGGCAAAGGCACGAAGGAGAGGAAGAGGGGGAAAGTCGAACACGAGTCGAGGGCAGACCAAAATCAAGCAGGCTAGACTGAAGATCCTGGGTGTCACGCAACGGCGGTGTCGGGTTCCGGACCCGGTCGCGTGAAGTCAGGCAAAGCCAGGACGCTCCAGCTGCCCACGGTGTACTCGGAGGTACGCGGCCTTCCAGAGTTTCGGCTGGGTCCCGTCCCAGGTATCCAGGTGTCGACTCCGGTCCTGAACCACCCGTGGAGGGCGGAAACTTCCGGGTGGTGATCACCTCCTCGGAATGAGCCACCGTCTGTAAAAAGCCGCAGTTTTTTTTTCGGGCAAAGGCTACCTCGTCTTCCGCCAAGCGTCGACGTGCTGGTCAGCGCATGACTCCAGCTGCTGAGACATCGCCTGCGTCCGCCGCCTCAACCCACCAAGCCACCGCCACCATCAACACCACTGGTGACTGTGAATTTTCAAAAACACTATAGCCGGGCAATTTATAGGAAAAGTTTTAGTTTTTCAGCTTGGACTCGGTGTGTGTACATTGAGACTTTATCTCTTTTTTACCCTTAACTATGCTTAAAGATTTGATTTTTTTCACTTTGAATGGCTTCATCGTTTCTTAGATCTGAGGCTTTCTCTCCGAGCAACAATTTACTCAACCGTAAACCTGCATCACAAAGTGGCGTCCGCTACGACATGACGAAGCCGTTCGTGGTAGCGATAGGCGTATTGAGAATGGCAAGCGCACGAGATCTAGTGGATTTGGCCGAGCGCATGGGGCTCAAAGGCGAAGAGCTGAGAGCGTGGTTAGATGAGCAGATGGCGCGAGCACGAGATGAACGAGCTGCAGAATGCGAGGCAAGAGAGGAGCTGTTAGAACTGGAAGAAAGAAGAGAGAGAACTTTGTGAAAGTAGCCGAATCGGAAGGCAATCGTAGCGAGACCAGAACGGCTGACTTTGGATCTGGAGGGAACGCTTTTTTGCAACGTGAGCCCTCACAGCCTAATTCTAGGAATCAATGAAAACCGGGATAACTTGGATGCATACCTAAAGAAGTTCGAGAACGTCGCCACTGGACAAGAGTGGCCGAAAGGAAAATAGGCCACAGCCTTAAGCTTATGTTTCAGTGGGAGGCCTTGAAAGTCATTTGACGGTTGTCTCCCGAAGATTCACTCGACTACGATAAGGCGAAGATAGCTTGGCTTCGTTTTCGGTTTATGGCAGAGGGCTACCGGGCAAAGTTCCGCCAAAGTAAGCCCCAAGATCGCGAGACCGGATATCAACACGCGGCTAGGCTTTCGAGTTTTTTGATCGGTCGGTGAAAATATCAATAACAAACAAAGAGTATTTGGCACTCCATAGTCCAATAGGTTGAAGCAATTTTTTAACAACTGCCGTCAATGGCTTACGCTGTTTCTTCGTGAAAAAAGCACACAATCTTGAAGACATAGCAGAAGCCGCTGATGACTTTTTAGAGGCACAACGACAGCCTAACTTGCTCCTGTTTCGTGGGAGAACGGACCATAGTTGTATCACAAAGAAGGGCGGAGGCTTATCTGTGAAAACAATCATAAAGTGTTTTGTATGTAGCAGAGCTGGTCACAGGGCCTCAGATTGCCGAATCAAGCTTATACAACCTTACTGTGAATATTGCCATAAGTCAGGGCACGATATTAAGGTCTGCCCAAAAACAAAAGGCTCTATAAAGAAAACATCTTGTTTGCTGTCTCCTGAAGAGAACCCTACTGATCATACCAATCCACCATCCAACGAACCAGAGGGAAATGCTGCTAGCGCGGTGAGAACTCACCCAAGAGCTGCGACTTGCCAGATGCCGGCTTTGCAGGGCCTAGTGTTTGACCAGACGGTTTCAGTGCTGCGAGACACAGGAAGCAGTACGCTAGTAGTCCGTCGAGATCTGGCGCCAGATGAAGCTCTAGCAGGCACTAGTGATACGTCGTTCCTCGCCGATGGCAGTAGGATTACCGTTCCGGAGACAAAGGTTGAAATTCAGTCGCCCTAGTTTTTGGGTATATCAGTAGTCAAATGCATGACAAGACCTTTGTACGATGTCATCGTTGGCAATGTTCAAAGAGCAAGGGAAGTCCAAAATTTTGACGCAAAGTGGAAAGAGAGAATTCCAGGAATGTAGTCGAAATCGGGAGGTTCATGTGGAAGAGAAACGAAGGAAGAATATTTGCTAGATTCTGTGGTGGTTGGTGTCAAGGGCTGAGAACGGTCGACATCATGTAAGGTCAACATGAAGACATTAAATTTGTATAGAAAGGATGTAAGCAAAGCTCAAAAAGAAGACAGAAGTATAGGTTCATGTAGGAAGAAAGTGGGTCAAGAGTTTCGAGGAACATGTGCAGCTTACTCGTTCAAGATAGAACAAAGAATTCTATACCATTGCTACCAGGCACACTAAGACGAAATGGTCCAAGAAGTAGTGGTGCCCCGAAAACTGCGTGGTCAAGTATTGGCTTCGGCTCACGAAACATTAATTCAGGGGCATCAGGAAATGAACAGGACCATCGACCGAGTTTGAGGCGCATTCTACTGGCCTGGCATTCAGGAGGCAGTGCAAAGATGTGTACGCTCTTGCAACTTATGACAGCGGACCTATCCTAAAAAAAAGTTTGAAAGGCCCCAATCGGTAGCATACCTTTAATTGAAACTCCTTTTGAAAGAGTGGTGGTGGACATCATAGTACCTTTAAAGCCCACATCGGATATTGGGAACCGCTACATACTGACTCTGGTGGACTTCGCTACTCAATACCTTGACGCGGTAGCTCTACTATCAATTGATTCCGCTACTCTCACCGAGAGATTATTCAAATGTTTTCTCGCATTTGGTTGCCTAACGAGATACTGTGCGATCAGCCGTGATGTTTTGCATCTAAACTAATGAGAGAAGTGAACGATTCGTTAGCCATTAAGCATCTTAAATTGACGCCTCACCATCCCTTGTGTAATGGTTTGGTGGAGCAATTCAATGGTACGTTGAAACAAATGCTGCGGAAATTGATTCAAGAAGAACCCAAGTCATGGGATCGATTGTTGGCACCTGTGCTCGTTGCGTACCGCGAAGTACTGCAGACCAGTTTGGGCTTCTTCCCATTCAAGTTGTCGTGTGGCCGACATGTTCAAGGACTGCTAAGCATATTCAAAGAGCTATGGACGGGAGATCACATACGTTAAAAATAAAAGACCACGTATGCGTATGTCCTAGACCTCAGAGATCATATAGAAAAGACCATATCGTTGGCACAAGAGAACTTGTCACGTGCCAAAGCGACAAAGAATTATTACGACCGAGGAAGTAAACCCTGTCGACTGAACATAGGTGATCGAGCCCTCATACTGCTTCCAAGTACTGAGAACAAGCTACTGATGCAGTGGAAGGGACCCTTTGTAATCACAGAAAAAAAAAGAAAATTTTGATTGCAAGTTGGACATAATCCAAAATACTAAGCTCTTCCACATCAATATGTTGAAGCGTTATGAAAAACATGAACCTGACAGCGCATTACAGTCGGCATACTTTATTGTAGTGGAGGAGGAAAAGACCAATACGCCAATACCTGCCTTCAAGGCTACTGCTAGCTCTGGTGTAGAAGCCGTTAAGCTTAGCCGAGACCTCCAAGAAGGCCAGCGTAACGAGCATCGCGAGATCTTGACAAGTCACGAAGACGTCTTTTCCGAAATACCGGGAAAAACAAATGTATTAGAATGCCGTTTTCAATTCACCACCTCTAAGCCCATCCACACTCAACAATATCCACTGCCCTTTTCAATGAAAGAAGTCATTGAGAAGGTGCAAGATATGCTCAAGCTTAACTGGTTTCCTTAAAGATATGCTCAAGCTTTATCTGGTTTCTTAACCAGCACCAACAGTGCTGGTTAAGAAACCAGATAAGAGCCACCGCGCTTGCATCGATTTCCACCGGAATAACGATGTCTTAATTTCCGACGCAGAACCAACCCCAAGGACAGATGTCATGTTTGCGGAGGTCGGAAATAGAATGTTCTTTTCAAACTTCGACCTCACTAAAGGTATACTGGCAAGTGCCTCGGGACAAGAATTTCAAACTGAAAACTGCCTTTTCCATTAAATCAGGACATTATGACTTCTTGTACATGCTGTTTGGGATCAAAACAGTGTCTGCTATTTTCACTCGATTAATGGGACGCCTTCTACAGGGCATACTAAATGTCGTCCACTACATCGATGACGTGCTCATCGCCATTAAGACATGGTGAAAACATACGGAAACCATGCGGCATCTGTTGAGCAGGATCCGCGAGAAAAGACTGACGATCAAGCCCCACAAGTGTGAAGTTCGCGTGAAGTCTGTAGTTTTCCTTGGCCATAGACTTGGAGCTGGAATAATACTAATAGGAAAAGCTCCACGACCTGAGACCAAGAAACAACTTTGTTCTTTCCTTAGTCTGACAAGGTATTACCATAAAATGATACCCCATTACGCGGAGAAGGATCAGCCCCTAACGAAAGTGACCAAGAAAAAAAGGTAGCAACAAGGCCAGCTGGAACAGTGAGAGGGAAGCCGCCTTCAAAGTCCTCAAGAAGGCGCTCACCCAAGTACCAATCCTCAAGGCTCCGGATTTCAAACGACCCTTCATACTACGCAGTGATGCTTCCGATACAGGCATTAGCGCAGTCCTTATGCAAGACCATGACTCGATCTTATACCCATTTTCATAAGCTAGATGACAGTTATTGCCCCGAGAACAGAAGTACTCGGCTATAGGGCATGATTGTTTAGCTCTTATGTGGGCTGTAGAAAAATTGCATATATATTTATACGGAATCCCCTTTATATTTCATACCAATCATCAACCTTTGCAATATTTGTCGCAGGCGAAACATTTGAACAGCAGAGTCTTGAGATGGAGTTTGGCCCTGCAGGAATATGAATTCGATGTAGAACACATCAAGGGGTCTGAAAATGTCGGGGCAGATTACATTAGGTGAATTCAGTGACTATACGCTAGTGGAATTATTTCACCATGGTGAGATTACATCTCAATGAAGTAAACCACCAACATAATGCAACTGGACAATTTTGGTTTTCGGCGCACTGTGTGTGTTTTTTTTTGAGTGACTTCGTCCAAGAACTGAGCAGGAGTTTTTCGTGAGGAAAAACTTTCCCAAAAAGGGTCCTATGCAGGTTTACAGTTGAACAAATTGTCGCTCGTAGAGAAAGCTTCAGAGATAAAAAAAAATGACGAAGCCGTTCAAAGTAAGAAAGGAAAAGTAGAAACTTTAAGCGTAAATAAGGGTATAGAAAGATAAAGTCGAAATGTACACGCACCAAGTCTAAGCTAACAAACAAAAGCGTGCACTATAAGTTGTTCGGCTATAATGTTTTTTTTTTAAATTCACAGTCACCGGTGGCGTTGATGGTGGCGGACGCTGGCGATGTCACAGCAGCTGGAGTCACGAGCTGACCAGCACGTTGACGCTTGGTGGAAGACAAGGTAGCCCTTGCCCTAGCAAGAACTGTGGCTGCTTACCGACGCTGACTCATTCTTCCAAGGAGGTGATCACCACTCCGAAGTTTCCGCCCTCCATGGGCGGTTCAGGACTGGAGTCTAGACCTGATACCTGAGACGTGGCCTTGAACAGTCACGGCCGCAACAAGTACACCGTGGGCAGCTGTAGCGTTCTGGCCTTGCCTGACTTCAGGCGTTCGAGTCCGAAGCCCGACACTGCAGTCGCTTGACACCCAGTATCTTCACTGCAGCGTGATTGATCTCGTTCTGCCCTCGACTCGTCTTCGACTGTCCTCCTCTTCTTCTGGCTCGTGCCTATGCCGCGCAACTTTTCGAAAAAACTTTCTCTTCCTTTTGGCGGATTGCATTTTCATGCGTGACCTTTCGCGCTGATGTCATCATCGTCTCTCCACCGCCCAAACAAGAAGAACCGATGCCGTTGCCTCCAAACACGTTGTACATAACGCCGTCGTGCTACCACACTTCACAGACACTACCGCGTCACTATACTACACCCGTAACGACGCAGGGCACGAACGGCCCTTGCGATTCAGTGCACATGTTCCGCGTTTTCTTGCGATATCAATTATATCGAGACTCTCGGCTGGATTTTGCTGCGACGTCAACGTCGATGTCATGCTCTGTATATGGATATGTATTTATGTACATGAAAACGTAAGTAAGAAAAAAATCCGGAAAAAAATGTCCCGAATCTACATGTTACACTGTAAATGTCGAAAGACGATAGTCTTGCGTCTGGAGAGAGTGACCAAAATGTTTATTTGATGTTCTGCGCAAGAAAATCGGTCAATGGTATTCTGCAGACGCTGCGTTAGAGTGGCTCGAGCATGTGGCGGAGGCGAACGAGCATATCTAGGCACGTTAGACACAAGTGCCGTATGGCAGTTATCTTCGAAAACGAGGGCGTGCAGCCCGTGGAGAAAGATGCGCGCCAGTCTCGGAGATGATAAGGTGTAAAACGCCAAGCGACGAGCGGATTCCACCACCGTGACGTCGTAGCAAAGCGTTGGAAACACCTTTTTGAGCATCGCGTTGCACTGTCATCGCCGCGCGATTAAACGCTACGTTCCTTAGAGTTACTTGTGTGTGCCTCTTCTAGTATAAAGACTGACATTGAAAACATCGAAGCGTTTTTGTGGCGCCTCAGATATGCGCAATCAGTTTTTTATTTGACAATCGCAGAACTATGAACGCTAAACCTTGAGCAATGTTGGTGGGCACTGCGGATGGGGTTGGCCGTTCGGTGCCGTTTGAGGTATCGTTAGGGCAGACAAACAGACAGATGTACAGACAGACAGACAGACAGACTAAAATTTTGTTGTCGATTGTCCCCAAGAAAGACTATCGTCTTTAAAAGACTCCGGCGCGTGGAGTCGAACGTGGGACCTTCGCGTCGTGAATGCGAGGTTTTAGCACCAAGCAACCGTGGCGCACCTTCATAGACGCTGAAAGGGCAAGCTATTTATATCTATCACTTACCGCCGTTGCCGAAGGTTTTGGGGGGGGGACGCTATCGTGTTTTCATCATTATAAGCAAGATGGCGCCGTGAGCGCAGGGCGGCTGCGGCAGCTCTCATCTCTCACGCGTACTTCGGCCCACGTAGAAAATTAGGGGGTGTACGTTCAATCACGCGCTTCTATCTTGTAGCGGGAAGAATCGAACGTACCCAGCGCACAAAGGTCACTGCAATTATTGCACATCCTCCGTTTGCGAAAAAGGTGCGCTTTTCAGACAGGGCGAAGTAACAACTGAGACGCCTATTCCCGTTCATCTGTAACTGCGAATACGCTTATTCGTGTTCACCTGTACTTATGAGTACGTTTCGTGCGTCATTTGTGCGTGAGAAACGCGAGAACGTTTCGATCTGCTTGCCATTCTGCGCGTGAGCTTTCAATTTGCTGCTATCGCATTCATTGCTTCACCTTTGGGGCAAAGCTGTGACTTTTTGAAGTCTCGCCAGCCGATAGCGCTCTGCAGATCGGCGGCCACGCGCTCTCGTATTTCCTCTAACAGTAGACCTTACTCTATGTGTGCGATGAGGATATGAACTGAAAACGCAAGCTTGCCGAGCCCGGTACGGATTCAGACGGTGTCACTACACGAGGTAATGAAAATCATGACGCACATTACAATGTTCAGTGACCACCCGTACGGCGGCAGAGAAACTGCACGCGGGGCAAGCAAGGCTACAAACTGCGCAAGAACCACTGCAAATGGGGTATCCGTATGACGGGGGAAATGACACGTGCCATTTACGGCTCCTTTTAAAATGTGCAAAGTGTCATAAATAAAAGAGCTGAACTTGAAGCCCTCCTTTATGACTGCCACCCACACGTTACTCTGCTGACAGAGACCAGATTGTACGCTGGAATGGCTGATAACAATATAGTTCCCCCAACCTATAAAATACTCAGATGTGACAGACAAACGCGTAGCGATTGTAAATAAGGGAAGCATAATTGTAACAGTTTTATCGGCTACTCCAAAACATGAGAGCATCTTTTGCGAAATTAAGTTTTACGGCAATTTAATCGTTGCCGGTGTTGTTTACCACCCACCGACAGCAGTTTCGTGTTTCTCGAAAAACTCTACGATTACCCCATTAGGCGCAGCACTGAAAACTGAAGTTAAGAAAGCTAGGGACTCCTTCTTTACAAATATTTTAGCCAATTTCCCCAAGGAAGTGCCCGGATGATTCCGGGGGTATATAGGCGACAACAAATCCGGTAGTAATTCTTTATTGATAGATGATACACCAGTCTTCGAGGCTAAATCAGTAGCGGATAAATTTAACCGATACTTCCAATCTGTATATGCGTTGAAATTTACTATTGTTGTTAATGAGCCTGAATGGTTCATTCTATGCAGAATCTTGTTGTTCACCAAGAATGTATTTTTAATTTGCTTCTTTATCTCAATGCTAAAAAGCTGGTGGCCCAGATAACATCCCTACGATCTTCTTGCGGTGTTACACAGAGTGGATTACGCTATACTTGTTCATCAATTATAACACTTTTTGCACAGTGTTCACTTCCGTTAGACTGGAGGGGTGCTCGTAATCTTCCTATACACAAATCAGCTGATCGCTGGCATGTGTCTAATTACCACCTAATATTTTTCACTTCAACAAACTGTAAAATACTCAAACCTAAGATTTTCCAACACTTCACCACATTTTCGGAAGAAAATTTTTTGCTATCCGATGCCCAAAATAGGTTTTGGCGTGGTCTGTCAACAGTGACACAGTTGCTTAGTGTATGTAATAATTTTCACTTGCAATTAACAACAAAGAACCGAGAGATGCTGTATTTTTGGACTACGTGAAGGGGTTCGGCAAACTTCCTCATGATAAACTAACACATAAACTTGACGACATTGGAATAAATACCAAACTGTTTCAGTTCATTCTGGCGTATCTGAAGTAGAGGTACCAATATGTACAGGTGAATAAGTACTGCTCAGTGACTATTCAGGTAACTTCAGGCGTACCGCAGGGGTCAGTTTTGGGCCCTATTTTATTCCTCGTCTATATAAACGGTATTGTAATTTTAATAATAAGTGATGTCAAGATAAAGATTTCTGCAGATGACTGCGTCCTCTAAACCACAGTTAAATTTCACGCTCATCCGACATCGCTTCAGAAAGCCCTCGCTGAAGTTTCCGACTAGTGCAAGATATGTAACATGTTCTTAAAAGCTGATAATTGTTTAGTTCTCAGCATATGCAAAAAGAGAACCATTTTGCACCATTATCATTTTGTAGATGACATTATACTACAGGAAACAGAAATTAATAAATATCTAGAAGTTACTATCACACAAACGATGAATTAGAATGTTCAATACAATCTGCACCAAAGCATTTAAACAAGTCTTGTTTATTCGACGGAAGCTTGCAAAATCACAATCCAACGTCAAACTAGCCGCGTGTAAAGCACTCGTCCTTCTATGTTTGGAGTATTTCTCAGACCCTTACAGACTAAAGAACGTTGTTAAACTTGAGAAAATTCAAAGATCTATCGTTATATTTATCTGTAACAACTACAAATGCACCGGTAGTGTGACTGATATGATGAATTCTATTGGTCTAGTAACAGTTAAAGCTATAGGGGCTGAAAGCAGAATAAAATACTTGCATTTTGATATATATTTACTCGATACAAATCAACAGTCATCATTATATTAAGCACCACACAGTGCACACAAGTGATCGTTAAGTATTCTTTTTTTCCGAGAACCATTAGCACCTGGAACAAACTACTAGAGAAAGTTTTAAGTAGTCATAATGTAGAAGTCTTCATAGCTAAATTGAGGGAAATACTTGCATAAAGATATCCTTACATTGTTGCATTTGAATTGTACTGTTGGGTGTGTTCATTTTTTATTTACGATTGTGTCATTCCTTACTGATGCGTTCTTTTAATGTATTTTATTTATGTCCACTCCTGCTTGGCGTAAAGGTACTCTGCAGTATTGCTAAATAAATAAAAAAAGATTGTCATACTCTTTAAGCGCATTCCCTCCCTTATCAATCTAGCGAGCACATCACGAATACTTGGCTGAGTGCTGAAAGCTCCACGGAGGTAGGGGGATGACCAGGGGCCAACAAGACACGCCCTCAGGTCGGCACGTCAAGATCTTCAGTATTTACATTTCTTGTTTTCTGTGAACTGGCACGCTGGGGATAACCTGTATCTACCACGGCAACCCGCGACGACCACGATAACTGTGCAGCTCACAATGTTGAAATAAGTGAATGGCCGTAACTTGGGTTAAGGGACCAGTTTTTTTTTTTTGGGGGGGGGAGGGGGGTATGTGGTATCATTTGTCAGTTGAGAAGCGTATTGCTGGCTGACTTTAAAACTCAGTTTTATGCGTCCTCCCACGTGCTGCGCGGAAACTTTCGACTCATGTGTCGCAGGAGCCTGGACTACGGATTGGCAACTTTTTATGGCCTTGTTCAAATAGTGCTGCCGGTCAAATTAAATTTGCCAGTATGAAAAATAACGTTCCTCATGTTGTAAAAATTTAGCGCTACCTTGACTCTGGCAAACAGTCACACAAGCACTCACACATCCACGCGAGTAATACACACGACATTCAAGGCTTACTACCAACTGTTTATTGCTCCTATGTGACTTTCTTATATACGTATAGCTGAATGCACAAAGGCAATAATTCACAGAACTGCGCCTGTGAAAATCAACAGCACGTGAGGTATATAGCGCCGCCACACAATAAGGAACAAGTGAAAAAAAATGACAATGAAAAGCAGATAAACTAGCTAAAATCACTAAATCCTTGCCTCGAGAAAAGCAAGGATTTAGGGATTCCTCGGGCATGCTCATCATTAGTTGCAACAACAAAAAAAAAGTGTCACAGCTTGGTACATCGATAGTTCAGAATAAACTTTCCGGGGGAATTCGTATATGTTTTTTTTAATTACAGTATGGAGAAGAAGGCTAGATGGCGAGCGAGAAATTCTATCTTTGCCAACACAAACCTATTTATGTGCTTTAAAAGAAGCAAGTAACTGGAAAGCACTGATTCGTAGGTACCGTTTTTTTTTCTTGTTTTATGAACTATTCGGAGTACCGTATTACTAGTTGGGTCGTATTTTGCTAATTTGCGCAATGTCTTAGGTTGCTATCTTTAGCGGCGCTGCAAGAGCCCCAGCACCGACGACTTCAACGCCGCTATACTTTGGAAGAAGGAAAAAAAAAACATCTCACTAGAGAGAGGTCACAGGTACTTAAACGCAGTCTATCAATGACGGCACACTACCGGGAGAACGAACATGAGCTGCCTTAGCCTGTTCCTAAAGGCTTCGCAGTGCGTTTTTTTTTTTGTAAAGGGGGATTTCGAAGACTTCCCGAGAGGCAATGTCGGGACGTATTGCTTTTACAATGAAGTTTTTTTTTCAAGCCAGCGTATTTGACCTTTCGAAATTGAGTCAATAAATCAAAGAGTTCGACGGAGCGTTGAGGTGGATCCCTGCCTTTGCACATTTAATTACTTTAACGTTGAAGCTTAACGGGAGACGTCGTTCTCGGGCGTTTCGAGTTCAACGATGCACGGCCTGGCACCTCAGGCGTTAAGCCGTGCATCGATCCATGAAGGGTTATTATTTACTCCTTTTGGAGTTTGGGTTTCGCCCTGGTAACGTGCAAAAATATCCGCCACCTTCCTGCTCAAGAGCCTGCATTTTGTGGCAATCAACGGCTGACAAGTTCTCTTTGTCGCGTCTTTACCCGCAAATACGAACGCTTTCATAAGAGTTATACAGGCGCCCATGCTGACATGGAGTGGAGTGAGACTAGGATCGTAGCTTGTAAGTAAAATTGGTGTAGCATCTGAAAACGAGAATGCTTTAAACGTCTTGTGATAGTTGTATAGCATTTAGCCAAGATTTGTTGACTCGTAGGTAGCGTAGACGCTTAGTTATTCCAGCAATTGATTTATTTGTGGGGTTTAACGTCCCAAAACCACCATATGATTATGAGAGACGCCGTAGTGGAGGGCTCCGGAAATTTCGACCACCTGAGGTTCTTTAACGTGCTCCCAACTTTGAGTACACGGGCCTACAACGTTTCCGCCTCTACCGAAAATGCAGCCACCACCGCCGGGATTCGATCCCGCGACCTGTGGGTCAGCTATTCCAGCAATGTTATCCAGTAAACGTCGTAACTTCATATAAAAAGGCGACTCTTCTAATCTCTACTTTGCAGCTCTGTGCGGAAAATTAAAAGTAAGGCGTAAAACCAGTGAGCCTATGATGACGAAGAGTGAAAACCAATACATTGCGCGATTTCACTAGTGGCCACAGCTGACATAACAGTAGCTCAAGTTAGTGGGATCTACACTAGCAACGGGGAGAAGCAACTTTACGAAAACCTCATCGGAAAAACAGTGAAGTTTTCTTTCATTGGCTTTCTTTGTTTTCCCTCTTCCGTTTTTTCAAACATCTTCTCTCTGACTTTGTTCCCTGTTTAAAGTTTTTTGAGAGCGCAGTAGCAGAATATGGACGTTTTTTGGTAAAGTTTCGTATTAGTCATGTTTGAATGTTCCTTTTTTGTATGTGACCTTGTATTGATACGAATAGGTGGGGGGCGTGTATGTACGTACAGTGACTAAAGTAAATGTTTGTTCGTCGTTATTTCCATAGAAGAGTTTCGAATATTTCGCACTGAGTATCCTTTCTACCAAGACGTGCTCTCCCTGTCACTCTATGCTGTAACTGCACGCAGCTCTGAAAAGAGCACTCACGTTTAATTCGAAGGCGGACGGAGTTGCTGACGGTCTGTCCAGCTGAATTCTGCGCCAAGCAGCGGTAGAGGCCGGCTTGGTGGCGCGTCACCTGCCGTAGTGCTAGTGACAGGTTGCTCACGATGAGGCGAGTGCCACTCAGCCGCCGCCCGTCCAGGCTCCAGGTGACTTCGCTCACTGACGGGTTAGCACGAACGGAGCACTCGAAGTAGACGTCGTGGCCCTCTTGCACACCAGAGGAGTCCAGGCCCTGGCCTAGGCGAAGCTCCACGATTGGTTTGTCTGCAAAGCACGTCAAGCTTTACACGGCTAGTGAGGTGACTGAATGCGCTCTTATGCACTACCTCGGGTTCACGAGTAGCAAACAGCTCTTCTGTAGGCATTCCCGTCGAATTTCAGGGTTGACAAAACTCTTAAAGTGGAGCCTACTAAAGCTAGAGGGCTCGGAATGACCGAGGTGGCCACTCCATCAAGGCATTGAAAGTGACGGCCAAAGAGGGTAAATCCACTTGGGACACTGCGATCGGTACTTTGCAATATGTGGTCATTTAGCAGATGCGCGCGTGTAGACCACAATTGGGCAGAGATAGAATATCCGCTTCCCATTCAAAAGTCCCGGTTTAGAGATGCAGCCGTAAACGGTGTTCTGTTGTTTGGCATGGCATGTTTTTTGGACTTTCTTTTATTTTTTTCTTAAAAATCTGTACTGTCGACACGCTATGACAAAAAAGGTAACGCGAAATTTCAAGAA
The DNA here is from genome assembly GCA_013436015.1 of Rhipicephalus annulatus. Classification (NCBI taxonomy): domain Eukaryota; kingdom Metazoa; phylum Arthropoda; class Arachnida; order Ixodida; family Ixodidae; genus Rhipicephalus; species Rhipicephalus annulatus. Next base: position 238,565 of record WOVY01010886.1, on the reverse strand, counting down.
AAAAATTGAGAGTTAACGTAAACTTCATAGAGTCCCATACGGTATTAAACAAGTACATGAAAGAAAGTACAGCCTCCGAGATTTTTTTATGTATACGAGACTCGGACGCACACCTTTCCTTAGGCCAAATCAAGGAAGGCCTACTTAACAATTCTTTTTGATTATGAAGCTTGTGCACACATTCCTAGACTTTCCTTCTTCAACTTCACGCATGTTTGATGTTCTTTTCCCTCTGATGAACAACGCAATTGGCTCAAAAACCTCTTCGATGAAATTATGTCCTAAGGAAGACTTCATGGGTTTCGCCTAAAAATAGACTTGTGTTTTACTGTAGTACTCGCAGAAAAACCTCGGAAGCCGTAGCTTTTTTTTTATCACGTGCGGTGGTGCTGTAAATATTTATGTTCACTGTAAACTTACATTCACTTTCCTGGACAATTCGCACTAGGTTTTTTGGCAGTGCATAGAAACCTAATCAAAGTAAAAAAAAAGAAAACCAAAGAACTGCAGACCCTTAATAGACGGCCACATAACACAGCTGCGACTCTAATCCGGGTCCCTTGAGTGGCAAGTGGGCATTCTACCCCTTTACCTTTTTGGTAGAACCTCCCGTAATTTCAAACAACTTCGTGAATGTGAGCGAAAAAAAAAACGCGTCTCTCTATCGAAGAAGTATGGCATACCAGCAGGCCCACATCGCTACCTTCGTCCTAAATGACAACGTATTGCAGGCTACAGATATCAGCGCTTAAAGCAGCTTGGCCATGTTTTACCTTCACGTTCGCAAGCCCATTCCGAGCACCTCGCCTGCTAGTTCTAGTACACCCTATTTTATGCAAAAAAGTTTGTTGAACGTTTTGGACGAGTCGAGTTGAAACGTTCAAAATGAATACCCACAATAAGAGTTTTCCAGTTTTCCTACCAATCAAGAATGGAAGTGGTATCGTATTCAGAGCGCAAGTTGAAGTTTTTGTGAAATGCGAAGCATTTCGATTAGTCATTAACATACATTTTAAATCTCATGGTACACACACGTTTTTTTTTTCTTGCTCTTTTGCCAGCTCCTGCAAAATGCTCTCTTATGCAGTACTACATGCACGCACAACAAGGGTTTCGACTTTGACGTCGTTTAGTGCTTATCTTTGTACACTACTTCATTCACGAGGCTATATCGAGAAGCCCGCTGTCGTGTGCTGGCGCTCGCGCATATTGACACCTGGACACAGTGACGTCACAAGACCCCTAGCCATGCCAATGTTTGTCGAATGGAAAATGGAGCTGGGCAGGCATTGTCCAGCATAAATCTTTTCAGGCAGAACGATGTACGCGAAATAGTGATGTTACAGACAGCGATAAAATCCTTTTTGTGTGCTTCAATGATATTGAGGTTTTACGTCCGAAAACCATGTTATGAATACGAAACACGCCCTAGTGAAGGGCTCCGGAAATCTCGACAATCTAGTGTTCTAGAAATTGCATAGCACACGGGCCTTCAGTATTTCACCTCCATCGAAATGTTGCCGCCATTGCGGGTAGAACCTGCGACTTTTGGGTCAGCAGCTCAGCAACATATCTAATGATTTGCTGAGTCATATACCAAAAATAGAAACGCTTGGAACGTATGTCATTCGTCGGTACTGTTTAAATTTTTTTTTCATTACATAGGGCATAAATGTTATGTAATCGAGAGACTGAGGCAATGGCACACCTGTTCGCGGAAAAAGCCTTCCGAGTTCTCAAGTTCACTTTTTCCAGGTGATATTTTGTCTGATATTCAAGATTCTCCATAAGCAAGCAAGCTCACCAGAATGAACCGTTCACTGACGTCAGCACTCTGCCCCGTGTTTTTCATTTGTCGTGTTTCGTTTGTGTTTCCATAGGGCTGATTTCGCAATAAACGGCACCACGAGAAAGAAGACAGAACTAACAAATATAATTCAACTCATTTCGTGGAACTATATTATTTGTGCGGTTTTACTTAGGAACTGTGCATCACCAACTGTAGTGCCAGCAGATGTTTCTAAAAAGGAGGGTGACGACGCAGAGCTAGTCTTAAACGTGCGTTATCTTTCAGCAAATGGTTTATCCCAAAAAGTAAGGCACACACTTATACACCATAGCAACGTTACATGCCACGGCAAAATATCGTTTGCAGAGGAGTGACCTTTTTTGGCCTTTGACTCTATATCGCGTTCACACAATATACGTCTGTCTGTCACATCTTGGGATATGACATGCTTAGGTAGGAAATTCGTTTTCTCTCATGAATGGGAGTAATACAGTTGGGCGAAAACGTATTTATAATTTGCAAAGCTTCTGTAATTAACCTCGTTAACTCGTCTCCGTGCATTACTAAAACCGCTGGTTTGGAAAAGAAAAAAAACACAACAAAAACCTTACGCGAATGATTAATGTAACTCCAGCTGGTCTCGGCACTCTTCTATCATGTATAAATATTCATATTTCGGTGTCATTAAAAGTACAACACACTAACTGCTGAAGGAAAGCGTTTCCTCAGAACCACAAAACGCGAGGTGTGTTTTTTGTACAGGTTAAAAGCATGGTTAACTTCCAAATCTTTAGAAATGAATTTACTTTGCTCGAAGACTGAGAAGACTCACCAAACGTGTGCACATTTCATCGGAGTTTTCAGTTTGTGCTATTTATGCAAATATGGAAGAATGGCTTTGCTCTTCAGATCGTCAGCGCTGCTCGGAATGCTGACTCGACCACCGCAACGGTGCTTCTTAACGTTCATAACGCCGATAGGTTAAGGTCGCGTGTAAATAAATATATAGACGTAAAACTCTTATAGCAATCAGTTTTTTGCAAGTCCGCATGGTCGAGAAAGCTTTATAAAAACGAAAAAAAAGAATGGTTCACACCCGCCTTTGGCCAAGACACAGAAAGGTCATATGGTTATGTTCTTTTGTTTCTTTAAAAAGTGAGTTTCGTTAAGAGAGTTTAAGACATAATTTTCACAAAACTTTGAGAAGCAGACAATTTCAGACTAGGAAGAATTTTTCATTAGGCACGAGGCTTCCTGTCTGCGAAGTCTGTAAAAGTTCAAATATAGCTTCGTGTCACATATGGGGAGATGACAACTTACTTCTCGTAAAATTCCTCTGTCATATTTTCTGAACATTTCACGGAACTTTGACCACGTTGGCATCAGTTTCAGCTCAGCAGTACAATACAGCATTACGTGGTATGACAAGAAAATAATGATATCAAGTTATATAAATCACATCAAAACTTCGTAAAAAGGACTAAAAGATGTGATTTACAATGTGCAGAAAATGGTTTACTCTTTCAAACAGCACACCGGGCAGACGAGCCGCTGCCCCAATGATAGATTAGAAGAGCACTGCAAAAACATCAGAAAACGACGCTATGGATTGCAGCCTGTAGCGAGAGAATAATCTGTAGTACATGAGGGTGCACAATTTTGTTTGTTTTTTAGAAGATTGTGAGTGTTTTGTTAGCTCCAGCGGAAAAAGTAACGCCACTAATATTAAAAGAAGAAAATGCAAATTTGGTAACATTTGTCCCTGTATTTCTGCTCGCTTCTCTTCAGAGTGCAGTCATTTTTGGTGTCTTCACATAGGTGAGCCATCTAACAGTTTGATTCGTTTTGTGAGTGCACAAATTTGTCAACAGCATTAACAAGGTCACAAGTTTGTAAGCGTGTATTGTGTTGCGGCATGTGGACCTCGGGAGTGTGTATGTGCTAGGACTAAGACAAGCCATTTTTTAAAGTGCCCCTTATGTGTTCTCCTTCGTTCTCGTCCTTACCTTTGTAAGCGCTTCACGTTTGTTTCGATGCCACCCACACTAACCGACTTGAAAGTGTTATTTGCCGCTTTGCTGATCATTAGCCGATCATATTATTCGCCCGGTTCATGATTCATTCGCCAGTCGCATCAGCCTGTGTGCAAAATTTTCGCGGCTAATGACTTACAAATGAAAAAAAAAGTGAGTTCAAATCAAGCACACTCACTGAGTGCCGATCCACAACAATCACTATACAGGCATCTTAGTTACCTGACACTTACAGTGTACGTCAAGCCTCCAAGTGTCATCGATGACGTCATGAGGAAAGCGATCGTTCATTGCGAGGCAGATGAGCCGACGGCCGTTGTCTTGTGGCCGTGGCGTCCAACGGAGCAAGCTGGCTGTGCCGTTGGCGCCCTTGGCCAGCACCTGGGCCTCCCGCAGCGTTGTCTCCTCGAGCCGCCAGCTGATGTTGGCTGGAGGCTGGGAACCCGTCGTTTCACACTCGATCACTGCCTCCACGTCGGCAGACACCGAACTTCGCAATCCTTTGATGCGCACCTGTGCCGGCTTCACTGCAACACGAAGCCGATACGCTTCCGTCACTTTCTCACTTTCCCCAGTAGAAAAGAAAACGCTGATTGGGGCTACCTTGCCAGGTTCTTTCACCCGGCAGGCTGCTATAATGACTGATGTCGCATATAAGGTTGGCCGGGTTGGCTTTAACCGCGAAAAGTACGACACAGAATGGAAAACGCAAAACGACGCAACTGACCTATTTTATTCACAAAAAACTTGTATTTAGAAATTGCTTAATCTGCAAAAATTTCAACTTGTTCATTATTTTTTTGGAGACGTAAAGGATCTCCACATAGACCATTTCATTAGAGAGGGTTTTTCCCGAGTAAGGTGTCCATTGCTACTAGAGCATTATCTTGTGTTTTTTTTGTTTTCTGTTTGTCTTTATGAAAGATATTTAACCGTCAAAACAGGTAAATATTATTCCTATTTAGTCTGTCTTCACTTTTTTTTTCTTTTAAAATGAAAGATCTGACTCCGACAGTCTCAACTGTTGTACAGAGGCTTGTTGTTCTTAATGAAGTGTTTCTTGTTTTTTAGTAATCGCCATGACTCGCTTACGGCCTTTTTTTTTCTAACTAAGTTAGAAAGGCGACAATTTCACCAATCGAATGCTAAAGCAGGGAAGTCGCGTATGTCAGCGTAACTTAACTATATATTACATTTGGGATCTTGCGTGCAAAGCCAGGAAATAATCATGAGAAACGCCGTAGTGGATGACTCGAGGAACTTAAACGATCAGGTGTTCTTTAAGTCACACTGGCACATCATGGGGCCTAAGAATTTCGCCCGCATTGAAATGCGGCTACCATGGCTCGTATTAAACCAACGACTTTCAGTTGAGCAGGCGAGCACCGTGACTTCCACCAACCACGGCGGATTACAATAGTGTTGATTCAGGCTGTTTGTGCTGTAAAATTCTTTTCTCGCTACTACGTATTACTTGGGACGAGAGTACCCCATTCTGTCGATAAAAGAGATCGCCTAACCCTCTTTGCGAAAAACTACATATAATACCTTTCGGTCATGCGGTCTGTGTACCAAGGACTGAATAAGTGCAGACGCAAAGATTTATGTGAAAGTCTTATGTGAAATTTAGGAAAACCTAAATTTTCTGCTTTTTGTTGGAAAAACAGTTATTTTTATAAAACATGACCAATTAATATTGAAAACTAACAGGCAATATTGCCAGAGAACGTATAAGGGGGCGTTATTAATGGGCATTATGATTGGTTCTAATAACGTCTCTTACACTTACACTTGCAATATTTTCTGTTCGTTCAAATTACTATCAAATATAACAAAAAACAAGACCTTAAATTCACATTTTCCTTGAATCCTGTTCAAAGTTTATGGAAACAGAAAAATATAAAATTCTGTCTTCATAACAATAAAATTAGGTCTGCGTTCTTGACTGCACACCAGTAAAATGTTCTTTACACCAAAGAACAAACATATATACCGGAGAGTGTGTTGCGCCTATTTCTAGAACAAAAAAGCAACCTATAAACGCTACATAAGACACGCATATATAAAACGAGCTGTCAACTTCTGTAATTGAGAGAGCTTGCTTTGTTTTTGGCTAGATCGCGCAACTATGCATCTCTATTCAAATTTCGTCACTGTCTCGTCACGGGAAGTTCTGATCTGACATAACAGAGCAGTCACCTTTCTGACACGCCAATCGCACTCGGTTTCAGTATCGCCATTCAAATATGATGATGAATGTCTGAGATTACGGGTATCAATTTTTTTACTTATAGGTGACTGGTATGCCATCAATTATTATCTCCTTCATCTACAGAAATTAGCTAACGAAATAGCGTTCGATAGCCTTTTAAGGTAACTATACCAGCGGGAAGGCGTTTTCATCTCGAGGTAGAGCTTGTTTGGGAGCACAACCATTGCTTTGTAATCAAAGAACATTCAGTAAAACATAATTATGTAAAAAAAGAAAGAGTACCCTGTACATACCACTGACCACACGCCCACCCAAATTCAAATTTCTGAAAATACCGCAGTTCCACCCATTGTGAAAGCTGCAGAAAGAACAGGCTATACTTCTTGTGTACGTGTTTTGCTTTGGATTTTCTCTTTCATGATTTTGTGGGACTGTCTATATCTACTTTACTTGCGGAGCAGCCATGCACAGGCAAGAACTTGTGGCAGCCCCTGCCACATCCTCACTTTCTATGGTGCAGTTAGGCCATATTCACACTCCAGCTGAGCATCATGGGAAGTTTCCTGGAAACTTTTTTGAAATGAGTGGCTTTAATTCACCATTTTTATGTGGGGCCACTTCTTCATCCATGATCAAGGCAGTTACTCCAGTAAGATATGACTACGTAACGTACTACTTGCCACAGCGTGACATCTGGCCAAGACACTCATCTGTAGTCAGGCCCCGTCCTAGAACAGCTCTACTGTTAAAACAGAGTTCAGGGTTGGGTGGTCTCTAAGAACTAGCGATTTAGTCATTCATTCACTTCCTCGTGAGTACAGCGGGCTTCCAGACAATACGTGATTAGTAGAATTCAGCATAGTGCCATTCTCACAATTTTTGCATGAAATTTGCGTGGTGCAAGGAGCAGTGTTAGTCTCTATGATTATTGTTCTTGTTGCTTTTATGAATGCTTAAGTGCATTTAGAGTGGGGCTACTGAATCATGAAATAATATTTGCTGGTAATTTATGTGCCAGAATCACTATATGTTATGAGGAACACCGAAGAGGGAACTCCGCTTTAATGTCGACCACCTAGGGTAACTTACCGCACCTGAACCTATAAGTGCGGGCGTGTTCTGGAATTTTGCTCCCATCAATATTCGGCCAACGCGGCTGGAAATCACACCCGCATCTTAAAACTTAGTAGCGTCGCGTCTATACGTGCGGTGCTATGCGATGGTTTAATTTCAGGGTGGAGCAGATGAACTCGACGAGGTTGTTAATTTACTTAGCAGATCTACTTGATATTGTGGTAGCACGGCGGGATATAACCTATACACTGCACCTGGTGTCGAAAATCAGGTCGTAATGAAAGCAGGATCGTGTAGCTGAATAGCGAAGGAGTAGCGTCATCTTTGCATCGACGAGCTCATTTACATGCGCATAGGCTCCGGATATTTGCCTCGGAAGAAAGTTGGCCATTCTGTTGACCTAGCGCCCCTTCAGTCGCAATGAGCATGTGGGCAGCTGCTCTCGTTAATTATTCAACCCTGATTTCACGCGGAGCGTTGCCGAAATGCACGTGTGAAGAATTGCATCCATTCCCTCTCACCATATATAGCAGGCGTTACTAAATCACACTGAATTCTTCCCCCTCTTTCTTGCCACAATTTCCCCACCCCCAGCGCTGGGTAGCAAACCAGATGCCAACATCTGGTTAACCTCCCGGCCTTTCCTTTCTCTCTCTCTCTCTCTCTCTCTCTCTCTCCTCGGAAAGCTGAAGCACTATAACGGGATTTTCTTAAGCCCAACATCAGTCTTATTTTTATAATCAGGCGCTTTTAGTAAACGCGTAACGGTGAAGCTGTCGTTAATCAACCATCTCCACAGCTTGTACCTATGAAACACGAGTATGCCTCATGCAGCTGAGATTGCGTGGGTTCGACGGCTTTTGGATTTTCTATGCGGTAGATTCATGCAAGCTCCTATGCGAGCGTTTAATATCCGACTGTGTGAAAACACAAATAAAAGCTCTGCTTGGCCTACGGAGGCACAGGTGGAGTTCTGCTCATTTACTAAGCCAGTGTATTGCGCCCAAGTCCCGCCAAAACACGCAATAAAATAATGATGGCCCGGAACTTGTTTATTTAAATAGTGGGTATTTAGTCACATTTAGGCAGCCGATGTTGACACAAAATAAATATATCACAGCTTTCGAGATGTATCATGTCTTTGTCAATCATACACGAAAGACTCTCGTTGATAAGATTCTGAATAATACGTTTTAAGAAGGAAGCAATGCATTTTCAAGTGCTTTTGTCTGTTGTGTTTGCGCCAAAAATCGAATAATGCGACCACGAAAGTGGATTTTGGCTGATATATCTGGAGATCTTACTTTATTCTCTACATGTTGAAACCGTGTTCCATCATGCCATCATAAGCGCGTTGCAGAGCCGCTGAGGCATCAGTTCACGCTTGCATCGGTTTCGCAGCGAAAAGATCGCTGTCAGGCTTGGTCGCAGCAGTCAATGATGAAAAAAGAGCAGTGCAAATGGGCCATGGCAGTTACTTCAATATTGCTCAATAAAGCGAGTTGCTGATGGAGCATCTTATATGTTACTTCTTTTTAAAACTTCTTGGTCTATTATCATTTCTTCATGCATTTATTTTCAGCTTCCCTTGTAAAATGTATCAATGAAATCCCACTACAAAAACCTTCAAGAACCAATCGATATTCAAAACATATTACACTATGAACGTTTAAGTGTAGTGCGGAATTATAGGTCAAAGGGCACCGTATAGAAAGCGTTTCGTCGAATTATACAACAGTAACCTAATGTTAACAATCACGTGGTTTCGGGCTCCAGCCCAAAGATCCTACAATAAGGAAGTAAGAAGAAAGCTTTTCTTTTTTGTACGAATATGTATATTTAGTGCTTTAGTTATTAAAACAAACAAAATATATTTGAGAAACTGTATTTGATATTTTGCCAAATACAGTTTACCGTCAAAAAGTATTTCACGTACTGTAGGAACAAAAAAAAATTGTTCGTATACGAGATTATGTGCGAAATTGTGACACCAACACAGGACTGAAATGTAACGTCATACAAGCACTGACTTATACTTTATGTTATTATCGCGCATACATATGCCTAAATTTGACACGGTGATATAAAAAGAAACAAAAAAATACATCATCTCCCACTAAGGAAAGTCATGTGGGGATGAGAAAAAGGGCTGGGTGTCACTTGTGTTTGCATTGTTGTTCCACATGTATGTTTCCGTGTATGTTTTATTTATGCGTGAAGTCGTGTATGCGTGAAGCGGTGTGCACCACTTATGTTACACCCCCTCTTCATTGTATGTATTACCGGGTCTGTATTCAACGCACCACAGAGTGAACAACTAGCGCTGCTTCACATCCCCACAAGGATCCCTTTAGAGGCAGATTGTGCAAATACTATGTTGCTATTATGAGAATTAAAGAAAGACAGGTTGTACGTGCTGTTGTTGCGTCTTTATTTTAGGTAAAGTGCGTGATTCCCCGTGTCGCTATACGCGGCGCTTTGAAGACAGCAGCCGTGTGCATGGTCGGTAAGTATAGCGTCAATGATTGAGGCTGTTCCATGAGATGTTTCAGATGTATTGGTGCAATATTGGCAAAGACCAGGTCTATACATGTTCCTGGAATTGTTGTGGGACGTCTGAAGTCATGCGATATACAGCGCAGCCCGTACACAGATTTTATGCGTTGGACAAGCCAATCTGTCTTCATTGGCCGTTGCCGTGTGTCAGGCGTCAAATGCTCATGAATGCCATGAGAGCGGCGATGATCTGCTCTTCAACCACACTCATTTCGGGTAGGTGTTCGGGCTTCGGTGGGTAGCAGTAGCAGTGGGTCACGCTCATCAAGAAGACTTTGCCAGATGTTAACACTTTCTTGCACGTGGAGCACACGTTGAACTGCAAGACGTCGCCGCAGCGCAGAAACTCTCTTTGCAACACGCCAATGGCGGCGTTACAATGTTGTTAGCTTTAGATGCTACCAACCTTGCTCAGGTTGTTGTCGAACCAAAGCCGATCACACGCACTACAACTGCATCTGAAGTGCTATTCGAGAAAGTCTCTCTTGAATCATGCGGTAGCTCCGTCAGTTCCCGATCATTGTGTAGTTGTCTTGAACGTCTCATTGCCCTGGCCGCTGACTCGCGTTGCCTAGTCGCTTCGAGATTTGTGGTTAGGCACTTCTCTGGCGTTTCGGCTTCGCGTTGCTTCACAGTCTCGGACTCTTGGGCTCGGCGTTTCCGTTTCCATTCAGCTTCACGTTGCCTTGCAGCCTCAGGGTTTTCAGCTAAATGTTTCCGCTGCACTTAGGCTTCGTGTTGCCTCGCAGCTTCGAGATTCACTTGCCGGCGTTGCTCTAAACGTTCAGTTACGCAAGCTCAGAGTTGTGGATGCACTTGCCGGCGTTGCCGTTTATGTTCTGTGCCCCGAACCCCCTTCTGCTCAGAGGTGTTGCGCTGCTTGCGAGGCTTGTGCTAATGCTTTCAAAGCTTGCGTTGCTGTCATAGCTTACCTTACCGATGCCGCTACAACTGGTGTCATTGTTGCAGTTCATAGGGCCCTTGTGAAGGAGAGTGCAACGAGAGCGAGCGCACGCGTCAATATATACGAGCGCGCAGCAGTAGCAGACGAAGAGAGAAACGGGAGAAGAAAAACGAAGTGGAGGCGGCGCGCCCGCCCAATGTGCCACAAGACGTCAAGAGCGGGCAGAGTTAGAACATGCGCAGGGGGAGGGGTGAGCGCGTTAGGATATGGAAGATCATAGCTCCGAGAAAAATGTCATTAATATCTAAAAACACAGAACCAATTTGACAGACAAACTGTACTTCGATTTAAGAGTATCTTGTTCAATTTCTCTGCAAAATTCACATCTAGATTCTATTGTCTGATCGTGCGCAGCCATTAGCAGGAGGACATTCATGTCCACTGAGCCCCTGGTGAGGCACACCGCTGTACCATGGCTCCTTTGTAATTTAGCTGACATTGGTCTCTCATTGGTAAGTGCTCATGAAAGCAAAGTTAGTTAAGGCCATTGCCATTAGGCAACACTTATTTTACGTGTTTCAAAGGCAATTAGCACATTACTTAGAATGAGCCAGCTACAAAAAATACTGCAACTCACTCGGTTCGGGCATTACCCTCACGTATACTAAAATACTTGCTGCATCTAGCATGACTGCAGCTTAATGATGTTTAACGTCATGCGTGAAATCCATTAATATCACGTGAGTCAGTTTGCTCAATTAGAGCTAGGCACGCCAGATCCATTGGGTCACATTACTCCCGTTCTGCTATGTACGTATTTATGAGCTTTATAGACACGTCTTGCGTGCTACATAAGTTTTATTACGTATTTGTACTGTATATTGTCTTGAGAATTTCACTGTGTCTTTCCAATGTATCTGTGTGTAGACCCTAACATAGTATTCGACACGCTAATGTATGGTACCTATTTTTTCATTTATTATTTTCCATTCCTAAGAAAAGTCAACATTTACATCTTTGTTTATGAAAAATACTACAACTGCTGTTTTGTTCTATTCCTTACGGTGCTATGGTTTCAGACATGTTCGTTTTTATTGGACTTTCCACTAGCCTTTGTTTACAGGCTCGACAATTGGGTTATCGGTATATATACTCTGAAATAAACATTTCGATTATTTTATGAATATCAAAAATTTTATAATATTTGTTTTAAGTTTACGATGTACGAAAGAGCATTTTGTAACCTCAGATTTGGGTGCACGTTGAAGAACCCCAGGTGGTCGAAATTGCCGGAGCCTTTCACTACGGCGTCTCTCATAATCATATGGTGGTTTTGAGACGTTAAACCCTCCTATCAATCAAAAAACTTTGTAACTGCGAAACTTGCATTTATAGTCATACTTTGGAATTCCTTTTGTTTTAAAGTAAAGGGCTTTGAATCAAATAAATAAAAGGAGTTAAATTTGAAGGCTGTACACCGCTGTTATCGTAAAAAAAAGAGGTGACCGAATTTTTAGTTCTGGCGGTACCATGGCGCCAATTTCTCACAGAAACGGCGTCCTACCAAGCGACTTGAAGACTTATTCTGTCAAGCAACTGGACGTAAGCACGCTTGTACAAGTTTCACCTAGAGAAGGCAATTATGCCTCTCACAGCATGTCCCACCCTTTCACCAATACCGTAAAGATAAATGAGTGCCAAGAGATCGACGTACGTCCTTACAGCACCATCTTTTTTATGTTTCTATCCGTACATCACCTAGTGTCAAGCAGGGGTTATCAACTGCCAATTACAAAAAAGATCTTAAAAATCTTCCCGCCTGCGTGGTGCACGCAGAACAGTCACAGTGCAAGCTGCATCAGGATCATTTTACGATATAATAATATCTGGGATGTAACGTCCCAAAACCACAATATGATTATAAGAGACGCCGCTGTGGAGGGCTCTGGAAATTTTGATCTTCTGTTCTTTTAACGTGCACTGACATCACGCACTCCACGAGCCTCTAGCATTTCGGCTCCATTAAAGGCGACCACCGGGACGGCGATAAACCCGCAATCTAGGTCAGAAGCTGAGCACCATAGCCCCTGTTCCACTGAGGAGAACAACGTCATTCTATAAGAGCCTGTTTTACGCTCTCTTCGGGCAGCTACGGCGAATTCACTCTCGAAGTAATCGTGACCTCATAATTCATCATCACTTTGCGAGGTAGCGAAAAACACGTCTCAAAAGCAGTACTTGCAGTTTAGTGGCGGCACCTTTTCGTGATCATGTGCCTGGAGATGAAGATCAGTTGTGAATGAATCCTTTATTATGGGTACGTTGCTTCAAAGGACCCACTAAGTTACACAATCCACATGGTGAAACGTCTGGCGCCATTCTGTGTTACTGTCATCTGCTAACATGCCCCCTCGCCCGTCATGAAGCTTGCATGCGATGTTTTTACAAAGGCGTTTCAACCGCTGTAGTGGCATTGTGGTAGAATACTCACTTGCCATGCAGAATCCATGCATCGTAACCCTTTTATTGACTATATGCGATAACTGCGACGGACACTGGAAGCAGAGGTGGGGGTGACATAAAATATGGCCCTTAAAATTGGATGCTGTCATGACCTCACAACAGTTCACGCTGAAAAAAAAAACTGGTGTGTTTCCGGTCGGCACTGTGAAATGAACCTCTCGCATTAGAGGCGAACGTAACATCATTGCTCCAACACTTCGGTATTCTTATTTATAGCCTGCTGTAGTAGACCACGTATCCGTTCTCTCTTTGTTCTGTTTTGCTCATTTACAATTGTTCATTGACTCCAATAATTTGTTGCTTCTTTGCAGTAGTTTATCACCACTACTATATTCTGTTACTAACGACCTCGCTATAGCTCCTCGTAAAGGTGTTTATTAGGTATCTGACACGCTGTAAACTCCTGTATTAATAATATTGTGCTTTTGGATATTCGTCATGGTTTCTTTATATTGAGCGCACTTCTGCGCCATACGGTATTTTTGCGGTTTTCTTCAACTTCAGGGTCGTTCGTAGAAAAATAACGCCGAATGATGCACAGACACAAATGACGACAAGCGATGCGGACGTTGTCGTCGCCATTTTTCTCTCGTCTATTCAGCGCTATGATCGGCCCTAACAAACGAAATCCAAAGGTCTCTTCTTCTGTATTATATGATCGCTACATACTATGTACATCTCTGAAGCAGCAATTGACTTCTCAATGGTTTTTGAAAGACGGAACTTGGTAAAGACCCTGAGTGCTATCATCTTACATGCAGGTCATTCTATACTGATAAACATAATAAAGGGTACAATATTTAGAACATGATGCTTCAAAAGTCTTTGATAAATGTTTTTGGGCAGTACTTATTATACCGCAATAACAATCTGTGCGCTGATTGCAGAGCGTCCTGTAATTGAGTATACCCAAATTTGGTTACTACAAAACAATGTTGTGTCATTAAGGGTAATCTTTTCTGGGAGCCTTCTTAGTTCAATGTATGCGCAGCCTTTCCCTTGCCATCGGCAGCAATATTCGAAAGAGCAGCAGCTACTCCTGCACAATCAGAGATTTCGGCACAAAATATTCCCAATACTGTGCACTGGCTCGTGTCCTGTTTGCTTACGTTGTAGGCACACGTAGCGGTCGCAACAAGATTCTGCGTACAATCTTGCCCCAGGCAGAATTCCCTTCTTTCTCATGAGAAACTGTGCAATCGGAGCCCGCCTAGGGGTGAGTCGACAAACAGAGCATGTGAATCCCGGGCAGACGATTTCGATTGTGAGAGAACATGCTGTATGTGTCCTCATTCGGTGGCGCTCTTTCTTGACTCTGCGAATGCAATCGCACTGAGTTTTATTAGGAATTTTCTGAGCTAACTTGCTTTAATAGTATACAATCGTGGGTATCGGTATAGTTGCCGAATACTACAACTCTTCTACCAGCACTACTCCTACTACTACTATACTTCTAGTAATACTAATATTATTACAATTAATGAATTGAACACAAGTTTTTTGCCTTACTTGCTTTAATTTTCTTGTCCGTTTTCCTGTGCTACATATTTTCTTGTTTGTTTCTTTTTATTTCCGCAAAAACTTGTCCTAAAGGCATGATACTAAGTGTGTATATGTGTACTATATAATAGTATATATATTCTGTATTGCTTGTGTTGTGCATAAATTGGATCATTGATTGATTGATTGATTGATACGTGCTGTTTAACGTCCGAAAACCACCAAATGAATATGAGAGACGCCGTAGTGGAGGGCTACGGAAATTTAAACCACCTGGGGTTCTTTAACGTGCACCCGAATCTGAGCACACGGGCCTACTTCATTTCCGCCTCCATCGGAAATGCAGCCGCCGCAGCCAAAATTCGAACCCACGACGTGCGGGTCAGCAGCCGAGTTCCTTAGCCACTAGACCACCGCGACGGGTCACATAAAGTGGAGCAGTGTTTTGTGGAATCTCTTATTAGGCATACAATAGTCATATCAAGCTCATGGCACTGTAGCGTAGACGGGAGAGCTGTACTTGCAAAACTTAACACATTTGGTGGCTTGTTTCGGCATTCATCTTTATAATGAACGTATGCCAACGCTTAGCACCTAGAGATAAACGTGACAAGTTGCGCATTGAGACCACACGCCGCATAAGATCCACCCCGGGCCAAAGCCTCTTAAGAACAACTGCCTCCTTCGTAATAAAGTTTTGGGAGAGAAAGCCGAAGTACGGTTAGATAAGAGAGCGAGCGTACAGAGGAGTTCAGTTGAGAGAGAATGGATGGAAGATGTAAACTTCGCGGAAGCGTGCCTTTTGGTCAGCAGCATTGTTGTGCAGCATACCAGTGAATCCAGGACACCCTCGGGCAAGTATAGTCGTTTTACAATTCGTGGTGTTTATTGCTTAACACACTTTCATCGCCTTGCAAACCATTATGAGTTCTTGAATAATCATTAAAGAATCAGCAAAGACGTTTCATTGTAGGCAGGTCTGAGCTAGCATCCTTCACAGCGTCATATGGCTTCAGGTTGCCTTACCTCCACATATTACTAAATTCTTACACTTTATCAACTTCGTGTCACAACGCTTACAAGCCGATGTTTTGCTATCGAAAATAAGCAGTAACCAATTAAAACTTGTTGTCCAGTTAGTTGGTAACTTCACGTACAAAGAGAAGAAATAGTAGAGAATAAAAGGCAGGGAGGTTAACCAGTCCAGAAAAATAGGCTTGCCACCCGACACAAGATAACGGGAAGCGGCATATTTAAAGAGGGAGCAAACGATTGGAAAGAGAGAGAAAGAGAATACATAACACAGCACACACACAAACATAGAATCATTTGAATGTCCTTCACGCTCGCGTCGTACTAGACATTGCAGTCACAACTACTTGTTCAAGTTGGTTTTTATTAGAAACTTCAGAAGTTTTTGGTCACCTTCCACTGCGATGCCCTCTGTTAACGGCATTCAAGAATAGATTCAACAAGCATTCATCTGTCCTCATCATGCGTGGAAAAAGTCGTCCCCATGCAATACAAGGCTAGACAAACAGAGAGATAAAAGAAAAGGAAAGGCAGGGATGTTAACCAGGTTGCACGCACAGGAGCACATGAGAGCCCTGTGCATCTGTTGTCGGAGAAGTATATGCAAGAAGGCCATATTCGCAATTGCGATTGCGGCAACGTCGAGCTTCTAATGACAAGTCTTGAAACACACACACACACACACACACAAACACACACACACACACACACACATGCACACACACTAAGAACAGATGCCTCCAAGGTGCACAAATGATATGATAGTGCTGTGCTCATAGCATGTCGGGGCTCTTCATGTAGCCACAGGCTGAGGCGAGAACTGTACATATCAACAATAAAAAGAATTCTACGCAGTGCTGCCACGCTGCTGCACCCAATATTTTCTATTCACATCCCCTGAGAAAAAAAGTTATGATTGAAGTCCGGCCTTTAAGTCAAAACGCAAGTACTGATAAATGAAAAAAGTGGAGTGTATGTGCACCGTTCTCCTTCCCCGTCGACCTCTGCGCTGCATATAATAAACAACCGCATGGTTGATACTGCTTTCAAAAGACAACCGTGGTATGTTGTAAGCTACCACAGAAGCCAACAGAACGACATATGTTATGCTGTTTTGTTAATATCGGTAGCCCAAAGACCATTTATTTTTGTACGAAGTCTTTCTATCTTTTTTTTCCATGCCAGCATGCGTGTCAGCTGGTACCTTCTCACACGGGTAATCAGATTCTCTTCGCCATGGCATTCAGAGGTTCACAAAAGTCTTTCTAACGACCCCATAAGGTGCATTGCTAAAAGAATTAAGTTACAGCAAAGAAGTCACAGCTTTGCCGCAAAGGCGAAGCAATCAACGCGACAGGAAAAGTTTGGCAGGTCATGCGCAGAATGGCAAGCAAATCAAAATCTGCCCCATGTGCCTCACGAAAAAGGACGCACGAACCATGTTCACAGGCACAGATTAACGCGAATAAGCTTGTCAATAGTTCATTCGCCCTTTTCGCAAACGGAGGCTGTCCAACGACCTTTGTCCAGTGACATTTGTTCGCTTGGTAACTATAACAGAATAGTTCCGATGAAACTCAAAGGCAAGCCAAGACGTACGATTCTCCCCACTGCAAGGTAAGGACGCGTGATAGAGCGTCCACCCTCATATTTTCTACGTGGGCCAAAGTAGGCGGGAGAAATGAGAGCCACCGGGCGCTCACTGCGCCATCTTCCTGATAATGTGAAAAATACCAAAGCTTCCCCCCCCCCCGAGATGCCCGCCAATAGAGCTAAGTGGTAGATATGAATAGCTTGCCGTTTGAACGCTGAAGGAGGTACCTCTCGGTGGCTCAGTGGTTAACGCCTCGCATTCACGACGCGGAGGTCCCACGTTTCATTCCGCGCGGCGGAGTGTTTATTCTGAGATTTTTTTTCTTTCTTGCATTGCCATACATATGGATACGTACATATACACGGTGCATGTCATCAACGCCTACGCCCACGCCGGCGGCAAAATACAGCTGAGAGTGTCTATATAATTGCTATCACAATAAAAATATCTTTACTCGATCTCATGAAGATAAGTCAGATGACCTACGATTGCCGAATTACTATGCATAATAACACTAACAATGAAAACGAAGAGTTCCCTATATTTTTTGTCACATTTCTGTCCGTCATTCGCGCCGGCACATCATTTTTATGGTGAGTTCACAGAAACACTGGGAACATTCTTTTCGTTTTTGGAAGAATCATAATCATGAAGTTCGTTGAGTTGTTCTTTACAATAAATTTGCTTCCAAGCGCATTTAGAGCTCTCTCGCCCGTCAAGCACACTGTAGATTTGTCGAAATGAAAAACGAAAGTTTACGAAAACGCGGAACTTACAAAAATAATAATTTGCCTCTAAATACTGTCTCTCTCGTACACACATACACACACACACACACACACACACATATATATATATATATATATATATATATATATATATATATATATATATATAAGGTGTCCCACGTAACTTGAGCCAGAAATTGAGTATATGAGTGTATAACTCATCCCCTGATGAATGAGGCCGCCTCCCGAAACTGTTGGGAAATAAATATATTTATCCTTGTTGACAATGCTCCCGTTCTGCCATATCCCTTACCTTCACGAAGACTAACTGGCCCATTGAATTATTACTCCCACGATATATATATATATATATATATATATATATATATATATATATATATATATATATATATAACAGACAATAATGCCAAGGAAGGTATAGGGAAAGTAATTAGGCCAATTTTAATGTAAATTAGAAGAATGAAAAGTGGGTGAAAAGATAGATGAAAACACGTTTGATGCGCCGTGGGCAGCATCAAACGCGTTATTCGAAGGTCGCAGGTTCGTATCCTGCAAACGGCGAGTTGTCTTTTCACCCACTTTTCTTTCTTCTACTTTACATTACAATCGGCCTAATAACTTCCGCTATACCTTCCTTGGCATTATCGTCTGTTAGATCTTAATAATATTGTGTAAAAACACAAAAAAAACGAGCCCTTAAGTATACACTTGTTTCCCTTATATATATATATATATATATATATATATATATATATATATATAAGAGAAAGAAGTCTATACGTAAGGGCTCGCATTTTTGTGTTTTGACACAGTATTAATGAGATCTAACAGAAAATAACGCCAAGGAATGTATAGGGAAAGGTATAAAAACCAATGCAGTATAAATAGCAAGAAAGAAAAGTGGGTGAAAAAATCTCTTGCCGTGAGTAGGAATCAAACCTACGAGCTTGGAATAACGCGTTCGATGCTCTACCACTGAGCTGTTTGATTCCTGCTCAGAGCAAGTTGTTTTTTCACCTACTTTTTTTCTTCCTATTCACAATACATTGGTTCCTATAACTTCCCCTATATATATATATATATATATATATATATATATATATATATATATATATATATATATATATATATATATATATATCACATTGAAGGCATATTTTGTATTGGTATTGCAATTTCAAGCAATGATAGCTGGCATCAACGTGGAATGCCAAAAACTCTCCTACCTCCGAGAAATAACGCACAATAAAATTGATGATAAGAAAAATATAACTAGTGCCCATCATGCCCGTCCGCGTGCAGTGTCGTGTTATTGTGCTGATAGGGAAAATATTGGCACCACCTGAACTTCTCACTCTCATCTATTCCTTCAAATTCATTCAAAAGGAAAGTAAAACAATTGGTGGACAACCGCTGCCCATTAGGTGACGCGTCTTCCTTACCACCTTAGACAATGCTCAGGCTCTTATCACCTGAGACAATGGTAAAGGTAACCCTGCGTACGACTAGAACTAACACAAGATATATAACACTCCTCCCACATTCCTTTGCAATAAACTCATGACCCTCTATCCCCAGTGACTTCGAAGCTACTGACCACTGCGGCAGTCAGATCTGCATTGCAGCAGAGGGTGCTAAGAATCTCTGGGTGCGGACAGGCCGCCAATGAAACCTGGTGTTGGCAACGTTTATTGCTAGAGCCTTATCTAGTGAGACAAGTGTATCTGTACTATTCAAGGAGCTGCAGAGTGTAAAATGGGATGTATTAGGGCTCAGTGAGGTTAGGATGACAGATGATGCCTATAGTGCTACAGATTGGGCACGTCCTGTGCTATTGTGGCTTGGCTGACAGAAGAAAACTGGATGTGGGATTTGTTATCCACAGAAACATAGGCGGCAACATAGAGTAATACTATAGCTGTAATGAAATGGTGGTCGGTATCGTAATCAAACTAAATAAGAAAAAAAAGATGAAGGTGGTACAGGCTTACGCGCCTACATCCAGCTATGATGACGCGTCAGTTGAAAGATTCTATGAAGACGTGGAATCGGCAATGAGTAAGATAAAAACACAGTGTACTGTGCTGATGGAAGACTTCAATGCAGGGGTGGGGAAGAAGAAGGCTGGAGACCAGGCGGTAGGAGATTAAGGCATGGGCAATGGAAATTCCATAGAGGAGCTGTCAGTTAATTTGCAGAACAAAATTTTTTACGGATCTTGAGCACCTTATACCGAACATGAGGGAACCTTATGTGGACATGGAGGAGCCCTATAGGTAAAAGTAAGAACGAAACAGACTTTATATTGTGTGCACACACAGACAACGTGCAGGATCTGGAAGATCTTGGCAAGGTACGATGCAGTGACCAAAGATTTATATGGTCTCTAATTCGCCTAAACTTGAAGATAATACGACAGAAACTGAGACGCATAAACCAATCAGGGAACTAGCACTAAGAGGGAAAGTACAGGAATTCAGAGTCTCGCTTCAGAACAGGTTCTCGGCTCTTATCGAGGAAACCAGCCTTAGCGTTGACAAAATGAATGATGACCTGTGGAGTATTGTTACGGAGTGTGCAGTGGAAGTTTGAGGTATGGTAGTTAGGAATAATACTGGCAAGCTGTTCCAGGAATCGAAGAACCTCATTATTAAGCGTCAAAGCATGAAAGCCTCAAATACAGCAGACAAAATAGAGTTGGCAGAGCTTTCGAATTTGATTATTAAGCGTAAGGTATTCGACGTAAGAAGGTATAACATGGAGAGAATTGAACACGCTCTGAAAAGCGGAGGATGCGTCAAAGCAGTGAAGAGGAAACTTGGCATAGGCAAAATTCAGATGTATGCACTAAGGGACAAGGAAGGCAAAATAACTACCAATATGAATAGGATAGTTAAAATGGCGGAAGAGTTTTAAAAGAATCTGCATAGTAGCCAGGACAACCATGACCTCACTTTAAGAACTACCAGTAACCCCAATAATAGAAGTCAGAAAAGCCTTGGAGAGCATGCAAAGAGGCAAAGCTGCTAAAGAGTATAAGCTAACATCAGATAGGCTGAAAGATGGAGGATATATTGTGTTAGAAAAACTAGCCACCCTGATTACAAGGTGTCTCCTAAAAGAAAGAGTACTAGAATCTTGAATGAATGCGAACAATATCTTAATGCACAAGAAAGGAGATGACAAGGACTTGAAGAAAAACAGGCCGATCAGCTTGCTCTCCGTCGTATACAAGCTATTTACAAATGTAATTGCTAACATAGATAAGACAACATTGAAATAAAATCAATAAAGGAACAAACAGGGTTTCGAACTGGCTACTGAACAATCGATCACATTCATACTATAAGATCAGGTAATTTAGAAATGCTCAGAATACAGCCAAACACTATAAATAGCCTTCAAAGATTAGGGAAAGGCATTTGATTCAAAAGAAACATCAGCAGTCATGCAGGCACTGCGGAATCAGGGTATCGACGAAGCATATATAAACATCCTGGAAGAAATCTAGAGGCGATCAACTGCTACTGTATTGGTTCATAAGGAAGCAACAGAATATCAATCAAGAAGAATGTAAGACAGAGGAATACAATCTCTCCAAGGCTCTGAAAAACACCTGTAAGCGTTGGTAAATACCACGTGCTTACAGGTGTTTTTCAAAGCCCTAGAATTGGAAGAGTTAAGAATAAGAGTTAATGGAGAGTACTTCAATGTTTGCGCTTCTCCGATGACATTGCATTGCTGAGTAACTCAGGGGACAAATTGCAACTCATGATCACAGAGTTAGACAAGTAGAGCAGGAAGATAGGTCATAAAATTAATCTGCAGAAAACGAAAGTAATGTAGAACAACCTCAGAAAAGAACAGCGATTCGAGATGGGCAATAGTGCACTAGAAGTTGTAAAATACTATGTCTACTTAGAACAGGTAATAACCACGGAGCCGTACTACGGGACCCAATTAACTAGAAAAATGGGGTGGAGCACAATTGCAAGTACTCTCAAATTTCGACAGGTAGAGTGCCACTATCCTTCAAGAGGAAGGCATATAACAGCTGCATCTTGCCGGTATTCACCTACGGAGTGAAAGCCTGGAGGCTTACAACGAGCGTTGAGCTTAAAATGAGGATGACGCAGCAAGCGATGGAAAGGAAATTGATAGGTTTAACCTTAAGAGACAAGAATAGAGCAGAAGGGATCATGGAAGAAACTGGAGCTAAGGATATCATAATTGAAATTAAGAAGAAGAAATGGGCATGGGCCGGGCAGGTAATGCGTTGACAGGATAACCGCTGGTCATTAGGGTAACTAACTGGATTCTCAGAGAAGGCAAGCGGGTAAGGGTGAGACAGAAAGTTAGGTGGGCAGATGATATTAAGGAGTTTGAGGGTATAAAATGGCAGCAGCGAGCACAGGACCGAGTTGACTGGCGGAACAATTGAAATGCCTTTGTCCTGTAGTGGACGTAGTCATGCTGCTGCTGCTGCTGCTGCTGATGATGATGATCATGATCATCATGATGATGATGATATAACCACATATTGGCTTAGGGGCCTTCGCTAAGCCAATGTTTGGTTCTATACCTTGCACCTACCGCTAGCACCCGGTCCTCTAGCACTTTGCCTCCATCGAAATGTGACCGTGTCGCACCCGGAATTCAGTGGCATGAACTTCAGGGCTACCCTTCAGCACCATAACAATGAGTCCACCGCTGTGATAAAGGTGTGAGGTCAAAGTGTCGCTCTACAACCGATCCAAAGACGTTTGTGTTTTTATATTGTATTATTGCGAATTACCTGCATCAGCTGCAGAAGACAGAAAAGCTAATCACATTAGTATGTGAAACTCAAAAGAGACACTAAAAAATAGCAGGGTGGGTAGAATTAACACAGACCGCGCGGCATTTCACAGCGAGGCCTTTGTGTCTTTCTCGCAGGATTAAAGAAGGAAGCGACTGTTACAAGTGAAGGTTTTTCATTATTGCTATTGGTACGAGAAACTTTTTTGCTAGTGGGTGGTAGTAGGCATCTTTAATGTTATCTCCGACGAGGTGATATAAAAGACCGAGTGCTGTATTTTGAAAGCCGTTGTTCTCTCACAAAAAACCATATCGGTTGTGCTGTTATGCCGAAAAGGCTGAGAATTGCAAAGATACACACACACACACACACACACACACACACACACACACACACACACATATATATATATATATATATATATATATATATATATAGAGAGAGAGAGAGAGAGAGAGAGAACATAGCATTGAGTTGATCGATACGTGGGGTTTAACGTCCAGAAACCAAGATTATTAGAGACGTAACAGTGGAGAGCTCCAAACCTTTCAACAAACTGGGGTTCTTTAACGCACACCCAAAGCTGAGCACACGGGCCTTCAGAATTTCCGCCTCCATTGCAATAGGAAACTTTGCAGTTCTCAGCGTTTTTCGGCATCACTAAAGCGATATTGTAGCTCCGTTCAATGGTTTGTACGTATTACCTCGTTAAACAAAAAAGAATAATACATTTATTTCGGAATGGCAACGTTGTTATTATTCTAGGAGATGAGCTAATGTTACCATTCATTCAACAAAAACAAAAAAACCAGCTACTATTTCACGAAAGAGAGCCAGTTAAAACGAAAACATTGCTTAAGACATGACGAAATTTTTATTGTTTGCCTTTTGCTAAATGAATACAACTTTGACACTCTCGTGAAATAGGCACGTCGAGAACAGATTTTTCCTGGAGTATATTTGCTGAGGTATGCACAGCGACCCTTTTTTTAAACCTGAGTGTACGTGATTCGCCCACCGAGTCAGATCAAGTGCCTGTTTCGGGTGGTCTGATGTCCGTTTCCCGGAACAGCTATGGAGAAGACAGCTGCACCAGACTGTTGATCGACGGAATGCACGTATTCTCATTCATTTTGCCGCTGTGCTTCGTTAAATGCCGCTTACTGACTCGGCTATCGCCGCTTACGTAGTCAGGGTAGAGAAATTGGCTGATGTATTTTGATACCTGCAAGAGGCAGTGTACACGAGCGGTCCAAAATTTTAAGTGTGAAAACCAACAGAAACACGTGTCCATCACGGTAACGGACAGTTGAAGTTTCTTTATGATTGTGGAGGAATAACTTCCAAAAACCAGCATATAAATATGAGAGATGCCGTAGCGGGGGGCACCGGAAATTTCGACCACCTGGGGTACTTTAACGTGCACATAATTCTGAGCTCACTGGCCTCAAGCATTATCGCCTCCAACGAAAATGCTCGGCTGCTCACCGGCGGGTGAGCAGCCGAGTGCCTTAGACACTCGAGCACCATGGCAGGTCACAGTAGAATTTTTGTTAGCTGGCTAGAAATGGCATTTAAATAAAAAAAAGTTAAAAAAATGGCACATACCAGTTGCAGTGGAAATCGCTTATAAACAAAGCACGAATGAGGAAGGTTCATACGTTACTTTATAATCAGCACAATGTTACGAGCCAGACGTATATTATGCCGTACATGGCTTCCATATCTTGATTATCATGTTCGGACCTGACATATACCTTCACTGTTTATTCAGGTCACGCGATACCAGCTTTGGTGTTATTAGAGCTTGAAAAATGGGGTCGAGTGCGCTAAAGGCTCAGCATTTTGTCATTTGGCATTTTGTCAAGCATGTCATAATTATGATGTTTGGACAAGGCATTTACTTTTGTCGTTCTTTAACATCGCGCAATACTATATTTGGTATATGTGAAGCTAGCAAGACGGCTGTGAGCGCATCATGAATGTGGTATGTTTCCACGTTTTTACATGACGCGCTTGTCGTGATTATCATCTTTGCTCCAGTCTTCTGCCATCGTCATCCATTGACGTCACGTAACACTAACTTGGTATACGTGAAGCTAGCGAAATGACAACGAGCGCACTATAAGCGTATCATGTAGTCGTGTTTTACATTACGGGCACGTCAGCATTATCATGTCTGGACTTGTCGTTTACCTTCGTCGTCCGTTCGCATCACATAACCGCAAAGTTAGTTTATGCGAAGCTAGCGAAACGGCTGTGAGCGCATCATGAGCATGGCATGTAGTAATGTTCTTAAATTGCAGGTATATCACGATTATTTTTGTTTGCACCGGTCATATACCTTCGTCATTGATTCGCGTCACGTAACACTAAACTTGGTATATATGGGAAGCCAGCGAAACGGCCGTGAGCACACTATGCGTGTAGCATTTAGTCATCTTTTACATGACACCTATATCATGATTATCATGTTCGGACATATTTACCTTCGTCGCCAATTCACGTAACGTGATGCCAAATTTGGTATGTGTGGATTCAGCGAGACGGCCGCTCGCACGCTTTGAGCGCGGGATGTAGTCTAGATGTAGTCTTGATATGACACGCATGTCAAGTTGATCTTGTTTGTACCAGTCGTATACCTTCATCATCAATTCAAGTCACGTAATATTAAATTTGGTATTTGTTAAATTAGTGAAATGACCGTGAGCGCACCATAAGCGTAGTCATGACTTACATGACATGCATGTGATGATTTCCATGGAATGGAATGAAAAAACTTTATTTCAGTCCTGCAGGACGCGCTTAGCGCGTAGCGGGCGTCTCCCACGTAAAGACCGACAGGGAGTATACCTGGCGGCCGCTTCGTGGGCCTGCTGGACGGCCCATTGCGGTCGGCGAGAAGTGAGCTCCTGAGGGACCTCTTCCACTTGCTTCAAGTATTTCCATGTTGGGGTCTGTTAATTATGTTTGTCATGCAGTGATTTCATACCACACCAGTCTTGCAATATGGGAATGTGAATGAAACCACCGCAAGAGCAGCAAAACTATGAAATGTAAGTCATGATTTTCATGACATACTTGTGAATATTTTCATGTTGTGACTAGTCAGTAATTCTTGTCATAGAGTTATGTATTTTGTGACATGTTGGTTTGGGTAAATGTACCATTATCGAAATGGCCAGGAGAGCTAAAAGTTGCAGGTGGATAGATAGATAGATAGATAGATAGATAGACAGATAGATAGATAGATAGATAATAGATAGATAATAGATAGATAGATAGATAGATAGATAGATAGATAGATAGATAGATAGATAGATAGATAGATAGATATATAGATAGATAGATAGATAGATAGATAGATAGAGTCAAAGTTGCCGAACTTCGCTAAGAAATACTTCGCACCTAGAAAATGCAGCTCCCGTACTTTAAAACTTGAGTAATCGCGTAGCATGGTCACCAACGGAAAACTTGGTGGGCAGCATGCGCATTATCGTTAGCTGTGTTTTATCGACTTCGTGGGTGTTTCGGCGGTTGAGATACATGTTGCCTGCACAGTGTTCCGTGAGGTTCCTTTCTTCAGATGTAGCGATAAGGCACCGGCCTTATCGCTACAAAGTAGAGATGGCAGGAACAATAGCTTGCTTCGCAAGGCGGTGACGCTCTCTCTTGCGAGGCGCAGGAGTCAACTACGTGTTTCCGAAGCATTATGTGATGTAAAGTATAGTATTGGTAGTTATCGCTGGTTATTGCTGGTAATAGCATTATTTAGACCTTGCAAATTTCTTTTCGTCTGCTTTTGAGCATTACTAGCCTTTTTACGGGCCTCTAAGGGCCACGCACTTAAAAAATGCTTCCCTCTGTAAGGAAGGCTGTGTGAAGCCGCTTCTCATGTACAAGCCTACTTAGAC
The DNA here is from genome assembly GCA_013436015.1 of Rhipicephalus annulatus. Classification (NCBI taxonomy): domain Eukaryota; kingdom Metazoa; phylum Arthropoda; class Arachnida; order Ixodida; family Ixodidae; genus Rhipicephalus; species Rhipicephalus annulatus. The sequence goes on along the minus strand of WOVY01010886.1, from coordinate 211,887 downwards.
TTTTTCATGTAGACATCAATTTCACATGGCAATTATTTTTGACAATATGCGGCTTTTCCACGCACATGCTCTTGCAGAGACGAATATTTTATACACCTCAATCATGCGACTCGCTTTATTTTTCTTTGGTGGTTTTGCGAAAACAACAGTGGTGTAACCTAACATGCGGTCGTGAAAAGAGGCGAATGTAGCGCAACCTGACTGAGGATTACACGAAACTCGACTGGTCCACCACATTCATATTTCGTATTAAAGGAAATAACGCAGCGACTCGACTTAATTGTTTTTGCAATTTAACGTCCTTACAAGCATCTGCGAATGTGGAAGAATGGAAATTTCAATAAATTGGCACACTTTGAAATGAAAATATCAGCAGCTCACAAACGACGAAGAACAGTGGAGAGTGAAGGAGCCAATAGTACGGGGGCGTTTACCCGCCTAACTTTTCAAAGCACGCATTCTCGCAACTGCACTGAGCTCTCTGTTCTTTCCGTCGTTACAGGGGACGACGGCACCTCAAGACGCCTCACTGCAACTTTCATCTTGAGGTCCTACACTACTCGCTATTGGGTTTCGTGAAAAGAAAGAAAGAACAGAAAAAGAAACAAGAAAGAAGAAAAGAGAAAAAAAGAGACGAAGAAAGAGAGCAGGGAAGAATATCATATCTCGAGCACTTTACAAGCGCGCATTTTCTTCGATCACGCGTCACTACTGCGACGCATTTGCATGTGTGCTTTGGCAGCGTTAGTGCGTCATCGAGGAATCGTGCTAATGATCACTGCACTCCCGAAAGAAGACTGTTCGAGTATAAAATCATAATTATCCTCCCAACAAAGACGTGTGGTCGCATTCAGCCGATAATGTGAGCAGCGATTAAATGTGGCGCCATCGAGCCATAAGTGCATAAAGAACCGGTGTGTGTGAATACACCGTACACTTCAGATAATACACTTGGAAGTTTCGGCCTAAGAGCGATTGAATCATTTTCCCTTAAAAAGCGAACAAGAACAGTGCGTGAATAATAGGTCGAAAAACTTCATATAAAAAACGCTGGACAAATTGGCATACGTGTAATTCCTGTACCAAGGTGAATATTTTCATCATGTCTGTGATATTTATAGGCGTTCCTTACTTAAAAGGGAGTATTATACGAAGCAAATGTGACGAATCTTACTATTTGCTTCTACCACCACCACCACTAGTACTACAACAACAACAACAACGACTACTACTGCTACTACTACTACTACTACTACTACTACTACTAAGTTTACTACTACTAATAATAATAATGATTGTATTATAATAAAGTAATAATAATATTACGGCTACGTCTAAAAGAGTCACATCTTCGGTCTATGTTCCGGGATAAAAGTCAGTGTATAGGCTAAGGAGAAAGGGCTCCAGGTTCTTAAAGTTACCCTCTTAGTCTAGCTTCCACGGTACATCTCAGAGGGATCGAATGGCTTGTCGGCCTGCGATGTAGTCTTTTATCTTCAAATGGCTGAATGGCAATATTGGTTTTTGTGTTTTATTGGCCCAGGCACAGTCAGAGCAAATGACACTGTTTGGGAAGTCAGTCTGTTTAGTGTGTTGTGCACTTGAATAGGGTCATGGGACAAGCAAAAGGTGCATTTCAATTACCTTCTATCGCGAGAATCTTCATTTATCATGCTGCATGCTCGTCACTTGGCTTAAATGTCTGCAGTTAGGCTGAAGTCCTCGCGTACAAAACCATCGCCTGTGTATACGCTCCAATGACTGGGTGGTATCTTGAGTATTGCCGAGCACTTGTTCTCTTTTGCTTAATTTTTGAGTTAGCATGTCATAATCCTTGAATGGAGCTGCTATACACAATGCAGATGGGATGTGCCTGAGTGAATATAAATAGCCCGCTTGCTAACAATGCATGCATTGTCGTGGTGCTTTGGTATCTAGCACCAAACCAGTGCAGATCCGGATAGGGCAACCGTATGGATTATATAAAAGAACTTTCACCCTGTTTTCTGTTGAGTTATCAGGCATACTCTGGGCATCGACCGCAAGTCAGCAGTTGAGAGACGTGCAATGTCACCTTTGAATTGGCCCAGGACGTGGATAATTTACGTTCACGTCTAGTCTAGCAGCGTACTGCTCCAAGTTCTATCCCTTTCGGGCTAGACAAGCCATCCTAAATAATGGTCATGAGAGATGCAGTGTATTGTTTTATAGGTTTCTGTTTGACGTATTACGGCGTCAGAACTAAATATGAGCTGATTAAATGGAGGACAGTGTGCATAAGTGAAAAAGACGTGAGAACTTACGAGTAGTAATTGTAACATGGTTCTCAATGTCGTAAGAACAGTCGGTTTGATATGCATAAAATGCATATGTTGCTAACTTAGGCAATGAGTAGTGAGGTGGCATATGAACAGAATATCACTTGCCAAAGGACTGTAAGGTGTACGAATTACACATAACTAATGATAGTTGGAAGAAGCCTAATTACCAAAACGGTGTCCTTAGGTAGCATGCCATCAAGGCAAAAACAAAACGGTAATATCTTAGCGACATTCGCTTGACAAAGAATTAAATATCACTTTACAGAATGAATAGAGTCTATCACTAGAAAGCACTTTCCTCGAACCTAAAATACTTTTCGCGACACTCCCAAGCCTATGTAAAGAGCGATAATTCTGCCGCCTCATTCATCAGAAAAGGGAGGCTCGCTACCAATGAGTAAATAATTGTGCGTACCACATATAATTTCTACTCAAAATCGGCAGAATATTTCTCGAGATGGTTCAATTAAATGCAATGACAAAAATCCGTAAATAGGAAATGTGTCATGCCGACGTTTCTACAAGCGGATTTTTCTTTCTTAAAACTAGAACAAAAAAAGTGGGGGACCCTTGAGCTTCGCCTTTAGGAGTTGAACGCGATTGCGAAATCTCGTCCCTAGTGCGCCCTTCAACCGGCAAGTGCTTACTTATTATTATGTTTTGTTACATACACACGCACGCACTCACACATGCACACAGTAAATTGTACCAGCCCGCGCGCGCGAATGGTACATACAGGTTTTTTTTAATCAAAAGCAAGAGACGCATGGCCTCCAAGACACACACCACGCGCTCGCCATCTTGGAGGCCATAAATATTCTCCCAATGCCTCACGAATGGCACAATATCTAGCGTTTGCTGTTTGCACAATCAAGGCTTCTGGCGGCGTTTCCCCAAGAGGACTTGTCTTCCTTAAAACTAGAACAAAACTGATTTGTTAGTGCTTCGTACGCTCTCCTCCTTCCTAACAGGAGCAACTGTAGGTACGGGGGTGTAGGTGACGGGAGGGGGTGGTGACGAATTGTGCCAGTGAAGAGGGAATAGGTGTTTCGTGAATAAAAAGAAGGAAGAGGTAGAGAGGATGGGGGGTACACGTATTGCTGAATCACGGTTGTCAAAAAAGCACTATCTAACAGTAGTAGGTTTGAAATTGCTATAAGAAAGGTTTAACTCTCATTGGTTTTCTCTGTGTACGCACCATACTCAATGAATTAAAGAGCCCTTTCAGATACGTTTATACCAGCTTGCTGGAGTGTATAAAACTTGTGAATAGGGTAGGACACTGTATATTTTTTGTCTCTGGACCACCGAAAGTCTGACTGAAGCAAGTAGGGTTTGAGATGGTCGAAGTGTGAGATGGTTGAAAGGTTTGAGATGGCCGTTTCATGTCCTTGCTACACTTAAATGCCCTGCCACTCTTTAATGGTATTAATAAAATCTTGAGTGGTATTATTGAAATTTTAGCCATTTCTATTTTTGGCTTCAGTCGGTAAATTTGGTCGATGGTCATACAGGCCCATATATCGAATAGCTAAGTTTCTTTATGGATTTTAAAACTCCCAGTCATGCAAAAACTCAAATGATATCTGAATTCGAACATAAGTTCTCTTTTATTCTTGCGTCGTTTTAACGCTGCAGTGAAAGTATATGCTTCCCTGTGCCACGCGAAAATGTCAAACAGGTCGGCAACAGTGAGCGACTAAATATGTGCATGTCGTAGCAGGGACCGAAACGACTTCCAAGCGGGGCCTGTAGTTAACTCTTGCACATAAATTTCTGTGACCATTTATTTTACGCCGTTTTTACAATTTCCGGGTCGCGTTTTCTTGCTGAAGACGAAACACGATGCGAATTGCAACAGCGGTGGCTTTCAAAATCAAAACTTTTTTTAGGTGAACACAAAACATTAACCAATAAAAGTTTGCTAGTTTGCTTCATTTAGCGTATTTTCAACAAAACCATCACAGGGGTAAATTACTGAATAAATATAGGTCATAGTAGGTTATTTTCGTTTGCATTTTGCATGTTTTTTTCATTGCCTCTGTGCATAGGTTGTGCAACACACCTGCCGAAAAAACCTTTTTCTTGTAATGTACTCTTGTTCATTTGATATCGGAAAATATCGGAAACGTTTCCTGCCGCAATCTTTATAAATTAATGGCCTGTTCACCCAATATAACCAAACAATTGATTGCGGTGAAAAACATGTATATATGTGTTCATTTTCAGATTTGAAGCAAGTCCGCCCCTCTTTCATCATAATATAACACAGCTTTTCTCAACCCCTTTCGAAATACACACTGTCATGGCTCACGGGGAAGCTTTAGCCTATGAGGCTTTTTTTGCTCTTTTCAGCCCCAAAAATTTCACACAGTAACTTTACATCTTATATACAAAGATGCAATTTTCGATGGGAACGAAACCGCACATGATCTAGGGCTAATACGACTGCTTCTTATGCGAGTGTGTGTAAAAAAAGAAAAAAAAACATTCACGTGCGAAAGAAGAGAAAAAGCCGAAAGGTGCTGTAAATGAGAAGAGTTAAACCTAGAAATACCCTGGGAAGCGTGGGCCAGCGTTAGGGGTCTCTAATTCTTAGGAATTTTTGTTCTCAAACCCCGCCTATCATATGTGTACCGTCTGGACCAATGCGGACACTCTGTGAAGAGGCACGGTTGCTTTTTAACAAATTTCATGTCCCCGTTGTACTTTACACCAAAGCTATGAGCACGCGAGAAAGAAAAAAAAAGAGAAAAAAAGGCTGCAATACGTGCAAACTAGAAGTGCCGTTCTGTCCCAAATGTCTCGCCTATCTGTTTGTGTCAACATCTAAAATGAGGCAAACAGAAGCAATATATTACCGGGCACTCTTAATTTCACTCAGAGTGAATGAATTTACCGAATAGGCAGAGAGAGAGAAAAATATTGTATATAATAACAGTGATGTTAATTAAACGTAAACATTTTATTACACATTGGAACAGGGAGGGAGGAATTAGGGCAGAAAAGAAATACGAGAAGCCCAAACGAAGTGAAATTTACCCTAAAAGTACCTGAAACCAGCAGTCGTCTGATCGTGAATTAAACGCACATCTGTCTCGGTAGCTCCGGGGGTCTAGCATTGCGCTGCTGATCAATTTCGAAGTCGTAAGGTTCACAGCAGCCACGTCGGCTGTATGACAGCTAGTTCGAAATTTAAAAAAAACGATCGCCTTCATAGTTATTTCTTGGCGAACGTTAAAGAACTCAGAGTGGTTGCGATTGATCTAAAGCTACCAAGTATATGGCATGCCCTATATTAAGACAATTGGTTAGGCATGCATTTAGGCATAATCTATATTCTTTCGTTACTGTAAGTCTGCGTTGGTCAGGAACTTGAACCGCACAGATATATGCGTGTTTGCTAAGCTTCATTGGGAACCCTGGTTCGCAAATTTCTGTTTAGACAATTGATGATTGTAGAGTAATCTGACTTCCTATTACTTACCTCGCGGTGCTTTATAAAAGCCCTTCGAAGTAAAATAAAGCAACTCGCATGGGTCTATACCTATACCACGGACAAAATAAAGTAGTAACTCAAATATTTATTTGTAATTTACTTAACCTAATATTAGTATAGCGCTGCCCGAACACAACTCACTGTGTGGTCTCTTTTATTGCAACGACTGTCGTATAGGAACAACCCTTGACACGGGACGTGCTTCATTCGTTCTCTAAACGACAACGTCATTCATCAGAACCGTGAAAGCAAACACATATGAGGCGTTCATAGTCTATTGTGCTTCATAGTTAGTGTCGCTTAGCCTCTACAAAAATTGTTTTTCGCTATACTTCACTGCTATACTTTTCGCTATCTTATACTGCCAGACAAGACAATCCGGTGACGAGACACTGCGATCTGTGACGATGTCAGTTAATTGTGCACTAATGCTCATTTTCGGTCTCCTTAGCCATCCCAACATACCATAATCCTAAACAGCACCCTCGGTGCATGGGAATAGCGTCCAAAATTATTTTTCGAACACATTCCGCGCTTTCACTTTCATAGAAGCTGCATAAATATAACGCTAAAGCAAAACACACACACACGCACACGCATTCACACACGCACGCGCACACGCATGGACCGTGATGCCAGCCTATGACAACTTTTCATCTTTGGATGGGCCCTTGAAAATTCCCCAGATTACAAGAAGAATTCATGATGAAATATTGAGCGTGCAAACTAACGGGATACAAGAGAGGAGACAAACGAGCGCAGACTGAAACTTGGTTTAGTTAACAAAGAGAATGTACACCAGAAGAGGAGAAAGGGTAATAAAAGAAAGAATGTTACACTGTGATAGAGTGTCAGACACTTGATCATGGTGGAACCTTCTTCTTTGTGTTTCCCTTTCCCTTCTTGTATTTCTGTTATACATTATCTTCGTTGAATAAACCAAGTTTCAGTCTGCGCTCGTTCGTTTCCTCTCTTGTGTCTCGTTAGTTTGCGCTCCGAATATTTCATTATGAATATATGTCAACTAGCCCATGTATCAACCCTTCTACAAAAAAAATCCCAATCATTATTCAAGCTCATTTACTCTTGAATAAGCATTAACATATGGTCTGTGATGAAGTTTTTCTAAATATTCGCAAAAAACAAAGCTACATAATAGCCACCATATCAGGTACCTTTTCTACATGTTTTGTGAAGTTACACATGAAGCGCTTGCAAATGTCACCAGTAGCTCCACAAAGAGATTCATCTATTCAAGACATAGATGTGGTTCTTCGAGTAAACTGCAAGAGCTCAATTCATGTTCTTGCAGTTAGTGAGGTGAAGGTATGTTTTTAATTTTTCGCATTTGCAAACACTGTCGCTTATAGTGAGCAGATGTCCATGGGCCCTCTTTGAATGGCTGATAATACGCCCTCGCTCTGTACTTCCTATCAGCTCCCCATTAAGCCAAAAAATTTTGTTCTTTTTTGTTTTTATGTGAAGGACACGGCGGAAACACCGAAAACATCCGCACAGTCTTCTTGTCTATCTTCATTACGCCATTTCCAAAGTATTAAACGCGTACCACTTTACTTATTTTACACTGATACTTTTGCTCTACATGTTCCTCTTTGAGCCTCCTGGCTAAGTTATTGCGCATAGAGACATTGGTCGGCGAAGACACGCAGTACACGTTAGGTTGCAATGGCACGTGTTTATGAGCACTACGAGACAAACTTTATTCTTTTATTACAGAGTAGCAACAACTCAGGGTGCTCATAATATGCGCGTTTATGCCTAACTGTTACTACGACAGAGTTCTGTATTGCACTCGGGGAGGGCGCCTCGATCCCCAGAGTGTGGGACACGTCTTATCGTGGCTTCTTGATATTTTCTGCAAATTCACATGAACATAATATTCCACGGCAAGAACACTGTGATAACTGACACCGTGAAGGCTTTTAGGGAGTGTGCTGTGTTTTTTATTAGCTCTAGTTTCTTTTATACTGAGATACATGGGCATTTTTTTCTTCTGCAACGGTGGCCCATGGACGTGAGCATAACCAGGTCTCAGCCAAGCTAAGTGCGGCCCCATCGAGGCCGGCCCGGTAAGCTCGACATTATGGTGCTACCACTACTGCACCAGCCGCACCTTAGGGACACAAGTGTGAGAGCAGAATGGCCGCCGAAAAGTGGAGGCACCAAAAGTTGTACAGCAGGCCCTCCGGAACACGACCAACGCGGATGAACGACCACAGCGTAGCTGTGGGAAACACAGCAGTGCGTCGCTCGGTGGTAGAGCATGCCGAAGGAGACAAGTGGGCGATGACATGGACACCCGGGAGACCAACGACGATGAAACCGAGGCTGACAATGACAAAAACAGTGACGCTGAAAACGAAAGCGAATAGTGGCCCATATAAGCCGAGCGGAAGCCGAACAGGCAAGTGAAGTCTGAGCAGCTTCACCTTGAGCGGTTCAGTCGCAGTTATTTTGCACTCACAATCAGGCTACCTTATATGTACATGTGCAGTCTATATGAGCTGCAGTAGAAATGACCATGCAAAGCTGAGAACTTGCAGAATCGGCTATTTTTCGCTACGACTCGGCTGCGAACAGTATAAAGGTTACAGTAATAGATGACGAACATACGAAAATACTTGCGGTGCTTACGCGTTTGCCTGAGAAAAAAGTCACAGTTTCGCCCCAAGGGCGAAGAAATGAAGGCATTAGCAAAAACTTGGAATGCAGTGCTGAGAATGGCAAGCACATCGAAACGTGCAACACGCTACTGACGAACAAAAGATGGACGAAAACAACATACCCAGGACGAGAGTGAACTAACAACGTTTCCTGCTAGACACTTAACGCGCTGTTTAGAAAAACGATGAGCGAAACGTAATCACAAGTACAGATGAGTGCAAAATATCAAGTGCCCCTCTTGCTATACTTTACAGTGTATGAAAAGCACGCTATTTTCGCAAACGGGGCCTATTTAGCAAGCGCAGTGACCATTGTGAGCCTTGCAAATAACGCAAGCGTTCCGGTGAAAGCTGAAGGCACACTATTCTCCCCACCGAAGGATAAGTGCGTGCATACAAGCTTTTCGTCCCCTCCCACATTTGCGGGGCGAAGTAAACGTGTAAAGTACGCGCGCGTTGGCGCACCGTGGAGGGCTGGGGGCCAAGCGCGGGTGAATTTTTCTCCTAATTTTTTATATATGTAGATACATATACACATAGAGAAAATGATGGTAACGGCGATGGTTAATAAAAACCAGCCGAGACTATCCATATCATTGCTATCGCACCAAAAGTGTGGGTGAGTCCGTTGGATGAAGTAAGCATTGAAAGATCTGGAGTAGTCATGGCGTCATCAAAGTGCATCCTGGTCAGACCATTGAATATTTAATTGATTACTTGCAATACGAAACGGCAAAAATTATAGATGCGTGCCTAGTCGGGGCCAACATGCTTCTGCTTACGTTTGACAAAGAAGCGCCCCCAAGAGGCTTGTATTTGACTATGAAATTGCGAAGGTGTATGAAAACTGAGAGAAGGTCAGATCATGTTATAGTTATCATAGATTGGGACGCATTACCAAGTACTGCCCGTCAGAGGAAGTCTGTAAGCAATGTGGATGAAAACACTCTGAGGATTGTGAATGTGATGACGAGCTCTTCTGCGTCACCTGACAAAAAGAGGGTCACATATCACGGAACTGTGCCTGCCCCAGTCGCGTGTCCACGGACATAAAGAAAATGAGCCAAGATGCGCAGGGTCAAAGGGCAGTGAGCTGGTCTTAAACAGTTCCGGCAGGCACACCGAAAAAAAAAATCTAGATCATTCTATGTCTATGAACAAAAAAATCAAATTTTCGCCTAAAGAAAACCAGCAATTAAGGACGATGATAAAAAACATAATGGCAAGACTATACCACCCGAACAATGACCTACGCAAACAAGCACACCGGGGTGCCAACACGAACCGGCTCTGCCACCTAATACCACAAAACACGCGAGTTCAGGGAGTTCTGTTTGGCGATTACAGAGGAAGAAAAAAGCGGCCAACTCAAGGAAACACCAAAAACGAGAAGATATGCAGCCCCTGCAGAACAGGGTGCTTTCGAAATCAACGCCACTTACTGCGCAAAACGCCGCATATGCGCCGATGTTGAATATCCTGCGCCAAAAAAACGTTCCATGGGGATTCGACGCTTGGAAAAAAAAACTATAGGATCAATTTAATACAGCAACGAAAACAAACCCAAATGCAAACAATGTTCAACGGATTTCAGAATTTTTTTGTTCGAAAATTGGAGGAGCCCATGCAACGCAAGAGCGCAGGCTAGAGCTTGCTACAAGACCTACACTTCTTCAACGAAACTGTGACAGTTTAGAACGAAATGGGCGCGCATTAAGAAATAAAATAGGAAGACTTAAACCTCTTGTCATAGTATTGCAGAAGACACGAGGACAGTGTACTCTTCTTAGAGGCTGTCGTACCTTTCAGCAGGCTACTATAGAATACACCAGGATAAAAGGAACGAACAGTTGTGCAGAAAAGCGCTCACTTAATCTCGTAGCTAAGCAAAAAGTTTAGGAAAATTGTGGCCGTGAAGCTTTGCTCGCGTGGTCAGTGGCCTCTGGTTGCAGTCTCCATTTATTACAGACCGTTAACGAGCAAGGATCAAAACGGCTCCTTCACGGGGCTCGGTAAATGGCAGACACAAGCCCTTCTTATCATTGTGGACGGAGATTTCAATGCCTAGCTTCCATCTGGAGGCTCCATAAGGACTGACTCGAGAGGACGTGCTGTACACGAAGCAATAGAAAGTCAACTCTGAACGTGTGTAACACACCAGATACACATAACCGCATAGGGCTACACGAGAAGCAGCAGTACATGACACTTGATTTAGCGCTGGCCAATCCAAGGGTGATAAGGTGTTGGAACGTTCTTTTGACAACATGAGGAAGCAAGAATTTGCCTATAATAATTACGCTAACTTGAAAAGAAGACAAGAGAAAATAGGCAAGTAGTTGTGCTTGACTTGAAAAAAATTCGAGTAGCAACCAGAGACAGTTTTACAGATTTTGAGGAATCGAGCGCTATGATCATGGTGGCGTGACCAGAGGCAAGCGAGACTATACCATGTGGTGACACTACGCATCCCTTGGACGCCTACATTGCAAACCTTTGGCCAAAGGCATATTTTCTGACCGAACATCAACACAAAGAGAAACGCCATCAAGACTTAGTGTATGTTAATCAGCAATACCAATTGGTAAAGAAACACCAAGAACTTCTTGAAAACGACAAATGCAGCAATACCTTCGCAAAGCTTAGACACGAACGCAGCAGCGAAAGGCTGTGGGGGATTTTGAGGAGTCTGCTTGGTAGAAAGAAAGGTGCGCTGGTGCTCGCGGAACTCTTCCTTCGAGAGGACGCTGCAACGCTAGAGAATAGAGTTATTTCAACTTTCTTTTCTCACACTGTGGAAACACCACCGGGGCCGTTGCTTACATTAGCGTTTGGTGGCCCGAATCCTGATCTTGACAAGCCTCTTACATTGGGTGAGTTCATGGCAGCACCGGCACAGGGCTAAACGAGATCAGCTAATAGACACGATGGAGTCACTTGGGCAGAGCTTAGAAATATTAGCAATGAAGCCCTAGACAAACTCTTACCAAATATCAACGAGTCCTGGGAATCCGACGAGGTGCCAGAGTCACTTAAACTATTGCTCATCTACCAATACCAAATATGTGCAAAAACCACACGGTTCCTGCGAATTTGCAGCCTATAGCTCTAACCTCAACCGTCCTGTAAATGAATCAAACGAATGTTACACACGAGAATGCAACACTACATTAAACACGAATGGCTTAGCCTACACCGAGCGCAAGCAGGTTTTCGACTGAACATGGGTACGCATGACTGCCTATGGTTGCTCTGCAGAGTAATAAACAGCAGGTCTGGCGAACGGCTACCAGAATACATTCTAGCTGTTGATATACGTAAGGCTTTCGATAATGTTAAAGAAAAGGTCATAATGACGGAGTTGGTGGCAAGGTACTGAAAACAAAAAGAATACAATGATATTCTCTATTTTCTCCAAAGCAGGATTATCAAGCTCCATGGCAAAGCACCGGGATGGAGCCCCAGAACCTAGCACTTGGATAACATGTACTCTGGGAATGCGTCCTCCAGATTTATATTTTTTTTATTCTAGACATGATACGAAATGCAAAAAAGCTTGTGAGATACGGTGTGTTTTACTATATATGCAGAGTACATAATAGTATGGACAGAAGCAGCGGATCATGCAGACGAGTGAAACATGGAAGCCAAACTTCAAGCAGCAACTCCTAGCCTCTCGAACAAATTAAAATATCTCGGATGACAGTTTTCACCAGAGAACATAGAATTGTTCAGCGTAGATGGGAAATGGTAAGAAATCCACGCAAAAAATTATTTGCAACACACAACGGCGAAACATATGTCACTTTCAAAAAGACAAATTAGAATTTTCGGAGCACAAATAGCGAGCTCGATAGCCCCCAACGTTCGATCTGCCCTTTTAAAAGCAACTGGAATTCGAAGTTGCACAAGATCGGATGGATATCAAATAAGTATAGAGGAACACGGCAGAATGCATGTCTAAGAATTGCAAAAGTAGTCGTAGTCGGGTGGATTTTGTACGGAACACCTGTGTATGATTTCTCTTATAAATGTCTCAGTGGCATTGAAAAGCTTCTCAGAGCAACTTTCCGAACGATCCTTGGACTGCCGAAGCACACGATGAACAAGCACTTGCTCAATCTAGTGCCAAAACCACCAATACGAAACATCATAAGCCAAGCACAATCGCTAACGCGAGTGTCGATTGGGAAGAACACCACAGGGAAATACAGGTCATGGAATGGGATAACCAGGTCCACGCGATGCCAGTGGCTGAGGACCTGCCAACGATGCCACTATGGGAATCGCCTCTAGGTACTCGGATCATACAATGCCCTATTTCCAGGTGCGATGTGAAAGCCTGAAGACTGCTTGAGAGGAAATTGGGTCAGAACAGGACTCGCAACATCATTTAGACTTACACTGATGCTGCAATCAGTGATGAAAGAGCATCTATTGCCTGGGAATGCTCGTTTGCACCACAACACAATTGCTGTAACAGTTGTCAGCTTCCCGAGGGAGCAACTAGGCACGCGGAGTAATGGGTTGGTGTCAATACCATTCCCCCCATTTAAGAAGGCAACGCTAGTCAAACAATTTACTATCCTATTTTTGCAGAATTGTACGAGGCAGTAACTGAACTGACAGCGCCGAGCAAGCGCTGAGGAGGCTGTAGCCAACAACACTACTGCGTACAACAAAATGGGCAGATTCCACGCTCTATGGGAATATCGAAGCACGAATGAGTAACGTTAATAAGTCACTTTAAAATGAGCACTATGTTACGAGTCGGACGTGAATTATGCCGTACATGACTTCCATGTCATAATTATCATGTTTGAATCGGTCATTTACCTTAGGCGCATACTCGCGTCTTGTGGTAGTAAATTTGGTATATGAAAAGCTAGCAAAACGGCCGCGAGCGCGCCATGATTTTAACTTGTAGTCATGTCTCAGATGACTCGCATATCGATATTATCATGTTTGGACGTGTCCTTTACCTTCGACATCTATTCATGTCGCGTGATACCAAATTAGGTATATCTGGACCTTGCGAAATGCTTGCGAGCGCGCTCTGAGCGTAGCATGTAGTAATGTTTTAGATGACATGCATGTCATGAGTATCATGCTTGGACATGCTATTTTCCTTCGTCATCCATTCACGTCACGTAATACCTCATTTTCTATATGTGAAGCTAGCGAAAGGGCCGTGAGCGCATCATGAGCATGGCATGTTGTCATGTTCTTACATGACACTCATGTCATAGTTATTATGTTTGCACCAGTCAAATACCTTTGTCATCCACCCACGCCCTGTAATACCGAAGTTGATAAATATGAAGCGAGCAAAAAAACGGCGAGCGCATCATGAGCATGGCGTGTAGTCATTTTTTCCCGTTAAGGTCTGTCACTTATGTTCTTTATGCAGCCATGTCATATCATACCACTTTTGCGAAATGCCATGTGAACAAAAGCGCCGCAAGAGCAGCAAGACCATGAAATGTAAACTATGAAATTATTGATATTTTCGTAGTTTTCATATTTCATAGGTTTTCATAGTTTCATAGTTTTCATAGTTTTCCCTTTTCATAGTTTTTAACTAGATTGTTGTAAGTTATTTAGCGCAAATAAGAATCTCTACAAACACATAACGAGCGGGTTGGACACGCTCACCGAGTAACTTATGCAAAAGCTGAAATGTGGAATACAGAGGAATAGAGCTGCTTGAGATTCATCGATTTCCAAGCCTGAAGGGATGTACCTGCATAAGCTCGCCCACAACCTTAGAAGTTCGCTGCAAGACATGATGTGCAGCTCGTTTTTTCAACGCCGAAAAAAAAAAAGGCTCGCCAGGATTTGCCCGTGCATTTGCAGTGGCAAAAGTGGTTGCCAGAAGAAATATCTAAAGTCCTTCGTTATGTGTGCCACGGGGGTCTTATCCTAATTACTCTTTCATGCGGAAAAGTGAACGTCAGAAAAATGAAAAGATTTGCAAAAACCTGCTAAGAGAGCACGCGGAGAAAATTTAGGGAAAAAAATTAGGTAGACGCTTTTTGCGGCACATACTTTGGCATGTAGGTGTTTATACACACGCAGGCTCATGAAAGAAGCTTGAAATCATCTGCCCGTCTATCACTGGTAGCGTATTATATAGAAAAAATATAAGGAATATAGTGTTAGCAAGCCATTCGTAGCGTTCTATCCAAAGGAATTGTATTTTCTCGAGACATAATGTCATTGCCCCTATAGCTGGTTGTCATTTTGTTGGATGGTGGCTGGTTCTTGCATCGAGTGTTAATTAGCTTGACGCGATGGTCTGGTAGCTGATGTAGTCAGCTGCTGAACCACAGGTCACGGGTTCGAATCCCTGCTTCGGTAGCTGCATTTTTGATGGAGGCGAAAGTTCTGTATGCCCATGTACTCTGATTTGAATGCATGTTAAATAGAACCCCAGCTAGTAGAAATTTCCGTAGCCCTTCACTATGGTGTTTCTCATAATCGCATAGTGGTTGTGAGACGTCCAATCCCCCACATCAATCAATCATCGTTTGTTGATTATTTGCTCATGCACATTTTTGTTTCATATTGCGTGTGCTCGTCATCATGTATAGGTATATGAGATGCTCAGTCTCACACAATAAACGGTATACTGAGCGCTGTGTGCGATGTGTGTTTTTTAAGTGGAAGCATGTGAATGTGTGCGTGTTTCTAGGCATTCCTACCTTGCACTAAATTACTTGAATTATGAAAAGTTACCAACTAGCCAAGAAGTTCCAATAATCTCTAAATCAAACTGTGAAGTTCACACATATAGGCAGATTTTATTTTGAATAATGAATTATTTATTTAAAAATATAGAATTTTTTTAAAAATTACCACAGATGTTATACTGATCAGTAGTGTTTTTGGAATCGGCGTTCAGCACGTTCATTCCTACAGCACGGAACACGCATGCACTCTACGCGGCTGGTGTCATGGAAGATTGCGCTGCCTGTAATAAAGGTGCAGTTTCAAAAGCAAGTCCGAAACACAAGGACCATTTATCACTCCATGATAATGACTTTCTTCTTTCTTCCTTTCAACTTCACTCTCCAAAACGTGTTCGTTTTATTTGTTTCTGCGCCCAAAAGATGTGCTCCACGTTAAGGCTGAACTTTCGGTAAGCTTTTGTGAACAGTGGCAGTGGGTGAGAGAATCAAAACGCTCCTTTGCTAGCCACAACCGCAAAACCAATTAGCTCAGGAGAAACTGAAAGAAAATGAAAGTCTCCGAAGGCAGAGAAAAAAAAGCGTCCCTGGGCACTGGGGCTGCCTTTTTGTTACCCAATTCGCCTTCCAATCAGGACTGTTGCGAGGCGGACGAAAATGGTCGACAGTGTCCTCATTACCGCCTCTCAAGCCCCACCCTGCTTCGTTCCCGTCGCGCACGTGGCAGCCCTGCAGTCCATCGCAGGCGTGGCAATTTCGTTTTCGCCTCATGAGATACAGTCAGCCATCCAGAGTTCTCGACCCAGGGGCGCTGAAAGGAGGTCCGCAGAGGAATCGTTCTCCACTCGTCGGAACCTCATGGGTGCTGCAAATCGTCCTTGTGGCAGAGGCGCGCTCGATCGCGTCGCAACATTAAGTGTTCTCGCGACGATGAATTCCCTCTGTTGTCTGGCGGAGATCTCGCTTCTCGGTGAATGGGGCTGCCTCGGTTCGGCGTCAGCCGTCGGTGACGAATTGGCGGCAACGAATTTGATGGGATCCAGTACTAGGCGCCAGCGGCCGTTACGCCCGCCTTCTGCCATCGCTGAGGGGGGCCCCGGACTTCCAGCGTAAAAGGGGTTGGCTTGGAGTGAAATAAAAAAACTGTTTATATTAATGCGACATGTTCTACGGTAAAAAAAGAGTGGATAAAAAAGTGATATTCGTTAAGATGTCTGTTCTGTCCGACATGTCACGCTGTGGGGCTGCTCTTCTCAAGCTATAATGTTGGTCTAACAAAATATTCGAGCTACTGATCGCGTGAATGCATCATTTGTAAAACCTGTTCATAATTAGTATACCAATCCCTCATATAATATGATCGCTGTCACTGCTGGCATGCAGTTAAATACGCGGTATGCTCCAGTGTATACACACATGTATTTGAGAAATCCGGGTGTTGAATCGCAGTTTTGAGATGACACGCATATATGCATATGCTTGCGCACATAAGAGCCCCATCTGGTGCAGCCGTTTTTAGTGGTCTGTGGCTTGTAGTGTTTTTCTTGAGCATCAAAAGAGCTAACAGTGCTGCCTGTAAAAAGTTTGGTGGCTAGAAAATCATTAAACGCAACCCCTGTCCTAGATAAAGCTTTCAGAAGATACTCGGAAGCATTAGCACGCCTCGAGGACCAAACACTTTGTGAACAATCAATCTTCGAAGGCGCAACGTACGAGCTTCACATTAGAAAGCGACGATGACGCTTTCAAAGTTTCCACGAACAAACAGACGCGTAGGGCGACTAGGACACTGCCATGTTTGTCCTTTACTCCTCCTTTCTTTCTTCACATCTATATCACAAATAATATTATAATCATAAGAACATACAATTCACGTCTTCTATACCTTCTTTGGCTTCATTACCAGTTCTCAATTGAAGTTGTGTGAAACAAAGTATCCACATTTCTACCTCTTTAAGATTTCATTTCATACTATTTTGTCTCTCCACCTTCCTTCTCCAAAACTTTGCAGTGAACTGGAAATCACGACATTTTCCGTAGGCACAAAAACCAAGGAACCATATTTAGTGAACTTTTAAAGGTCTCTGTCATCAAGTTATGGTAAAATCATTGTATGTTAGCAGCGGAAGAGAAGAAGACGACGATGTTCTGAAGCACTGCCTGTGTTGGATCAGTTCGTAATTTTTCGCTATTTTCCTAGTGTTACAGTTTCTATTACTTGTTTGTGTTTCGTACTCACACCGTGAAGACCTGGAGGTCCCCACCCAAACGGAAAAGCACGTCAGACGGACTTCTAGACTCCCTGTGCCTTACCCGCCACGGCACGGAACATCGCCGCCAGATGCAATCGATGTCGCATATATGGCAGCGGCGGCAGCTACTACTCCTAGAGTCTCTGTGGAAGGTAGGAGGAACTACAGACCATAGCCCTGCGAACAAGAGTCTATGGGATGAACAAGACGGCTCCGATTCTTCAGATGAAAAAGCAGACGATATGGATCAGGCATCCTTCACAGTTGTATCCTACAAAAAATTGGTACTAGCGTCCCTGTTGTCTTCAGGCCTACCACGGATGAAGGAAGCTAATGGAAAGTCAACCCTAACACTGCCGCATCAGCCGTTGTAACGTCGGCTCAAGAGAATGTTTTTAACCATCACCTAAACAAAGACGGAAGCATGATGGTCACAGTTTCGACCCTGCCAGCGGCTAACCGTCCACTAACGGAGACTGAATTAGCAGGCGTACCCGTGGAAGCCCGGCTCCCATACCCTTACACACCAAACTGTGGGAACATACAAGATGTCCCTGTGAGTAACTCAAATGAAGACTTAGAAGACTATCTACGTGGTCACATACGAAAATCACCTCCTCGAGAAGTACAAATCAAGATTTACGCTGATGATATATGCATCTGGAGCGCATCAAAGTCACGTTACATCACCAAACAGTGACTTCAAAAAGCTTTACAGAACATATCCACATATCTAGCACCCCGAGGCATGCACCTTTCACCAGAAAACAGCACAGCCATTGCTTTCACGGGAAAGAAAATGAGCAAGTATGCACTACTCCTCGGTGGACGGCCGCTGACCTATCTACGGTCTCAAAGATTTATGGGATTCACCATCGACAGAAATCTTTCCTGGTCTCTTCAGGTGAAGAAACGTCGAACTAGAATACTAGTAGCAACTCGACTCTTCAAATGCATGGCCGGAACACGATGGGGATGTAGTTGCCCCACAATGGTAATGCTTCATAAAGCATACATTGAAGGAGCATGTGCTTCACCGATTATCCCCAACAAATAAGAGAGTATTAGAAGCCGCACGCAACAGCTGCCTACAAATATGTATAGGGCTCCCGAAGGGATCATCAGCATTGGGAAGTGTAGCGGAAGCAGTATGTCTCCCACTGGATGTCATCTCTATCCAAGAAACCATGCGTACACATCTTCGACATGCATTACAAGGTAAAAAGCATTTCCTGTACCGAGTTCACCTAACGCCCAGCGATTCTTCGTTCGTCCAAGCTGTGCAAATGCTTCAACTCTCCCCTGTTAAGCAGCCACAAAAAATGCCTGCAACATTTCCTCCCTGAACACTTTCGCCTCTAACTATAAAAAAGTTGCACCTGGCATCAATGGGGAAAAGAGAGGAATGTCACAGGCTGCGCTGATGCAGACTACTCTCCTCCTTCTCAGCCTAGAATTATGCTCAGCACTCGCACATTTACACCAACGCCTCAACCACCCAGGAGACTTCTGCTTAAGAACTTTATATCCCTTCTACAAGACAAATGCTATCCTGTCGACTGCAACGGAAGACATCCTCGACAGCAGCAGAACTTCATGACATCGAAGAAGATGTCCTCTACATGTTGCGCCAAACGCCGGACCGATGGGTAATTTTCACCGACTCCAAGAAGCACTACAGATGTTGTTTAACTTCCTAAAGAAAACGAATTCTCGCCCCATTTCATTCGACATAGCATATCTACATCTCCTGGCTTTGACAACAAGAAATTTTACCACATTTAAGTGGATACCGGCTCATTGTGGAATTTCCGCCAACGAAAAAGCAGGTGAAGCAGCACGCAAGAGTCTTCGACACCACAATTACAGACGGACCTATTTCACTAAATTAGATGCAGCTCAGATGGCCAAAAGACTTGCGATTGAAGAAAATAAGAGACGCTGGAACCTTCCGACACATCATTATGCCTACCTTCACTCAATCGGCCCCTATCTGAGAACAAGAATCTCATTCGAAATTCCTCGCTATCTGGAAACGCTATACCATCGTCTAAATCTAAACAATGCTTATGTTACCAGCCTGCGGTACTGCTTCGGCCAGTCAGCGAGTCCGTATTGCAACAACTTTGGCTCCATCGAATCTGTGGAACATATATTGTTTAAGTGTAGAGCATATGCGGAGGAGCGTGCACTTTATGAACAATGCGTGCATTCTATAGCAGAGAAAACTTTCTCTCTCGACTGTGTATTGGGATCTCTAGCCTGCCTCACTTTACAGAGGTATGCTATGAAACTTTTGTTTGGGTACTTGGACAGCATCGGTCAGCTAGGTAAGCTGTAGCTTGACACCACGGAAAAACTATTAACGCTGGTGCTCATTCAATGGTAAAAAGGTGGCCTTTCTCTTTCTTTTATTTTTATTCCATCATATATATTTACAATTTGCCTTTTTTTCTCCCTCAATTGCTATTCGTATTTTCAATCCTCAATCCCCTTTTCCACGCAGAGTAGCAAGTCAGCGAATTTTACATGCCGACTAAATTCTCTGCATTTCAATAAGCAGTTCTTTTTCGCACTCTCCATGTTAGCAGCGTTGATATTTTATTATATACTTTTTAGACTTTCGATACTCCCAAGACACTAGCTGTTGTATACTTGAGGGAAGTGTTCTAATTGCAATGAAGAAATAATATCATAGCAGCGTAGAATAGATGTGGATTGGAGTGGTGAGCGGCAGTTGGAGGAAGACGGTTTAAGCACTCGCGGCTGTAACAAAATAGGAGTGAAGATGGGCGGTATTTTGATCTGGTGGCAGGTATACGCTGCTATTTGATGTGTTTCCCAGCTTTATCAGGGATAGACTGGAAGAATAGCAGGAAGCTCGAGGTGCATGATGAAATTTGTGAAAAAAGCACAGTATAGATATAAGAAGGTCGCCATTTACTGGTTGTTATAAGGTGACCACAAGTTTTAAGCTGACTAAGGCTTTCTTAGGAATTGCATTAGGCTGGCGGAAAGGTCAGTGGGGTAGACTCCGTGCCGCACACGACGGCATCTTTTCGCGACGCACTGCAAGTGCTACCCGCGAGCGCTTAACGAGACCGCCAACGAAGGAAGATGCCTGCCTATTTCGCAGATTGATTAATAATCACGAACTGGTGAATCTCGTTAGCACTAATGCATTTTCAATGCACTGCGCCGAGATCGCGGCGAAGGCTATCTTCGTAAGCGCGGCCGGCTCATCTGTCGTCTGGGTCTGTCTAACTCAAGGCGGCGACGGGGACATCCCGGCCAGTGCCATGCACGCGCCCTTTGTAAGACGCGAGTGCCTAACTTTCGGCAGTCGCAAGTGAGGTGCTTTTTGGCCTGGCACGAGAAAAAAGAGCGCTGCAAATTACTTCGCCAGAAGCAAATCAATTAGCGCGAAGGCTGACCTCGTTTAGCTTTCACCTAGCTTTCACGAAGTGAGGGTCCGAAAACTAATTGTGTTAGCCACTTCCACATTTCCTCCTTTCTTTTCAACAGCGCACAGACAATTAAACAGTCATTTTCTTGTTCTGCCTGCTCAAATGAGAGCAAGTCTACCCAGTCTTGGGGTATTAATTGTATTGGTTACTTTGTGCCCCCATTCTCTCCTTTTTGTCTAACTAGCACGAATGAAAGTTATTTAATGGATATTCAAACAGTGCGAAAGGGACGCAAAATCCATGCCGCACGTCGCAGTGATTTGCACTTGGCGGGAAAACACGCATGGAGTGGAGTTTAGGGATTTATTCATTAGTGCTAAGCTTTGAAAGAAAGGGGGATGATAACATCATCAGAGACGATCTCTGAGAAGGATGGTAGTTCGAGCCAAAGAAGACCTTTGGAACAGTCAATGAGCGCAGCGTGTGAAGTCAAAAAGTCGAGTCCAAGGATTAGGTCATGAGGGCAATTTTCCAGTACAGCGAACAGAACTGAAGTTTGATGCTCAGAAATCGTTAATCGCGAAGTGCACATTCCAAGCACAGCAGGAGTACTCCCATCCGCTGTACGAACGGTAGGTGCAATTGCAGGCGTCAGAACTTTTTGGAGGCGGAAGCGGAGGTGTGAGCTCTTCACAGATATTTGTGCACCGGTATCAATAAAAGCAGTTACAGGTAAACCATCAACGAGAATTGTAAGAAGGTTGCACCGCTGGTCGGGAGTAATCAGAGGATTTGCAGTCCGAGTCGTGTATGCAGCGTCACTTCCGGGGGCTGCACCGGCTAGTTTTCCGAGCGACGGTCGTAGGGAGAGCGAGAACGGCGGGGTTGGGGCGAGCGGGACTGACGACGCACGGGCGATGGCGAGCGGCTGGTCCGACGTTCTGGATTTTGCTCTGCACCTGTCTCAGCACGGTAGGACGGGGCATAAGGTGCACGTTCAGAGCGAGGCCGCCAATCATAGAAGCTCGGTCGAGGTTATGAGGTCCAACGGCTGCGGCAATGGCGAGCAATATGTCCTATTCGATGGCACGTGAAACATATGGGCTGATCATCATGAGTGCGCCATTCAGCTGGGTTTCGTCGTGGCGCGAACGTGCGGTTTGAAGTGCCAGCCGCAACGACTGGAGCCGAGCTGGAAGTAGCAGGGGCATTTTGATGAGGTGGCGAAATGCCCATATTCGCGATCTCTTGGCGAAGCACGGCCTGTATCATTGAAACAGCATCGAGGCTGTGTCCTGGCGCACTGATGCTAGACATAGCGGGTGCCATAGCCTCGAGATCCCGACGGGCTATTCTGGTGACGTTTTCCGGCGCTGGTGGTTGATGTAGTGTGGGCAAATCTTCGCAAGAGGACGTAGCCGCCGTGTTGGGAAGGCGGTCAAGTCGGTGAACTATGTGCCTACTTTTTGCCTGTTCGAAGCGACGACATGCTTCGATGACCGATGCCACCGTCGAGCAGTCCTTGCACAGGGGAAAATTGAACGCGTGATCAGCAATTACTTTCAGGATGTGTCCGACTTTGTCCTTGTCGAGCATGTCCTTGTCGACCTTGTGGCACAAAGCCAACACGTCCTGGATGTACGCGATGTACGGCTCTGTGGATGTCTGGGCACGAGTCGCAAGCTCTTTCTTTGGGGCCACTTGACGTACGATGGGTTTCCCAAATAGACAGCGCAATTTCTGCTGACAGACGTCCCAGCTAGTCAACTCTTCTTCATGTGTCTCGTACCAGAGTTTTGGCGTGCCATGCAAGTAGAAGATGTTAGCCAACATAAGCGTCAGATCCCAATGGTTGCTGCTGCTGACGCGCTCTTATAGAACCAGCCAGTCATCGACGTCTATGCCACTTGTGCCGTTGAATGGGCCTGGGTCACGAGGTTGCACCACAACGATCGGTTGCGGGGCTGATGGATCTTATTGACATTGAGTAGCCTGGTCAGTCATCAAGGTAGCTGCAATGCGCCGTCCGCTGCGAGGATCCAGCTCGTGGGGCTGTATAGCGAGTTGTACCCAGCACCTCCACCAATGTTACGGGGAATAAGGTATACACTGGCAAGCAAGTGCCTACTGGCGAATATATTGGTGAGCAAATGTGTACAACGCTGATGAAGTCCGAGCACGTTCAAGTTCAGCACTTCGTCGTCGTCTTCCTCAGGCATCTACTTAGCCCGTGACAATATATTCAGGTTGCCAACTACCACCCAACGACGGCCGTTTGCCTTTTAAAGAGAAGTACATAGCAAAATCAAAAGATCGGAAAACTTAAGTAGGGAAAAAACGCTAAACGATAGCCTTTCAATGAGTACTACTTAAAAGCCTTGAACGAGTCACCCTAGACAAAAGCCTGCAACCACCAGCAGAACACAGAGACGAGCGAAAGAGTGAAACTCGAAAAAATTCGCTAAACATAATGCCTGCAAAGAAAGTCACGTGACGTTTTAAACAAGAATAAAGCAAAACAAATCACAGATCACTTAAGGTCATCGTTTAGCAGTCAACCGAACAAGTAATAAAAAATTAGGACTTTCTTCATTTTCCTAGCCTATATAGGGTACCCAGCCGGTCAGACCTTGCTAACCTCCCGGTCTCTGCGCCTGTTTCTTTCGCCTCTTCATCCTTGGCATTTTGTGGCAAATCCAGGTGGGAATTCATCGACAAAGAGAGAATATAGTCGAAGCCAACAGTGAGATAATGACGTGGTGCAGGATTTCATTTTTTTCGGGTGTCTATTGATGTGGGTATGGTGTGCGGACTAAGAAGTTTAAAAGGGTGGGGAAGGGGGAATATGCTTACATGTTTAATGAATGTCAATTGTTACAGTTCACTGGAACAGGTGAGCGTTAACTCAGACTTTCTCTTTCAAGAACAGACAACATCTTTAACACCGGATTCGTTCATGCCAGCCGCTGGTTATATTCCGTAAACAAAAACTATCATCACAAACCTGCACGCGCTGTGTCATTTTCCGCTTTCTGTGCTTCGTCTTCTCCTTGCTCACAGAACACGTGTGCACCCTTGGCCCGGTATGGGATACCTTAACTCTTATAAGTGAGAAAAACAAGTGCAGAAATAGAAATAACGAATGAAAGAGATAGAATAAAACGGAAGGGAAAAAAAAACGAAAGAAAAAGATAACTTGCCGTGGGCAAAAACCGAACCTGCAACATTCGAATAACGCGTTATTTGAAGGTCTTAGCTTCGATTCCTGCCTACAGCAACTTTTCTATTCACCCACATTTTTTTGTCTTCCCATTTACATGAGGATTCGCTCTAATGGCGCACCCCATATTTTCTTTGGCACTATCGCCTGTTAGATCTGATTATTATAGTGTACAACAGGAAAAAAACGCACCCTTAAGTATGCACTTCTTCACGTAATTCATTACCGAGGGTATCATACTGGCAGACTTGGCGCTTTTAGCTTTTATACGAGGAACTATCGGTCAGCTTCCAGCTCGTAATAAATTCACGTCCCACGTCGTGCCGAACAGGCTCATAAACCATGTGCCACACTCGCCGCCATGGCTACGGGTGCTGCCGACTGACACTCCCAAGTTTAATTCACATATATCCCAAATAAAGTGGCTGGGGGGACACATGTCATGGTATTTCTGTTGGTAGAGCACAGAACTCGCTTTTCGAAGGTCACAGGTTTGGTTCCTGCTCACGGCAAGTAACCTTTTAACCCACGTTTTTTTATTTACATTACAATTCCGTCTAATAATCTGTTAGATATATATATATATATATATATACATATATCACACACACACACACACACATATATATATATATTAATATTGTGTTAAAACACGGAAAAACGAGCCCTTAGGTATACACCTATTTCCCTTATTATATATATATATATATATATATATATATATATATATATATATATATATATATAATAAGGGAAATAGGTGTATACCTAAGGGCTCGTTTTTCCGTGTTTTAACACAATATTAATGAGATGTAACAGACAGTAATGCCAAGGAATGTACAGGGGAAGTTATTAGAACCAATGGAATGTAAATAAGAAGAAAGAAAAGTGGATGAAAAAATAACCAGCCGTGGGCAGGATATATATATATATATATATATATATATATATATATATATATATATATATTCAGAATATCTAAGTGGCAGCGACGGCAAAAAGCAGCTCAGAGTGTCCATATAATTGCTAACACAATAAACACAATAAAAGAGTCGCAGCTTTGCCGCAAAGACGGAGCAATGAACACGATAGCAATGCGCAATGGCAGCCGATCGAAATGTGTCCCACGTTCCTCACCCACAAATAACGCACGAAACGATCTCAGAGGTTCGGATTGACGCGGAAAAAAAACACGTCTTTGTTGTTATTTCGCTGTGTCTGAAAAGGGGCTCCTTTCGCAAATGGAGACTGTGTAACAATTGCAGTGACCTTTGTGTGCCCAGTAACTACAATAGAATCGTTCCAGTGAATGCGAAAAGCCAGCCAAGACGTAGGATCCTCCCCAACGCGAATAAGGGCGCACGACTGAGCGTTAACTCCCTCATCTCCGCGGGGCAAAGTACGCGAGTGTGATGAGAGCGCTTGTCGCCGCGTCATGACAATATTGCTACGCACGCTCATTGCGCCAACTCTCAGGTAATGCTGAAAACACATTAGTCCCCACCCCCGAGCTGCCCGTCACCAGCGGTAAGTGGTCGATATAAATATTTTGATGTTTGAACATTTATGGGTGTGCTTTTCTATGGCTCAGTGGGTAACGCCTGTCACTCACGTTTGAGAGGTACCAAATTCAATACAGCACCCCGGAGTCTTTTTCTGCATTTTCCTTTTATATGCAAAGCATTCCTTAGCGAACTTCGGCGTCTTTGAGCGTATCTATCTATTTTTTATAAAGCCGCCTACGACTTTTAGCTCTTCTGGCCGCTTGCCTAATGGTATACATAACAAAATTGTCATGGTCTAACATGAATGTACGACGAGCATAAGTGACTAGTTGTAATATGAAAAGTTGGCAGATCCGAAGCAATGTGGGAACCGATGATATGCAAAGCACGAATGAGTAAGGTTGCTTTGTCACTTTAAAATGAGCGCAACGTTACGAGGCGGACGTGAATTTTGCCGTACTTGACTTTCATGTCATAATTATAATTTTTGAATCTGTCATTTACCTTAGGCATCTAGTGGCGTCTTGTGATACTAAATTTTTTATATGAAGAGCTAGCGAAATGGCTGCGAGCGCGCAACGAGTGTATCTTGTAGTCATGTCTCACATGACTCGCATATCAACATTATCATGTTCAAACGTGTCATTTACCTTCGACGTCCATCCATGTCACATGATACCAAATTAGCTATATCTGGAGCTGGCGAAATGGCTGCGAGTGCGCTTTGAGCGTAGCATGTAGTCATGTTTTAGATGATATGCATTTCTTGGTTATCATGTTTTAACGTGTCGTTTCCATTCGTCGTCTATTCACGTCACGAATACCACACTTGCTATATGTGAAGCTAGCGAAAGGGCCGTGAGCGCATAATGAGCATGGTATGTTGTCATGTTCTTACATGACACTCATGTCATGGTTTTATGTTTGCACAAGTGAAATACCTTCGTCATCCATTCACGTCTCATAATACCGAAGTTGACGTATGTGAAGCTAGCGAAAAGACGGCGAGCGCATCATGAGCGTGGCGTGTAGTCATGATTTTCATGTTAAGGTCTGTCACTTATGTTCGCAATGCAGTCATGTCATATCATAACAGTTTTGCGAATTGTCATGTGAACGAAACCACTGCAAAGGCAGCAATACCTTGAAATGTAAATTATGACATTCATAACATACATATCATAATTTTCATGGTATGGCTAGTTAATTAGGCTCGTCTTACAGTCATGCTATGCCACACCAAGATAGATAGATAGATAGATAGATAGATAGATAGATAGATAGATAGATAGATAGATAGATAGATAGATAGATAGATAGATAGATAGATAGATAGATAGATAGATACGCTAAATGTCACTGAAGTTCGCTTAATAAAGCTTTGCATAGAAAATCATGAAGTGTGCGTCATGATTGTCATGATTTACATTTCATCATCTTGTGCTCTTGCGGTGGTTTTGTTTACATAACATGTTGCAAAACTCGTATGGTATAACATGACCACATGGTAAACACAAGTACAGACCCTAAAGGGAAATCATGGCATGCACGTCATGTAAGTCATGATTCGTGACTATAAGCCACGCTCATGGTGCGCTCGCGCTCGTTTCACTCGCTTTCCTTATAGCAAATTTGGTGTTACAAAAAGTGAATGGTTGACAAAGGTATACTACTGATCAAAAAATTATTATCATGAGATGCGTGTCATGTAATAACATGACTACATGTCACACTCATGATGCGCTCGCGGCCGTTTTCTTATCTTCACATGTACGAAATTTGGTCTTATGTGACGTGACTGGACATGGAAGGTATGTCACTGGTACAAACATGATAACCGTGGCATGCATGTTTCGTAACAACCTGATTATATGCCGCACTCTTGATGCACTCGCGGCCGTTTCGGTTGCTTTACATATACCAAATTTGTTGTTACGAGACGTAAATACATGACGACTGTATATGACTGGTGCAAACATAATAATCATGATATGCGTGTCGTGTAACAACATTACTTCATGCGACGCTGAAATGTGCTTGTGGCTGTTTCGTTAGCTTCACATATGCCAAATTTGGTATTTCGTAACAGGAATATATGGCGTAGATAAGTTACACGTCGAAACATGATAATCATGGTATGCATGCGTGTTTTGTAAAACATTACTACATACTACGCTCATAACTCGCTCGGGGCCGTTTTGCTAGCCCGTTTGCCAAACATATACCAAATTTGGTATCAAGGGACGTGAATAGACGACAAAAGTAATTGACATCCAAAGATTATCATCTTGACATGGCAGTTATGTATAGATTAATTTACGTTTGTCTCGTAAAGTTGTGCTGATTTTTAAGTGACATCAACCTTCCTCAATCGTGCTTCGCATATCGTCGATTCCCACTGTACGTGAGATATTTCATTTTATGCGTTTTCATATATATTGATATGTATACATATACGGTGAGTGATATCGATGCCCATGTCGTCGTCGACGCTGACGCGAGTGGCGAAATCCAGTCGAGTGTGTACATATAATGGCTATCGCAATCAAACAAAAAGGAACCATGGAGGGCCCTCCACCCCACTGGTACCTTAAGGCTTGGCTTGGCACCGCAACTGCGGTGCTGTCTCAAGTTCTTTTTTTCTTCTCCTTTTACACAATATGCTTCATTATTTTTTATTATTAACAGCGTTTTATTTATTACAAGTGGTAGCTATATAAGAGAGTATTACTGATTGGTAGGATTGATAATGCATTCTATATGTATAGCATCCGAAAATCTAATGTATGCGTCTTTAAAATGGTACTGTGTTTTTACTTGTGAATCAAAACAGAATGCATTATTCCGTCGCTGTATTTGCGAAACTTTCGCCGCTAAGCGCTCACAGGTGAACATTTGTTTGTGTCATTATAACTGTGTGCACCTAGCCTGGGAGAAAGTCGCTATAGGAAAGTACAAAAGGCTCAGAATCGTACGCGCAAGCGATCAATTGATGATTGATATGTGGGGTTTAACGTCCCAAAACCACTATATGATTATGAGAGACGCCGTAGTGGAGGGCTCCGGAAATTTAGACCACCTGGGGTTCTTTAACGTGCACCCAAATCTGAGCACACGGGCCTACAACATTTCCGCCTCCATCGGAAATGCAGCCGCCGCAGCCGGGATTCGAACCCGCGCCGTGCGGGTCAGCAGCCGAGTACCTTAGCCACTAGACCACCGCGGCGGGGTCGCGCAAGCGATCAAGTGCGTTCTTGAAGGTTTAATATAAATCCTCGTCTCTTCTGTGTATATCACTGTTTCCGATATTTAATTCTCATCGTGGCCGAGCAGGCAAGACATAAATGTCGGAAACGTTAATTAGGAACTGAAGTTTGTATTATTGACTGGCGATAAAATACGTTTGCTTGTCTACGCGTAACGCTCAAGCAGACAGACACATCAATATACACGCACATGTGGACACACACACACACACAAAGAGAAATATACACATGCGCACACACACACTTACGCGCACACACAAACTATGCTCGGCTGCTGTCGGAGGTCGCCGGTTTGATACAGGCCGCAGTGGTAGCATTTTGATAAATATGAAATGGCAGGCGCTTGTTGTCATTACACACACACACACACACACACACACACACACACACACACACACACACACACACACACAAAGAGAGATATACACATGCGCACACACTTTTACGCAAGCACGCACGCACGCACCATGGTAATTCTTCGTAGAATTTCAGTATGTGGCTGATGGTTCTCCCATAGATCGTCGCACTGTTTCTCTTATATGCGGCTGTCAGTTTGTGGGAACAATCATGTCATTGAAACTTTCTGACAGATGCAAAATATGAAAACTCTGTTGTATAGTATCGTTCAGCAAAGATTCACCTTCACGAAAGTGGCAGGAGGGATCTTACGAGCACAGTGAGGCCACTTTTGCGCGAAGCCTTCGGATAATGCCAAACATCTAAGGCTTTTTTATATGTGCGCATTGCTGAGTTCTGGAAAGACAGGAAACACAATGTGCTTGGGGGGCTGTCGAGAGATTGCTTTTATTGCATTCTTGCACAATTATCGAAAGCAAGACGGGTAGACGAGTCATCGATTGACGATGGCATTGCGTTAGCCCTACGGTGGTATCAAAGCTCTTTCTTTCTATGTTCTGCTTGTAGCTGACAGGGCTAGGTGCATCGAATGAGGAATGCCAGAGACAGAAGGCAAAGAAGAAAATAGACCACGCACATAAAATTCTTCAGTGCTTCAATGCTTCCTAGATTGTTGGCACCACATTGGTATATAGAGCGACGTAGAAAAGAACTGTTCAACACCAATTTTTCGTAAGCAAGCAGGTCACCACGAATGGGCCTCCATATCAAGGATGCAGAAAAGATAACAAAAAAGAATGGTTAAGGGAGCATGAAAGTAGTAGCTGACGTCAACGATGAGCAGAGGATACAAAGCTGCAGCGTGATAACAGAGCTTTTGCCGACGGGAGCATATTTACACAAAGAGATGTTGACCAACGTTGGTGATAGACGAAGGCTGGTCGACGACAAGCTTATGTTGCGTCGGACGTGCGAACGCCCAGTCATAGTCGCGTGCTCAAGAAACTCCCCGGTGGCTCTTGTTATGGTGTTCTATGCGACGTGTTTTACGCACCGCAGTAAATGTGTCCTAGTAAAGCTATCTGCGCTTTTGTCAGACCACATGATGCATCGGTAGTTTCACTGAGGTCAGTGCGAAATCAACGTTTCACACAAAACAGCTGCAATACTGCATATCTGCCATGCCACCCTTGTAAAGCCCGAGTTATAACCCTTTTCACGCTCCTTCCCCTACCGCTGAGTCTTTTGAGTCTTTTAGTGAGCAGTACTGCCTCCTTTAAAGCTTCTACAGAAGCCAAATTCTTTGTTATTGATGCTGTAGCTGTTGTTTACGTGTTCTGCGCACACTTGTTTACGTATGAACAGAATTTACGTCGTGATTTAAATGAATGGACGACGCGCATAGCAGGCACCTTTCGCGCACAGGACACAGCTGACCATCTTATCCTTGAAAAGGAAGAGCCACGCACGCATCATTGTAATCCACGAGTTCCGAAATTCTCGAATGCAAGAAGTTTTGCCTACATTTGACATGGGTGTCAAACTTTCAACAAAAGTGTCGAAAATTCGCCCTTGAATTTCTTTCATTGCGGATGACGAAATAAACGCTTTATATTTGCTGCCAAATAGAAAATGACAACATGTTCATTAGCTATTACAAATGTCACAACTAAGGTAAACAAAGTGAAAACACATTGATTGCAACGCGTCAAATGATTGTGTAAAATCATGGACTATCCCTCTGTCCTAGGTATGGGTATAACACGAAAGTAAAACGGGTCTGTACAGAAGGCCTTGAATAGTTCATGTAGAATTCTATGAAAGAGCTCACACAGTGTATGTTAAAGTTGGGCAGCTGAAGCCCATTTAACGTTGATGTATCCATGTTGGCGTTCAATGGCGCATCCTTATCCCGACGACTAAAGCCAATGATCAATGACGAAACAAACTCTTGTGGTAGCTAGTAGGTCGCAGTTACAGAAAATGTGGTGGGCAGCAAGAAGAGCGTCGCTGATGAAAGGAGGAACTCAGGCTAAGGTAACCATCGCGCGGCATGTAAAATAAGTCACAATTTCGCCTAAAGGGCAAAGCAATGAATACGTTAGCAACATATTAGAAAGTTTTCGAAGCAAGGTTAGAATTTTAGGAGCAATACTGTTTGTAGTAAACATGCGCTTGCATAGTAACTAAGTTTCTTGCGGTATGGCCGCTGCAGATGACCACAACAAGGCTCGTGCGTAGTGGCGGCCGGGATATACAAAGTAAGGCTGGAAGTCAACTCATTTAGGTACGCTCTCACGCAACTCTACAAAACGCTAGTGTAGGAGAACGGCCGCTCCAGGTAGACCTTTGGCACCGTTTTTTCGAGTTGAGAGCGCAGTCCGTAAAAGCTCTCGCCTGCAGTGGGGACACAAAGCGCGCGCTGATCTTCGCAGTAGAGCAGCAACCATAGCCCCCCCCCCCCCCCCTTGTTCGCTGGCATGATAAGCGTGCGCGAAGACGAGCCTGAGCGAAAAGGCGATGCTCGCTCCGCAGAAAACCGAGGCTATCGCAACCTTCACCGTATTTATATATACATACACATACAGTTACGTAATTGACGGCGTCGATGGCCAAAACCAATCGAGACTGTCCATATAACTGCTACCGCAAAAAAACGCACCGTTTTACTAGAGAGAAACGCAACGCACGTTGTGTCTCCTTGTAAGACGGCCGCGATTGTTTTCATGGTGAGTGCAAGCGGGACACTTGGTGTTACAGCCAGGGGAGGCAAGCGTGCTTCGCGCCAAATATTTCATGTATGTGTGAATGCTATGAGCCAAACCGATGTTCGGGCTAACGTCACCACGTCATGACGTGTTCAGGAATTGACAAAGTTGCACTTCTCGTAATGAAATGGTGCAGAAAGACGCATTAAGGGCTGAACGTTGAGGGCGTGGTCATAATGCATTACTGCGCTTTATTGCTCCCAGGCGCCGAAACTAGCCCGCCGACGAAGAGCACTGTGAAAAGAGCCTGAGTGCGAGATATGAACGCAAATGAAATGCCAAGTGGAGTGGTAATAGACTTAATTCCGAAAGCGCAGACTTTAGGAAGTTCGTTGCTAAGAATAGCTTCTCTGTTTTGTATTTAAATGAAACAAACGTAGCCCCTGACTTTAGGATTTTCAATTATGTGATATATGCACCAAGAATATATTCAGGCGTGAGCAGTGCACTGTTATGTATACGGTGCGACATGCCCTCTTTTATACTCATGGAACTCAGACGCGCCGGAATTTGAAGGGTGCAAACTTGAATTCCAGAAACTTATCATCACAGTAATTTTTGTTTATTTGCAGCCATCGGCACGCATCCCCAAATCATTCCTGGTTCATTTATTGGGCCAGGTCCAGGGACATGCTCTCATCTGGGGAGATTTTAATGCGCACGTAGGGCAGATAGATATATATGCGGGGTTTAACGTCCCAAAAGCACCGTATGATTATGAGAGACACCGCAGTGGAGAGCTCCGGAAATTTCGACAACCTGAGATTCTTTAACGCATACCACGTGGGGCAGTACTCATAACGATTCTCGGGGTTTAACACTTGAAAAAGCATTTCATAGGGGCGGTCTTGTACTGATTGATGGATAAGTAACGCCTGTAAAAGATATAAATATGCCAGCTGTCTAGATTTGGCTATAGCCTCTCTTGACATTTTAGAAGATAAGAACTAGTGTACAGACCTCGAAACACGAGGTAGTGGTCATTATGCAGTTCTTATGCAACACCCATGAATGCAAGTGCAAAGGACAACATTAACCGCCAAATTGACTGCAAACTATTTCGTGAACATACTTCACATGACTTGGTGGGAGTTAGTGAACTGGATACAATCATGTCCTGCATTTAAACCAGTTACTCCCATGCGACAAGGTTTACAGCTGTCCCGGCAGGCCACTGCAGACTATGAGCGCCTACAAGCACTTAGAGGACAAGCACAACTTCACTATCGCTACACTGGGAGACTAGAAGATTTCAAGAAGAGTGAGGCAACATACCCCCAATGTAACTGGCTAATTCAAAAGTTAGGTCACAAAATGGCGTAATGTCTGCAATTTATCATACTCATTCACTCCACTTCCAAAAATCCGGCAAAAAATCCCTGCTTCCAGTCATCCAGTATCCCAGCGAAGCCCATTCAGAGCACTGGCCATATCTCTTGGATTATCTGAACGTGATGTTGATAATAAGTTTTGCAAAATTCTGACTTGAACTGGGCAATTGGTTCACAAATATACTACACTGCCTAATTCTGTAGAAAAGCAAATCGAAGATGCATACGCTTTATCAGATGCTCATCTGAATAACACGCATTCTCTTCTAGAGTTACGCACTGTTCTATCACTAACCCACGTGAGAACAGCAACAGGTCTAGACAGCGTGTCGTACAGTGTTCTGAAAAATCTACGCCCCAATGGCATTCCAGCTCTTCTACAGATATATAACGTTATGTGCACGAAGGCGTATGTTCCAACGTGTTGGAAGATCGCAATAATCACCCGGAACTCTGGCCCCAGTTTACATACACGGACTACGCTCCATGCAAAACGGCAGAGAAGAATTTGGGTGAGGGGGGACGGTCATTAACCATCCCACGAGTGCTTTAAGGACGCCGCTGCAACGTAGACCCCGTCCCTTCTGAGGAAGGCACCAAGTCGGTTCCGAAACGCCGGGTTTATGTATCTTCACGTATTTTTTGGTTGGAGTTTGAATCATTTTCCAATATACATGCCCAATCAGACAGACATCAGTCAAATGTTAACATTAAAGTAAATTAGCTAAGACTGCGGCCACGATACCATGCAGCTCGTCACGTGCTACGTACGTATTAAATAAGGCATCTCAGTCTCAAAGACTCATCTCGACTTCAACCACACCTGCAAAGAAAGGAAAGTTGTCCCTCAAAGCATGCAGCTCAAACAATCTGTGTTAAACCCTGAAGAATTGGAAGTCGTCATCATAGCCGAACAACAAATGATCAACGCCCACCTTCATGAAAAAATGCCTCTCTACGGAAAAAAGAATTGAACCTGCTCTTCGCCAAGCGTTAACTTGAGCACCGCATCCCTGAGCTGTTGTCTCTGGTCGACGCGTTGGTGGGCTCCGTTGCAGCGTCGACGGCGAAAAAGCACTGGACCACGCAAGATAAGAAACATTTCTACCTGTTGAAGTGGACTTTCCCCTAAAGCATTGAAATATCAGGCTTGCCACCAATCTTTCACCTCGTCCACTCACTGATTGGGAAACTTCTGTTCTGGCAAAGGGACAGGGCTATAACGTATCAACGACGCCCTGTCTACCTAAAGTTGTCGTGGCTGTTGAGGCAGCCGTCCAGAGCGTGAGGCCGAGCGCAAGAGAAGAAATTAGGCTGAAATCAATTGGGATCTATTCGAATTTACCGTTACAACAGAAAAAGTTCTTGACCGTAGAGGAGAAATCGGCACTTCGGGAACTCCGACGGGATCAGAGCATTGTCATCTTGCCCGCCGTCAAAGGCAATTCGACGGTGGTGTTGGACCGCCGGCACTACGATCAGATAATATCAGCTCTTTTAGGAGAAGCATCCACGCACCTAGGAAAAGATCCAATGAAGCCAACCCAGACACAGCTATACAAGCTATTCGCGGAAATTTTCAAGCATTACCCCGGCCTAAGAACACTTTACCTGCGACTAAACTGCAGAGACAGATCCACACCGGGTTTCTAAGAACTACCAAAAATTTACAAAACTGACATCCCCCTCCGACCGATTGTAGATTCCCTTCTCCATGCCGAGCTCCTTCACATTTTCTACACCAAATCTTCGCCCCGCTAACTCAGAATTCACCAACTCATGTCCATTACTCCAGTCACTTTGTGAAGCTAGCGTCAGAGGTGAGCATCGACGATGACAAGAGCCTGGTCTCGTTTGACGTCGTTTCATTGTTCACCGATGTGCCAGTGCTGTCGGCGGTGTCCTCTGCCCGTGCTACGCTTGAAGGTTACGCCAGCCTGAGTGAAAGAACTTCTTTGGCGCTTGGCGACCTCTGCCGTCTACTGAAATTCTGCCTGTCTAGTACGTACTTTTCCTACGAAGCAACAATTTTCAGTCAGAACAGTGAAACCGCGATGGGAGCTTCCATCTCCGTCACGATGGCAAACCTAACCACGCAGCACATAGCAAAGAAAGCACTCAGCTCCTCACCGCAACCTAAGCTTTTTCTTCGTTATATGGATGATTGCTTTTGCGTCATTAAGACGTCTGAAATTGAAAACTTCCGATATCATCTAAATTCCATGCACCCAGCCAAACAATTCACAAGCGCGCGTGAAAACGACCGCCGCCTGTCCTATCTAGACGTCCAGGTGGCAAGAAAGCGCAACGGCTTGGAGTTATTCGTTCATAGGAAGCGAACGCCGACCGGCCGCTACCTTCAATGTGATTCATTCTATCCCGCCTGCCAGAAGACCTCGGTGTCACCACGTTCCTCCAAAGAGCCAAGAACTTATGATCCAATGACATGGAGTGAGAGAAAGAAGAGGCCCACGTTATTGCGGACTTCAGAAAAAAAAGTAATACGCAAAAAACCTAGTACGAGCACGCCGCCGCGCAGAGCAACCGAGGATACGAAAACCCCAATTAACATTAATTGGTAGCCCTCCAAAACGCATACCGGTACCATACTTCAAGAAGCCAGCGTGATGCTGGCACGGGTCTTCAAAAAAAGAAGGGGTTCGCATCGCGCACGTGCTTTTATGTATGCTGGGCCACCTCCTCCCTCGCCCGAAAGACCACCCAACAATGGACCCCAGTGCCGTTTACAAAATCTCGTGCGCTGAGTGCCCTTCTTCGTATATCGATGAGACAAAAAAAACCTGCCGGAACGACTCAAAATACACGCCAACGCCATCAGGAAGCTCAACAAAAAGCGCAGCGCATTTGCCGAGCGTTCTGAGACGTTCGACACCGGATGAATTTCAACGCAA
Source organism: Rhipicephalus annulatus (assembly GCA_013436015.1). Classification (NCBI taxonomy): domain Eukaryota; kingdom Metazoa; phylum Arthropoda; class Arachnida; order Ixodida; family Ixodidae; genus Rhipicephalus; species Rhipicephalus annulatus. The sequence goes on along the minus strand of WOVY01010886.1, from coordinate 175,676 downwards.
CGACCATCTTCGAAAGCGAGACTCACTGGAGGTGAAGGTTTCAACTCGAGTCGTGGCATATACAGCTGATGGCTCAAAACGTCAACCGTTCTCTCGGAACACTTCCACCAGCGTGCACACATGAACTACGCACCGCGGCAAAACGGGAGAGAGAAAGAGAGGGGGTCATTAACCGCCCCACGAGTGCTTTGAAGACGCCGCTGCAAGATAGCCCCAGTCTCTCCTAAGGAAAAAACCAAGTCGGTCCCTAAACGTCGAATTTACGTATCTTCACGTAATTTTTGGTTGGAGATTAAATCGCTTCCAATCCCAAGGAAGCTTTCCAAGTCCGCTTATTTTCAATGGTGCAATGACAGGTCTCTCAGAAGTGCTGCCCGAAGCCTTGAACATATACATGTATGCAGATGACATATGCATATGAACGTCTCACATATCACTGGAAGAGATCAAACATCGGCTTCAGCAAGTACTAAACGCAATAAGTGATTACCTCAAAGAGCAAGGCATGCAGACTTCTCTCGCCAAACCAGTAGTTCGGCCGTACACGAGAAAGATAGTGAAAGACATTAAAGTTTTTGTGGATGGCCAGAGAATCTAATTCGCACGAAAGCATCGAGTTCTTGTCGTTACCTTAGCCAACTCAGATGGAGTCAGCACATTGCCGATCTGGAAAATCAAGTGAACTGCACCATAAATCTTGTACGTCATATAGCTGGAACAAAATGGGGCCGTACATCAACGTCTCTACTTCACGTTCTTTGTGCACTTATCCGATAGAAGCTTGCCTACTCCACGCCTGTTCTCCACAACATCTCTCCGACGTTTATACGCCGACTTCAGGTGGTAAAAGCACGACGATTACGAATATGTCTGGGGTTTCAACAGGCAACATCGAGTTCTTTGACCCTGGCAAAGGCAAGAGAACCGAACCTTATAGTATTTCAAAATATGGAGACCTGTCGGCACCTGTTTCACCTAGTCACGCAACACCCTACCCATCCGCTCATATGGAACATCGTGAACCGTGCCGGAACGCAAATACGACATGTGTACCAACAGTAATTTTCCTGGCATCCTGTGTCAACACATTGGCCACTGCGCCTAAACTACCCGCCTTGGCTACTTGAGCTACCAACTATTGCACCGTCAATAAAAGGTCCTCACAGCAAACATGAAGTGATAATCTTTGCCGCACAGCAGTCGGCATCGCATCATCTGTTTGACAGGTACCAAGGCTACACTCACGTGTACACTGACGGCTTCATTGCAAAGAGACAGTGACATCAGCACAAAACACCAAAATATTGCCTAACAAAACTTAACTAACATTAGAGCCAATATAGTAACATACAACGCAAAAAACCCAAAGAATCGGCGAGTGCCACGATGTGGCACCAACTATGGGAAGCAGAGGGTTCGTTACCAGCTATCATCGCTGTTGTACCAGTTGCAGAGAACAAATGACGTCCATATTGAAATTCTATCAATGAAACATAGCTCCGTGATATATGTATGTTAATAAGTCGAAATGTTATTCATGATTTTGGAACCCTTGTTTTACACATCCTTTGAAGGTTACACATCCTTTGATGGGTTACCTTACTATCTTGTTTTTTTCAATACTTTTTGATAACCAAGCCGAAACTATTTCACGCTTACGTTTTTTTTCGTTCTTGTACTAATGTTTCTATAGCTTTCCGCTAATATATGTCGAACACTCTTGTGTACCTTACAATAAGTTTAACGTTGTTATTTGTCCTATTCACGGCCTGCTGCTGTCCTACTAAGAGGGTCACCTCGTCAATCTAATTGCAGTAGAGTTTAGTGACAGCTCCTATCTTTCCTTTTTTCTTCAAAAGATTAAATAAAATTTGATTTGATTTGATTTGAAAAGTAATAATGGATTACAATAAAATATAAGCCCAAAATACTCGAAGAATATGCACGTCGGTTGCGCCATCTCTCCTTTTCAACAACGTCGGAACTCGTAGCAATTTTTCTAGCCATAAGCATTATTCAACTGTCAACGATACCAAGAAAATGGGTCGTAATTACAGACTCTCTGGCGGCACTCGCATGTGTAGAAAACGCGACTTCAAGGCACATTGATGTGCGTATATTATGCGCTATATTAAAAGAACTTTGAGAAACTTCGAAGTCAAATCATCGAGTGGTATTCAATGGGTTCTCAGTCACTGCAGAATCAAAGGAAACGAAAGGGCACAGGAGTTGGAGAAAACCATTCATTATTCTACGCAAACCCTCCTCATTCTCTTATCTTAATATGATGTTAATAGAATTTTAAGAACAACAAAACGTGAATTATGTTTGTCTAGCTGGTTCACAGACAAAACAAAAGAATCGATCCTATATGCTGTTGATCCTTATCTTGAATGCCATTCAGACCGCCATCTTCCAAGGCGTATCGACACTATGATACATCGCCGAAGACTCGGAACTGCTTACACAAAGCACTCCCTTCTTCGTATTCAGAGTGCAACAATGTCAGCATGCTCATGCGGCTACGACGACGATGATATCTATCACCTCTTGCTCAACTGTTCGAAACACGACACACACCGAAGGCGACTGGATTAGGAACTCAATACGCTAGGTCTCGAGCGACCATTTGCGTTTGATAAAATACTAAGCCCATGGCCATCCAAAATAAATGCAAAGCAATGAAGGTGATGCAACGCTTTCTCGAGGAAACAAAGATATGTGACCCCTACTGAGCGGACTATAGTTAAAAGTGAGTGTGGCGGCAACGTGAGTGTTTTGCCCATATGAGAACTTTTACACTCACCTATGTAGGACTCTATATATATAATATGTAAATACGCTATTTTGTTTTTTTCTCTATTTTTGCTTTGTTACAATAAAGTGGAAAGGGGTAGCCATCGCCAAGCAACGGTGACAACTACTACTTCGTTTATTTTCTATTTCAATAAAATAAATCGTGCAGTGCATTGTATAGACCTCTAGAAATGTATCCATCCAACTGACTCGACCATACATAAAGGTGATAAAAAATATACTAACATAAGTGGGAGAGCCACTTGAAAGGTACCTTTTGCTGATATCTTGATCGTGCTTATTGGCTGGAATTGGCGCTCTTTTTCAAGGCTAATTTTTATTTTGTTCATCATTTTATAAATGTCGATAGTGCTCAGAAATTTGATATACTTCATTCGGTTTTACTCATGAGCTTAATTACCCCCAATCAACATTTTAAAATGCCTTTTAATTATTGCGAGATATACTTTCAAAAACGAGGCTCTTCAGACATTAAAACTTTTTCTTCCAAATGTGTAAATTAGAAGATATATGGCAGCTTTCACAGTCAGTTTGATTTTCTCATATGGCACCTGACCATGTAATAGAAAACTTTTTAAAAATATAATAATTATGTTCTTACAGCATCATCTACTCCTGGGAATAAAAAAATTATGCAGCATTTTCTGGAAGTCATTTCTAAATAGAAAAGCTTGATTACGAACGGTTAGGAATACAAAGTTGTTTGCGCCAGAATTATTACTGAATTTGTGCTCTTTAAACTCTTCGCGCTGGCAGAGTCCTGTATTACACAATTTTAACTAAGATAGAGGTTGGACGAAGACTATTATATACAAGATGTCCAGATTGCCCGTGAACAAGCGTACAGGCATGAACTCTCTGTTACAGCAAGGGACTAGCCATTGGATAGGTAGGAGCTAGCCCCTTGTAGGCCCCTCTGCCTAACTTCTCAGGAACTCAATAAAGTCCCGCACTACTACTAGAGATGTCGACAAGGTCCATCATACGCCAAAACTTTCATCGACCTTAGTATTATGAAATAGCTCAACATAATTATTGTGAATAAAGAAACCACAATGTACTCACTGTTTACGAGTCAGACATACAATTGTGTGGTTTGTGAGTAGAAGTCACGACATTTTGAAGCCCATCATAGTGAGGCATCCCGCCTTAATATTGGTCACCTAATATTCATTATTCTGAACCTATATCTAAGTGCACAAGTTTTGTTCAAAAATCCAAGCAGTGGCTATTGAAAGGGTACTGACCCAAATTTTTCCAGTTGAGGTTTTCTTGCACTAAATAGAAGATAAAGTCCTCAAGAGCCTCGAAAATTGTACTTCCGAAATGTAGCGCGCCCTGAATAATTATTACATATTTCCTAAAGCTTGTTTTGGGTTCTACTGTACTCTGACTTCACTAAAAACACGGTATTAGCTTCTCGTTAAGTAATCGCATAAGCTATCTTTAGGTTTACGCTGCCACTCCGCTACGAAGCTGCTTTGGCGACATACATATAGCCCGATGTTTTGGTTACGGGCAAGTAGCCATTATATATGTCTTGATATACCCAACGTATTAAAAAATGTCAAGTACGTGACGTTCCAAGAATTGATGCTGTAGCCTGATGTTATGCTATTGTTCATGTCAATAAGTGCGTTATCTAGTGGTCTAGTGGCTAATATACTCGGCGGCTGACCTGCAGGTCACGGGATCAAATCCCAGCTGCAGCGACTGCATTTTCCATGGAGGAACAAATGCTGTGGGCCCATGTGCTCAAACTTGGAGGCACGTTAAAGAACCCCGGGTGGTCTAAATTTACGGAGCCCTGCACTATGGCGGCTCCCATAGTCATATGGTGGTTTTGGGACGTTTAACACCACTTATCAGTCAATTATTAGGTGCGTTATGCGAAAGTTAGCTTCTGCATAAAAAATAAATTATGTTATAAACATTTATTTGCTCCGAGTGGTTCCTATGTATAGGGAAGTTCCACGGTAAGGTAAACTGAGCTTCGAAAAAATCCATATATAAGATGCCTCCGCATATACACGGACGAGCTTTATTTAATCCCCATGGACATCCCACCAGAGCCGATAACCTGTGTCGCGTGCTTTGTCGTATGCCAAAAAGCTCCGCTGGTCATTTACCTTCCCATGGTGGAAATTATATTTTTATATCTGATGATAAGAAAAAGTTGGAACTTTAAAGTGTCGTACACGGTCCTTTAAAACAGGAATGAAAGCTCGTTCATTCCCATTTTTGAAACGAGTTCCTACAAGTCTCTGTAATCAGAGAGCCATTCGTGACAGCTATATTTTCAAAATTGGAACACGTTGGCACATTAACATTAAATCTGACTTTTGAATGAAAATATAACATCGCATATTTCTTAAGCGAGATAAAGTGAACCACTGAGAGCTCACATCGAGCTACTTATATTATTCAATTTTCACAGCACCAAAAACCGGATATAGATAGGTAAAAAAATCTAATTGTATGCACCTAGACAAATTATATAGATACTACCGGCCAAACAACAAGTATGTTTTCCAGCAACTTTCGTGCTCGCCCCTTTCAAGCTCTACACACTCTCCAAGTCAGTCTTGAAAAGTGGAGTTTGGATTCTGTGCTCCGAACATTCAAATAGGAATCTACACCCACGCAATATTTTAATTGAATTTCTTGCACAGGAAGCCAGGGACAATAATAGGTGTTTGACAGGGACAATAATTAGCTGTTTAATGGGTGCTGATTCAATATTTCAGTGCGAGTACGAAAAATGGGCATATCCCACGTATCCTAGAAATCGACGTTATTCGAAGCATTCTGAGGGAAGGTGACAGTGTTGTAAGTTGTTTATTGAGTGAGACGTTCTGAGATGACGCTAAATATATGCGCAAATATTGCATGCACAAACATATGTTTGAGTGTAGTAGATATCTATAGTGTTGTAGATATTTAAAAATTGATTCCGAAACCTGGCATAACTTTGTTGTATAATGCTTGATTCCCACGAAAATACTTGGCTTCAACCTTGTCATTTACTCTTTGAGTTCGTCTGGTTAACGCGGCCATTGTCAGGCTCTTTTTATTGCGCACGTGTTGAAAACCTGTGCATGTTGATTGATATCTAGAGTTTAACGTCCCAAAACCACCATATGATTATAAGAGACGCCGTAGTGGAGGGCTTCGAAAATTTTGACTACCTGGGGTTTTTTAACGTGCACCCAAATCTGAGCACATAAGCCTACAACATTTCCGCCTCCATAGGAAATTCAGCCACCGCAGCCGGGATTCAATCGCGCGACCTGCGGGTACCCATGCATGTTCTCGTTTTTCTCGTCGTTCTTTGGTACATAATAAATGTTAATCACCTGTGGCTCATACCTGCATACCAGTGTCACATACCCGCCCCCGGGTATGTGGCACTGTCTGGCGGGAGGTGTTTGACGACGTGACGGAATAGCCACATTATTCATGCCTTGACCAATGTGTCATATTCGTCAAGCTGCCTTACCCTCCCATACTAAATTTGGTTCACGCCACGACAAGGGAGTGATCACGAGAGCACCCAGACGTAAGCGGCTGGCTAGATATGTTGACGAAATACGCAGATAAAAACGAAGTGTTTTCGCACTACACAAAAAATTCATTCGCATTTATTCATTTCAAGGATGAACATTTGTAACTCAGTGAATTTTCTGTTATAAAGATTATTCAGAGTTATGTGTTGGTCGTCGGCGTCAACGATACCAGCAGAATGAACGTATCAGTTCTGTGTCTGCATTGATAAGCTTCAATTTGTCATGCCAATGATGAATAAATATCATGAAAGGAAACATAAACTGAATAGCCCAGTGGTTACGACGCTCGACTTCGGAGCGCTAATAGGTGGTTTCGAATTTCACTGAGAACTTTTACTCCAAGAATTTGTTTTTATCACTCTTCCGTCTCGCTCTCTACTTGTTCTCTCTCCAATCGCAGTTTTTGCACTTCACGCAGGACGAAATCAGAGCACGTGTTCTCTGAGTGAAGTAGAAGAGGACGAGGACCAAATGAGGGTGTGCTGGTTAATGGCGATAAGGTCCTTTGTACTATAGAGGCCAAACTTCAAGCAGTGAACCGTTGCCGTAAAAACCAACTGTTCATTGTACACGTAGTAAGTCTCGGCGTCGTGTGCTTCTCTTCGTCTCCGACGGGTGCCTATAAAGTAAAAACCAGGAAAGAACATAGTCATCTGACAGCTGAGCGGTAGTTATTTTTTGTGCCTGACGTGGTCGGTCAGCCGCCCTGTTCGGCATGGTGTGTTGTGCGCCGTGTGCGCGCACCTGTTTATTGCCGCAGAATGTTTGCAGGAGGAATTGATTGATTCATATGAGGGGTTGAACGTCTCAAAACCACCATGTGATTGCGAGAGACGTGGTAGTGAAGGACTCTGGAAATTTAAATCTGCTGGAGTTCTTCAACTTGCTCCCAAATCTGAGCCCCCGGGCCTACAGCATTTTCTGTTCCATCGAAAATGCAGCCACCACACACAGCATTCGTTCCCGCGATGTGCAGGTCAGCAGCCGAGTACCTTCCAGCATTCGATCCCGCGACATGCGGGTCATCAGCCGAGTACCTCAGCCACAGTAGAAATGCCGTTCCATCTACCATTCCTTTGTAAACGCAACGAGTTGCTGTTACACTTCCATTGATCATTAGTAGAACGGGAGTTTTCCTCCGCTCCTCCCAAAAATAATTATTTTCTGGATCCTCGTTCATTCGAACGCTGTTCTGAACCACACTAGAGCTTTTACGTGGGACCACCTGCTCTTTTCACAAATGATTTAGAAAACAGTGCCTCAATAACTAAACCAATTGATTACGCAACGCAATAGATCACAAATATATAACGTGATATCGCCTTTATCATGACAGGTATGCACTGGAAAACAAAACATCTTAGTTCTGAAACAATTCCCAATAATATATTTAAACGCATTAACTTTATAGCCAAAATGGCCATATTAGTGTCGCTAATTGATATAATAACTGAGAACCTGTCATCCAAGCGACTAGAATCTGCTTTTAAACATGCAAAACTGGGGAACATAGTTTTGCAGCTCAATTAGCTCCTTCCATTAGTAGCAATCAAACAGACTAAAGTGACGAAAAACGCAAGTCTTGTATGCGCTTAGCGGACTATCAGGGGTAGTGTTAGTAGGCCTCACTCACAAAAGGACATGAATTCAACGCCTTTCCGAACCCACAGCCTGGTCAGATTATTAGGTTCATTGATATGTTCCTTGGTACTTGATTTTTTTAGAACAACTGTCTCTGCGGTCATTTTTTTTCTCTTTTTTCACCCATCTAATATTTCTCTCGGCTCGCAAATTTATTCTAATAGTAATATTATTATCTTGAGCTTAACGTGCCAAAATCTCGACATGATTACGAGAGACGCCGTATTACAGGGATCCAAAAATTTGGCCATCTGATATTCTTTAACGTGTGCTGACGTCACACAGCACACGGGCGTCTATCAATTGACTCCGTCAAAATGCGACCACCACAGCTGCAATTGAACCCTCGACATTCAAGTCAGCAGCCGAGCACCTTAACCAAAGTTCCACCGTGGATGGCTCACCTATCTATTTAAATTTTTTTGCCATTTCGTAGGGCCCCAAACCAGTGTATTACATTCAAGTTAACATCCCCGCCTTTTTCTCAAAGAAATGGGAAGCCTACGCCAAACCATATTACAGTTTGCAGCAGTGCCGCCTCCTAAGAATCTTATGTTTGGCACAGTGTATTGAGTTTGATATTTTAGGCGCCAGTCTGTCAGCCTTATCAAATTCGATTCACACAATCATGCACTGAAGCATTACCTGAACCAGAATTTTATTTTTGTGGGCCTCCGCTTTAACTTTTTTTCTGAAATAAAACAAAACTCAACCTATTAGTATGACTTGTGTATATACATGATGTCTTTATCCGTGGTGATAGCTATGTAAGCAATATATTTACAAGGATTTTTTTCTGTCTTCTACCGACTCGTAAACATGAGCCAAAATGCTCTGGTGTAAAAATGCGCCCTGGTTAGAAACGCTAGTGGTGAAAAATGAGGCAGTGGAAATTTCTTTCCTCGTGGTTTATGAAGGTGTAACAATGAGGGAAAAGTAAAACTTTGGCTTTACTGGGCTTTGTGGGAATATGTATATGAATTTTTTTTCAAGATTTCAATAGCTGCTTAGTTTTACGAGCGCCGAAACCACGATACAATATTGAGGGACGCCGTGGCAGAGGGCTCCACATAATTTGAATAATCCGGGGCTCTCCAACGCGCACTGAATGCGCACAGTGCACAGTCCTCTGCCATCTCGTCTTGATATCAAAATGCGACTTGCGCTACCGGAATCGAGCCAGCGTGCCCCGGGTCAGCAGCTGAGTGCCTCAACCACGGTGCCACCGTGGCGGCCTGTATTAGGCTATGCCTGATAATTTAAGCTTTCCAATGTTAAGCTTTTCTTCATTTTAGAATTATAAAGTCTCCTTATAGTGAGCCTATGAGAGAGTGGTTTTTTTAGTATTATATACTCCCAGTGAATAAACTGTAAAACAATAAATTGCTACTTTGTAATAAATCATCAGTTAAGCATATTAACACACATATAACTTACCTTGCAAACCTACATTGAAATAAACACATAACATGTACAAGAAACAAATAATTATGGCATATACCCACTCCACGAGCGACCTATTCCAAAGATTTATCTTACATTTTTCCCTGTTTAATAAAAAAGTTACAGCAAGAATCAATCGACCTGTCTTCTTGCTCAAGAAATGAAAAAGTTTTTATTGAAAATGGCAAATTGAAGTGTTCAAACATACCATACTATCCCGAGAGGAACCAGGCACCAGAGGCTAACGACTGTTTACTCGTCCACAGCCGCTACTTACATATACGTTCTCTGCATCTGCCACCAAGAAAGCGTGGCCATATATTATTGGCGCGTTATCGTGAGCTGTATATTATGTAATAAAAACCATATTTTGTTCCGAATTGCGAGTTCTGTTCTAAAAAAGGTATTTTTTTACCTTTTACTTTGCTATTTTGTTATCTTTATAGCGCCATTCTCCAGCTGTGATAGAGAAGATTGTATAATTATTTTTCTTTTTTATTGCAGTGTATTTTCACTGTATATCCCAAAATATTATTGTCCACCGCGTGCTGTGTACTATGTATTCATTATGTATTCACTTACATGCGATGCCATGCGAAGAACAAAGGGGACAGAGACCTATGTCAAGCCGTAATTGCGGCTTTTCATCCCACTACTTATTCTTTTCAACAGAAAGGAAAAATAAAATATTTATAAATTGACTAGGTGATCGATCAATTGATCGATTAATCGATCGATTGATTGATTGATTGAACGAATGTGCATATTTTGTTTGTAAGGCTCCAGAAGTAGACATATTTTTTTTTCCATTTCAGCACCACCAAACAAAGGTTATCGAGCAATAGCTTGATATCGCTTGCTTTGGAAAAGGGTGAAATCACTGGTTTGCAAAAATTTAACGTTGTTGCATGTAACTTAGGGAAGGGTTAATAGAAGTATAGAGGCTTCAACTACATGTGGTGCCAAGAGAGCAAAAGTTTTGCACAACAAGATAGAATACAAACACTATTTTGCGCAGTCGGCGAGCTTGGAATGAAGGCGCAGTGAACTTGGATGCAGCCATAGAGCCTTCGCCGGCGTTGGCAAACCGAGAGTTGGTTTTAGCCACTGTTTCGGTTTTGTGAATGCGCCGCACTAGTGCTCGTTAACGGTGTTTCAACAGCGTTGACCTTGAATAACCGAAAGGCCAAAGCATCTACTAATATTTGGATCACACCGCCAAGGGTAGAGCTGTCGCTATAATTACCTACGTACACTCCGGGCGCCTGCTTTCCGTCCTCCAACGTGCTTAGCTTGAAAAACGAAAGAAAACAGAACAGGATCAGGTAGTCAGAAGTTCAACTGTAGAAGTTAAGTGTAGAGCAAGAACGAAAACCTTCCTCGCGCCGCGCAATAGTCATTCGCACGAACGCTTAATGATAAGCGGAACTGTATTGGCATCACTGCGCAATAAGCCGTAGCGGAGTACTACGGAATATTATAACAGCCACCTGCACCTGGGGTGCTTTAACGCACATAAAGATCGGTTCACGGATTTTAAATACGAAGAATTCCTTAGCGAACTTCGGCGACTTTGAGCGTATCTATCTATCTATCTATCTATCTATCTATCTATCTATCTATCTATCTATCTATCTATCTATCTATCTATCTATCTATCTATCTATCTATCTATCTATCTATCTATCTATTTTTCTATCTATCTATCTATCTATCTATCTACCTATCTATCTATTTATCTATCGATCGATGTATCTATCTAGCTGCCGATGACATTCAGCTCTCCTGGCCATTTCGATAATGGTATCGATACGAGTATTGGTACGGTATAACATGTATGTCATAACTGTCATGATTTACATTTCCTGGTCTTGCTGCGGTTGCAGTGATTTCGCTCACATGGCATATTGCAAAACTAGTATGGTATGACATGACTGCATGGCGAATTTAAATGATTGACCCCAACGGCAAAATCATTAGTATGACATGTAAGTCATGTCTATGCGCCACGCTCATGATGCTCTCGCGGCCGTTTCGCTAGCTTCACATATGCCAAGTTTGGTATTACGTGACGGGAATTCACAGCGAAGGTAAATGACACGTTCAAACTAGATAATAATGACGTGCGTGTCATGTAAAACATGACTACAAGTTTCGCCCTTAGTGCGCTCGCTGTCGTTTCACTAGCTCCAGATATACCAAATTTCGTATCACGTGAAGTGAATAGACGACGAAGGTAAATGACATGTACAAACATCATAAATAACATGGAAGTCATTTACAGCATAATTTAAGTACGCCTCGTAACACTGTGCTTACTTTAAAGTGACGTATCAACCTTTCTTATTCGTGCTTTACATATCATCGATTCCCCCTGTACATGGGATCTGACACTTTTTTTGGCATTGCTCATCATAGGAATGCGTTTGCCATGAAATCAAATCTATAACTTTGAACTTAACAAACTACCTTTGAATCGTCAGGCCCAATAGATAAATATATCGATTAGAATTTTCAGGTTCACATTCTGCATTCTTATATGCATTTCAAATTCCTCGTTTATTTTCCATTCTCGGAATTCATCTTGTTCATGAATGATGAAATAGAGAATGGCGAATAAGACCATGAGACAAAATATAAAACCTGCATCGTGCACATACTGTTACATCTATCTGATGTTGACATTTGTGCAGAACTGCTGTGAAAGGTTGGCTCCCCGAAATTGACACAAGGAGTACGATTTGACCGCAGAGTTGTGAAAATCATGGTTCACATTTTTTCCCACGGCATATACAGTCTGGCTTAGTCGGGCATGCACACATAATTTCAAGTTTGTCATGTTGGATATATATATATATATATATATATATATATATATATATATATATATATTTAATATGCAGTCTTAATTTGTGGACTGTAAAGGCAGCCTGTTTTGCCAGAAGTCGCAAGAAACGGTATATATTGAAAACAAAAAACCTAATTAAAAGTCATTTTCAGCTGGGCTTTATTGACACTGATAGGCATGTACAATGAAAGCTCTATTGTATCGCCCGAAGCATGTCACGAGACCTCAGCGGGCAGAAAGAAGAGAGGATGGATGACATCGTGGCACCCATTTAGCATAAAATAATAGCTGCACTAAAAAGCGTAGTGTTCATGCGAACGTTTGTAAACATTGCAGAGGCGTATTCTCCGGAGGCAATAAAAGAGCCTTCACATTCTCACTGTTTGTTGAAGTTTTATACAATGTTTTGTCAAATTTCCAACTGCATGAAACGCGCTCTCCTGTGGTTCAGTTGAGTAGTTCTGAGAAAGAAAAAAAAAAGTTCGGCATCGCAAACCACTCCTTTCTGACGTAGGGTGGCCTTTAGCCACAGCGTTTCACCGCTTCCTTCTGTGCTTCCTGTTTTACCAAGCGCTTGTTTTGATGGCTACGCATTCCGCACCAACGCTCGCAATAAACGCGCCGCTCAGGCAGACGAGGCAGCCTCGAGGCTTTCCACTCACGTTCTAGCTGGAGCCGGAGGGAAGAGCTGGGAGACGCCACAAGTTCAGAGTTGAAAGCCTGGCAAGTGAGCCGGGCTTCGTGGTGCCATCTTTGGAGCTTGTCCAACGTCGCCCAGCTACGCGTGACGCCGTCCCGGCCGTCTGACGAGCCTTCCGTAGCCTCAAGAGGCGTGGGCTGCAACCCGCCCGAAAGCGAGAGACTCCACCGCAGGCTGGGCCGCGGCTTGCCTGCATTGAAATGAGTGAAAGTCGCTCGCGGAATCCTCAAACGGTTGTCTACGAGAATAGCGCCCCAACGAAGTCGCTCTAGAATTCCGAACCATTGAGAATCGCCTGCCTAGCTGGTATTCGAGGGAGACCCCACCAAACTGCCCATAGCGGCACGACCGAAATCGGTGAACATTGTGTTCCGCGTGGAGCTAGGCAGCTGTGCTCCTTTCTTTGATTGGCGGTTGGATTGTTTAGATTGGACTGCTGTCTAAAGCTGTCACTTCTCGCACAAAAGCCACGTTATTACGAGGTGATGGCTTTCCAGACCTGCCTATTTAAACTTTGATTTACTAGGTCATTCCCCACGTATCTACAAAATGCTTCCATACAGGCTTAGAAACAGCATCCCAATGTTTAAATACTAACTTGTGTTATAAAATGTTATGCCAGTGATATGGTTCCCATTTATGCTCCAGACAAAGAGAGAGAAAAGTAAAGGAAACGCGAGGAGGTTTACCAGGTTGCACTTGGTTAGCTACTCTACATGGGGAAAGGGAAGGGGGCCGGAAAATAGTAGAGTAGGTAAAAACGAAAAGCTGGATAATTAACACGCTCCCAAACATACCTGCTCTGCCAAATAAATTCAGAATTCATTCAAAATGGTAGTGAGAATGTCCATTTAATCCTAAATTGCTGAAACAATTGTGAAAACCAAAACAAAAAAAGCCTACCCCGAGTTGACTTCCATGAATAGGGCTATGTGCACTAAATGGTATAGTGACTGAAACAACTTAGAGACTTCCTGACTTAAGCAAACACTTTTTTCTCACGTCGCTGTTGCCTAGGTAAAAAGACACGACATTCAGACGACCGTTTCTGGTTTGGTTCTTTGCATAAGCTACTTCATTATCGGATAATGAAGCTGGATTAGATTATTGAAATGCATTAAACAACCGTAAAAAATGAAACAATTTCCGTGTTCTCTAAACAAAGCAACAAAAAAGCAAAAAAACTGTATGGAAAGAGAATACCTATGAATACACTACTGACACAAAGCAAAGCAAGTCATAGGCAATCTTCTGCACGCGTGGGAAGTGACTGGAGCTGTCTGTTGCAATAGATATCACGTTACCACATCGATCACGTCCAGGTTTGCAATTGATGTAAAAATAAGGGGAATGAAAATTAGTACATACGTTAGGCTAAATGATTGGTGAACAGATCTCGTATAATTTTTATGCGATAGGAATTACCCTTTCCTGCCTGCGTAGTTCATGTAGTTGTTGAAATGATCACGATATTCAACAAGCGTAAAGAATAGGTACAACAACTTGTGTTTGCTAACAGCGTATATGCAATATATATCATGGTTCGATGCGATAATGACCATCTCTAACAAAGAAAAAAGAATACTGTTACTTATTCGACGAAGTTTCTCGGAGCTGATTTCATCAATGATAAAATAGAAAAGGTCTAAAGATTGCTTCTTTTGTTCCCACCGGCTGCCACATAAAGCAGCACAATTAGGTATCCCTAAATAGAGTTGGCGAGAAAGTATTAACAGATATGCGTCGGAGTCAGACCTATAAGTGAACACAGTAGTGAAACCCAGAAAAGGAGTGCACTGCTGCCGCTTTAATCATAATTTGAGCACCAACATTCTAATCATGTGCCACACATTCTCTACACCAGTTTGTGGAATAATCAGGGTAAACAGAGGAAGTGCCTCAGACTGGCTGGATGACATTTCGATAGGAGGACGTAGCTCTTTCAAAGGCACTGTCTCATTCTTGGCGTGTTAGTTTTAAAGGGATTAGTGGTGACGGGACACGTGCCACCACCACGAGATGACGTCACCAATAACTACTTTAAAACTAAGAGGCCAAGGATGACATGGTACCTTTGAAAAAGATATGTCTTCCTATCAAAACATCAGCCAGCCAGGTTGAGGCACTTCCACTGTTCACCCAGATAAACCATTACGTTTTTTCTACCTGTTGGCTCCCATGTAAATTTTAGACCTACACCAGGTTGGTAATTCTAAATCCTCAAAGAAACAACTTACATCGCACGGCAGATGCTTTTTTTTTCGCTTTGGTTTTGAGCAACGAGAACTTGAAGAAAGTAGAATGGGGCACATGAAATGTTTTACTAAGATGCTCGTTAAACA
The DNA here is from genome assembly GCA_013436015.1 of Rhipicephalus annulatus. Taxonomy (NCBI): domain Eukaryota; kingdom Metazoa; phylum Arthropoda; class Arachnida; order Ixodida; family Ixodidae; genus Rhipicephalus; species Rhipicephalus annulatus. Next base: position 160,319 of record WOVY01010886.1, on the reverse strand, counting down.
CGAGTTCTTTTAGCGTAAAACGTGAGTTACATCTTCAAGTACATTCACAATCATTGGTAGCACACTTCTTGACAACCTCAGGGAGGAGCGAATTATGCATGTAGTAAAGAATAGAGTACAGGAACCCTTGCACTAAAGAAAATATTGAGAAACGCACCATCGGAAAGTGTTTCGATTCTCTGGGTAAGTAGTACTGAACTGGTAAGATAAGGAGTTTAGTGCGCGTAATGCCAACATACGAATATCAATAGCTCTTCAGTCGCTTATACAGTCGGGCTTGGGGATGCCTTTAATTCAGGATTGTCAAGCGCTAGCACAACAGATTTTTTTTGTCTTTGTTTTTTTTTCACACAAAATAAAGGTATGGTTTTAAGTGGAACGTCAAAAAGGTTGCTGAACGTCGCCTTTCTGAGATAAGAGTGCCTGTTTTAAAGTTAATGCAGGCAAATATATATATACTTTTTGCATTCATCGACGAACTTTTAAATATAGTAAGCAAATCAGGCACCATAAGCTCTCAAGGCCCATTCAGTGGAAAAGTGCCAACTTGTGCATTAACAATTCGGCCTGTGCATCGGGCTCACTTGAGCCCAAAAGTATTTATTCTTGAAATTCTAGCTAGAGTTATTGGGGACTGCAAAGCCAGAAGATGGCCCTACACGGATGTGATCTTCATTGAACATCACGAAACGATGACAAAACGAATACCACGGGTCCAATGATTTATTCAGTGCGAGAGCATAACTCATCATATTGACGAAGGTGTTGCCCAATTCCACTAAATGTTAAGATATATTCTAAATGAACCTATGCTTGAAATAACAGATTGTCAAAGTCAATCGCAATACTGCAGGAGAAACATCTGTTCACATGTATTATTTCTGAGGCATAATTTTGCAATATAAGTAGGCAGGAACGCTGCAAAATACATTTACTTGTTCGTTAACAACCTTGTCCTTTAGCACCTAAAGAAAGTACGTCGTTTTGAGTACGTGAACACTGCATACTTAATGATATTTTCACGTGGATTTCTTATGTGTGATGTGAGCTTACCTCCGACTACTTCACACAGCACTCGCAACCGCTTTCCTTCTCTAAGGCGGTCTCCTCCCGGCGTCTCTGGGTCAAAGTTCAGCACTGGAATTCCAGGGCGCTCTGCGTAAAGAGAAATCATGTTTCGATGCCCAAGACCCTTTCACAAGACTGGGCCGTCCCTGCACAAGCGTCTTACGAGAAAATCACGTGGGTTTTGATCGCTGCGATTATTTGGAAAAGAACATTTTCATAGCCTATTACATAGGATGTGAGAAACTGCGTACCGTTCGTGTATAAAGTCGCAAGTGTGTAACGTAACATATCTTCCATCCCCATGTCTCACGTTCTATTTGCGCCCTTTTATTGACGTCCGTTCCAACAACAACTGAGGCTATTTTCCTGGTAGAAATGAAGTTTCCGCGACAAATATATCGTCAATATAATCGAGGGACACCTCAGCATCAGACATTTTTCTGTCAACAATGTATTCCCATGGTAACAGTAACACAAAACAGATGTGCCGTTACATGCAATTTAGTGCGTTACGGGGCGACGTGAAAAGCACTGGGCAACAACGGCTCCTATAACTGGGATCAGCATCGTTATTACCCACCTTATGAAAAGGGGCTGGGGAAGGATAATGAAAGCATCTTGCTCAAACTTTTTAGTAATATCTTATTGTGTCCGACAATCGTGCAACTGTTCGATTCATCCTTCACTGGCAAGTGCCAAGACTGTGGGCAGGTGGCTGAAACCTACCACATCGTTAGGGCTTGCCAGCTCAACTCAGCTCTTCCCCCCTATCCTAACCCAACCAGAGAGGAGTGGTAGGTGACCCTGCCAGGTTGCTTGGACCTTCATACCTAAAGGGCCCTGGTCCAGAAGGATAGGCTAGTGAATGTAACCAATGGGGTCCCGGAATAGAGACTTCACCCATTATGGGGCCTCTAAAGGGCTGTATCTTTTGTTGTTTCAATGTATGTTTTCACTCACTCACTCACTCACTCACCGACTACTATAAGCTCGACGAGTGATGTCCTCTCAGTAGCGTGCTGGAAACGCACGCGGCACACGTAGAGACCAGCATCACGCGGCGACACGTCAGTCAGTGACAGTGTGCCGCGTGAGACAGAAAAGTGGAAGCGCTCCTTCCAGGCCGGCGTCACCCGGTGGTCGGCCTGCACTAGTGTGACGCCCTCAGCGCGAACCACGCTGTAGAGAGGCTCCGCGGAGGCCGTTGGGCCGTGCGTCCAGCTGATGAGTGACGGCTCCAAACCAGACGCAGTCAACAAGCCACCCAGGTCGCATGGCAGCCGCGCCTGGCTGCCTGGCAATGCCAACACCTGTTGCACTTGAGCTGCAAAAAAAAAAAGAGAGAAGCCATGTGGCCAAATAAGATGTCGCATTACATTCATCACATTCATTCATTCCTTGTGTAAGACATTTAAATGAGTAATAAGCACGTAACATATATAGGTTCCAAAGAGTGATCCCGAACAAATTATATGCTTACGTTAGTTGGTACTTTAGCGTTGACTTAAGGAGCACACTTGCGAAAGTATCATCATCAGCCTGACTATGCCCACTGTTGGGCAAAGGTTTTTGTCGAGATCACCATGGAACTTGGTCTTGTGCTTTCTGCTGCCACGTTTTACCTGCAAACATTTTAATCTCATCGACCCATCTAGTTTTCTGTCTTCCGTTTCTGTGTTTGCATTTTCTGGAAATCCAGAGAGTTACCCGTAATGACGAACAATTATCCTGCCTACGCGCTACACACCCGGCCCATTTCTATTTGTTCTTTTTGACTTAAACTATGATATCATAAATCCCGGTTTGTTTCCTGACCCATTCTGCTTTCTTCTTGTCTCATAAGGTTACACCTGTCATTTTCCTTTCCATAACTCGCTGCGTCGTCTTGAATTTAAGCTAAAGCATTTTGTGAGCCTTCGAGTTTCTGCTGAGTAAGTATAAAGTACCGGCAAGATGCAGCTGATATGTATACGTTCCTTTTGAGGATTAGTGGCAGATCACCATTCATGATCTCAAAATACTTCCGAATGTGCACTACACCGCAGAGGCTGAAGAACCTGCTTGGTCCTTGCTCCATCCTTATTCTTCCAGTTACTTCATTCTCATGCTTTGACTCCGAGGTAACCACCTCTGCTAAAAGGACATATTTTTTTACAACCTCCAGCTTCTCCCCATTTAATGTAAATTGCTGTTTTTTGCTTGCACTGTAGCCCATTACTTTAGTTTTGAGCATATTATTTTCAGACCTACTCTTACGCTTTCCGTGTCCAATTGAGTACCCATGAGCTGTAATTTGTCACCTGGGTTACTCATCAAAGCAATGTCTTCAGCAGAACGCAAGTTACTAAGATACTCTCCGTTAACTCTTATCCCCAACTCTTCCTAATATAGGGCCCCGAAAACGTCCTGTAGGTTTATTGACATTCTGTTGCTTTTTTAATGAACTATGGTGGCTGTGTATTCACTTTAGATTTTTTCCGGTAAGTTTGTATATAGTTCGTCGATGACCTGATTCTTTAGTGCCTGGATCACTGCTGATGTCTCGACTGAGTCAAACGTCTTCTTGTGATATATCAAAAGTACGTATAGTGGTTGGTTGAATTACGCACATTTCTCTATTACCTGATTACCTGATCAGTACGATGATAAGTACCTATTACCTGATGAGTACGAACTTGATTTATTGTGGAGTAGCCTTTACGAAATATTGCTTGGTCCTTTGGTTGATTGAACTTCAATGTCGCCTTAATTCTATTAGATAATATTTTTGTAAATAGTTTGTAGAGAACGGACACTAAGCTGATCAGCCTGTAATTTTTCAAGTCTTTGAGGTCTCCCTTCTTATGAATTAAAATTATGTTGGCGTTCCTCCAAGATTTTGGTATCCTTCCCATCAAGAGACACTTCTTATATTGTGTGGTCGTTTTTTCTAACACAGTTATCCCGCCATCTTTCAGCAGGTTCGTTGTTAACTTATCCTAACCAGCGACTTTGCTTCTTTGCATTCTTTCTAAGGCTTTTTTTATCCTGCTGTTACTTGTAGGATATCGAATTCTGCTAGGAGATTGTTGCTTCTTACGATACTATCTTGATTGTTTCGGCTTCCCTACTGCTCTATGTAGAACTTCTCAGCCACCTAAACTATCCTATCCACACTCTAAGCCGCAAGAGAGCGAAATGGAAGTAGGTGCTGCATTTAGTCTCTGCAACCAGCAGTTAGTTCAGAGAGAGATTAACTGCGAGACGTGGGTGCCATGTGCCCACAGAGAGAGTAACTATTAGACCATGCGGAGCAACATTTACTCCAATAGAATTTTCTGGAGCCGTGGCGGCCTCGGATGAATTGTCAGCATGTGTGTAAGAAAATAGTTTCTTAACGAAATCAGCCGTTCACAGTTTGATTTACTGTAAATGGTCGTGACCACAACAGCAACTACGTCAAAAGCCAGGTTATAATGTTAATATAGAACGACTGCAATCAAATGTGCAAGCCCCTCTGCTAAAAAAATTTTTGCGCTCAAGCTGTATCAATGCGCAGCGCGGTGTTTTCGCCAAGGTAATCCTCGTTGGTGTCGTGGTGTGTTGTGGACGTATTATCATTACGAGGTTGTGACTGTTGTCTCTCTTGGTGCACTGAATCATATTTGAGCTGTGGTAAACGTGATACGCTACTGGAATGAAAAACTACGCTATCGAAATGCTACGCGCCGACTGGGATATCACCTGAGATGTGATTGTAAAAAAGGCTGTCATCACTTCACGAGATTTTATTTGTGTGCTGTTGATATGTAACGAGCACTGCTTGTTTTGTACTCACATTCTTCGCAAACAAAAGCCGCATGGTTGATGAGCTCGCGCTACACAGCGTTGCGAATGCTGGTTCATTTGTAATAGAATTGCTAGTGAGACGGCTGGACCATCTAAACGTGGTGGCCTAGATGAGGCCTTAACATTAGCTGTAGCAAGTATACAGTCGTTCAAAAATTGTTTTGCTTTCAGTGCAGCACAAATGAGCATTGTTAATCGAATATTTTCCCGGCTTTTAATAAAATTATTCGCTTAAACTTCGCACATTGTTATTTTTTGCAAGGTAAGCAACAAAATTATAGGTCAGCTGTTAACATTGCATGTATAACATGTATTGGCACCGCTATCACAGGAAGTCAGTGACCACGTGAAAATTAGGCTCGTTTGTAGCGATGCTAGGTGTGTTTTAATTTTACATCTTTGAAATAAAACGCAAAGTTTTGTGATGAATAAGTGAGCCGACAAGCTTATTGCAGTGAAGGCTTGAAGCGGTAAACTCGAGAACGGGCTTATTGAGCTTCATAAAATGTTTGCAACTGTTTGATTGCATTATGACGCGTTCTGTGAAAAAACAGTTTTTCTCTAATTTTTACACAATAGGACGTAACTACAAGTGCACGACCAATTCTGTCCGCTCTAATGAATATTTCTGCACTTACTTTTTTGGGAAATCACTCACTGAAAGCGTTGCACCTTCTGAAGAAAACCAACATCTTGCAGCTACGAACACACTCTAAACAACTGTCAATAATGCGAGTGCAATTCCTCAAGTCGGCTGGACAGCATGGATTCCAATGAAATATTGTATCTTTTATTGTATCTGCTAGAGTGCAGGGAAGCTATCATATCTTTTGTACTCATAAAACTTGCTCAATAGATGTGTGCGCAGGATATTGCAGAATTGACACGCATCGCTGAATAAGCTTGTTGGTTTCTTTAAACGTTTCTGTTTTTCCGTTGTCATTAAAAGAGACATTTTAGATACAGTTTCACGGAACGAGATTACCAACCGTGCTTGGTACTATAAGAAGCGAGCAAACTTGGATGGTATGTGGGATTTAACATCCCAAAACCACTATATGATTATGAGAGACGCCGTAGTGAAGCGAGCAAACTTGACACAATCACGGCGACAAACACACACACACACACACACATATATATATATATATATATATATATATATATATATATATATATATTATGTGTTAGGCTTGTGCTGCTTTTTACAACCTTCTCAATTGCTCAATTATCTCCATGTTATCAATTCTGGTGTCGGCTATACCTTGCACGTATTGATTAACTTCGAAAGCTCCACTAGCTACATATTGTCAATTGCATTTGAGGCTTTCATATTTTGTCGTTTTTCAATTAAATTTTTGCTGCCTGAGATAATTTGCCAATGTTCTGCATAGCGACTATACCTCTGACTTCCTTTTCACACTATTTCATGATACTAGTAAGTTATTGTGTCGTCTCTAACGTGAGTTACCTTGTTTAGAGCCTCGAATGTACTCTGAAGTGAAATTCTGAATTCCTGTACTTTTCCTCTCTTAACTAGCTCATTAATTGGCTTCTCGTGTTTCAGTTTGTGCATTTGTTTCCTTAAATCTAGTTGAATACAACCTCTGAACATTCTATGGTCACTGCATCTGATCTTGCCAACTACTTCTACGTACTGTACATTACCTCGGTGTGCCCACAGAATGAAGTTTATTTAATGTTTAGTTTTGCTATTAGGACTTCGCCACGTTCACTTGGGGTTCGCCCATTTTCTGGAGAAGGCAATGAAGAGCCATAAATATTAAGTTCTGCAAACTTTACCAATAACTTCCTTCTGGCACTACTAGAGCCGATGCAATAGTCAATTATTGCATGATGTCGGGCCTCTTTTTGCTTACTTTGGGTATAAAGTCGTCCATCAGAGTAGTATACTGTGTCTTTCCTTTATTAACTGTGGACAACACGTCTTCATAGAAGCATTCAATCAAATAATTATCATGACTCAATGTGGGCGCCTAGGCAAGTACCAGCTTCATCTTGTACCTTTTCTTAAACTTAAATATGATGTTTGCCACTCTGTTACTGATGAAATAGTGTTTCTCGATACTGCCAGCAATATTTTTGTGCATATGAAACTCCATCTTTGGTTCTTTTCTGTCAACTAATTCACGGCAGCACAGGACGAGCCCATTATTTAGCACTGTTTAAGCCTCACTTGTGGTCCTAACTTCACTGAGCTTCATTATGTCTCATTTACCACCCTCTGATTCCTAGAATAGCACAGCTAGACTAGCCTCACCGGATAGCGTTCTAGCGTTGAAGGTAGCCAGGTTTATATCCCAATGGCAGCCTGTCCAGTCCCAGAGATTCTTAGCACCATCCTCTGCGTCGTAGGTCTTCCCATCACTTTGCACAGTTGCTTCGCAGGCGCTGGGGGCTGAGGGTCAAGGGTTGATTGGTACGTTTATAACAGAGCGATGGGCTAAGTACTGCACCTAGGTGGCCAATCCTGCTCTGGTGAAGAAGTGCATTCAGCGGAGGTGGTCGCCAGTGAGGCCACACCCCAGACTCCTTTTTTTAACGATTCCTTTATCAGAAATTTTTAGTAAATATACAATTGGGAATGGTGCGGCGACTGCCTTCGAATCAAATATTTTTATTGTACGTACGCTAAGCAGCTGCGCTATTTCTGAGTAGAGGGTTCTGTTGCACCATCCTTGCACTGTAGAACACCACCTGTCAGCCTAGTAGCTCTCAACCTCCCATAACCCGTACATTGCTAGGCCTTTTCTTCACTGTTTTAAAGTCCGTAATGCCATTATAAAATTCGTTCCTTAGAGTTACTTGTGTGTGCCTCTATTAGTACAAAGGCAGACATACAAAACTTCGAAGTGTTTTTATGGCGCCTCAGATATGCGCAATAATTGTTTTATAAGTGACCATTGCACGACCATGAACACAAAACCTTGAGCAAGATTGGTGGGTGCTGCAAATGCAGTTGGCCGTTTTGTGCCGTTTGAGGAATCGTTAGGACGGACAAACAGACAAATGTACAGACAGACAAATGTACAGACAGACAGACAGACAGACAGACAGACAGACAGACAGACAGACAGGCAGGCAGACAGACAGACAGACAGACAGACAGACAGACAGACAGACAGACAGACAGACAGACAGACAGACAGACAGACAGACAGACCAAAATTTTTCCAACGAAGGTCCCCAAGAAAGACTATCGTCTTAAAGAACGGAGTTGTTTCGAACTTCTGACTTTACAAGCTTCGGCCGGCTTAGTGCCCTGGATGACCCTCCTAGTCATACGCTAGTTCTGCAAAACCATGGCTATAGCTGAAGGAGGATGTCCTGGAAGCGTGTGGCATGTCTTTGTCTGTTTCTTGTTTCATTGTTTCTGTTTCTTTTTTTAGTGCACTGCTTGAGTAATAGGAAGTGTTACTAAAAACTGTGTAAAAACTGGTAGAAAAATAGTAGTAACACAACTCTGCACCGTATAAAGATCTCTTATGAATTCCTTTAAGGCATAAATAGAACCGTGATTAGGAAATAACCTATTAAACGCCTGATATGCTTAACCTTCTTGATCTGTGACGTGTAATCGCCCTGTAGCCAGCTTTCCACCGCAAGGAGCCTCATGATACGAACTTCAAAGTCTGCGTTATTCTTTTTACCATTTCCCGCGAACTGAAAATAAACATAAATTTAAGATGCCATGGATCATGCACTTCTGAATACATGGTGATAGCAAATCGCAAAGGGTTTAGTGCTGTAAGTGCCTCTCACTTAGCAACAACTAATGTGCTTGGCCTCTTCGTGTATGTCAGACCCCAAAACTGCTGGGACATTTAAATTTAGGCAGACGGTAAAGAATCCTAAATGGTCTAAACGAATCCGAAGTTCATTACTGCGGTCTGTGTCGTAACCACATCGTAATTTTAGAGCATAAAACTGTATATTTAATATGCGCTACCTCTTTTACTTTTTTTAATTTAGTTTCTCTGTGCAGCATTTAGCTGCTGAGTGCGTCCAAAAAATTTTAGTCTCTTGCGGTGCCATGTGCAAGTAAGATGAAATGTATTATGGTCGAGAGAGCTGAAGTTACCACCATGCAACACACTTTCCACGTTATCGTATAAGATGTAGAGTGCCAAAGCATTTTCATCAAATTTTCAAAAAAAGGTCAAGCGATTCTAATTGCAAAGATCGTAATTAAAGAATACTCTGATGATAATCACAAGCGTCTCCAGAAAAGCAGCAGTCTGAAAAAATATTGAAAACTGAACAATGACATGCACACTTGTCATTATTATAAAAGGAAAATTATATGTACGGGACATTCCAAAAATTGTTCGGTGTAATTCAATTCATTGAATTTTTAATTGGGTGTTCTCTGCGATCGTGTTACTTGATAACACTACCAACGCTATATCGATTGCGATATATAAAGACACTGCATCATTCAATCCAATGAAGAATAGGGTAAAAAATGCTAACTGAAATCAATCATTTAAAAACCATACAGCTTAGCGAAACACAAATATGTTGTTTGTTACTCGCCTAATATAAACTTGTGAAGTACTTGCTCTTTATTTGATACATTGGGGCTACGTAAACCACTGCAAAATACAAGTAAACAGGCCCGGTTTATTGAGGGCAGAGTTTGCAGCATAATCAAAAAGATTATCGGCCCACATGGAAGCTGTCGCATTTTCTGCATCAACAGTGAGTGCTGAAAACATCGCTTAGCTGTTTCATTATGATATCCAATCAAAGCGAAAGGTATCGCAGTGTCCCGCATTGTAACAGCATTTAAATCCCAAACTAAATGCTTATTTGAGGCGAAGGAAAGCGCAAGCAGCCATGCGGGCGCACCATCATACTTGCTGCAATTTCTGAGCGCTCTGAATTTCATTATCTCTCATATGCCACTAATAATCCATGTTGCGCCCTGTTTTATGTACTGCAGCCTACAAATAAAGGCGAGTGGTGCCGTAATACTTGCAGCTTGCCGAACCTCTCCCGAAAAACAAGACTAGTGCCACGGCAATACTTCACGTTTCTTCACCATACTCTTTTCATATCAGCATCTGCCAATGACTAGCAAATCCTGGCAATAATTTAGGAGGAGTGGCTCTCGAAAATTGGGCAGAAGTTTAAAATTAGGCAGACTTCATACTAATATCTTCGCCCAATTAACGCAAATAAGACAAGGCATAGCTAAGTTTTTATTTGCTTTATTTGAAGATGGTGGAATGGCTTTTAGCCTCCATGGTAAAATTTAGTAAGTCGTGTATTTATCATAGAGGGTATGTGATTCATTTACGCACACGTCATGCAAAATGGCGTCTGAAAAACGTATCCTCGAGTTTCAACACCTACATTACCCAACAAAAATTTCGCATGCAAAGTGCAGATTATGCTAACGACTACCGAAGCTTGAGGGTGTTTTGTGGACTATTTAAACAGCAAACGCTACGTACACTAACAGTAGCTCCCAAGAGGTATGTCATGGTGACTTCAGCGCTCGGCATAAACTTGCAGCGGCCACATACTTTCTGCTTCCATGTAACGCAAATATTAGTCAAAGTTAAAAAGATATTAGCGACAGCCAAAATGACGCCAAGTTTCAAACTTTTCAAACATGCTTGGCCTTTATTAGAAAGCAGTGATCGCTGCAACGCTGCAGATGTATTAAAAAACCAATTGTGAAATCACATCGTAGAGTCTGGAGGCATAGTATATTCTCTTCTCAAGTTCCTTTCGTTATTATCTTTTTATCCCTGATTGAGTTCAAGATACGCGACAAGAATATACACTCTATCGCGAACATTTCACTTCAGTACGAAGCGCATATGCTGAAAATTTATACCCATTCATTCATTTTGCTGGAGGCGTTCTGGCTTGTTATGTAAAACCGTTATCCAGGAAACAAAATAAAAAGGAAAGAAACGCGCGCACTCGCACACACACTCACTCACAAGTACAAAAACGAATGGTTTCAACGAAGTAGGTTTTCTATATTGCAGCAATATACGTGATGGATGCAGAAGCACTTGAGTAGTCTGTGCGCTAACTCATAAAAAAGTTGCTTTTCAAATCATTTTTGCGATGGTTGATTTGAAACTGGCATTACTGGAATGCAAAGCGCACCATATACAAAAAATTAAAAGTTTATATAACAGAAGATTCCCCGGTAAATGCGGTAGGGAGCAAATACATATATGATGAGAAGGGTACCTACGACTAGTTGATGGCGACCGAGGCACGTTGTAAGAAATAACTTTTTCTGGGACAGGTATAAGTCACTACCGAAATAAAGTAGAATATAGCCCCTCCTTTTGACGCAGTGATTGCCACTCAAGAAGCAAGGTGCGCTCGCAGTCGTTTTGCGGGCTTCACATATACAACATTTGGTATTACGGGACGTGAATAGGTGACGAAGGTATATTACTGGTGTGAACATGATTATCCTCATATACGTGTCGTGTAAGAGCATGACTACATGCCACGCTTATCTGGCACTCGTGGCCGTTTCGCTAGCTTCACATTTAACATATCTGATAGGACATCATGCGAATGGACGAGGCAGGTAAATGACAAGTCCAATTATGTTAACAGTGACATGCGTATATTGGAGAACATGACCACATGCTACGCTCATAGTGTGCTCACAGTCGTTTCGCTAGTTTCCCACACACCAAATTTGATATTACATGACGTGAATAGACGACAAAGGTAAATGACACGTCCAAACATGATAATCATCATATGCGTGTCATGTAAAACTTCACTATGAGGTACGCTTATAGCGCACTCACGGACGTTTGGCTGGCTCCACATATACCAAGCGTGGTATCACGTGACATCAGTAGACGACGAAAGTAAGTGACGCGTCCAAACAAGATAATCATTGCATGCGTACGTGCCATGCCAACATGAGTACAAGGTGCGCTCATAGCGTGCTCGCGGCCGTTTTGCTAGCTCCAGATATACCAAATTTGGTGTCACGTGACATGAATAGACTGAAAAGGTAAATGACTCGTAGAAACATGATCATTATGACTTGGAAGTGATGCACGGCATAATTTATGTCCACCTCGTACCGTTTTGGTGATTTTAAAGTTACATGATTACCTTCTTCATTCGTGCTTCGAATATGAGTGATTTCTAATGTACATGGAATCTGCCATTTTTTTTGTTTTTCTCCAGATTTTCTCTTTATCAGCTCTGTCTGGAGCTATTCTCTCTTCTGACACCTCCATTTTTTCTCTGCTTTCATACGAGATGCCTATACTGTATCCGCGTGTTGACAAGTCGTACTTTCAGACTGCAGGCCACATTCGTTGGTAAGGCGAACAGTAGTAAGTCTGGGTTAAAGGTCCTTGTTTTCAAGGACTCCACAGGCGTCATTAAAGTATCCCCGTGATTGCTGGCTACGCTGGCTCATAATGCTTAACAAGATATTGCTTAAAAATTGGCAGTTACAATGTACAGTGGGAATCAATGATATGCAATGCACGAATGAGGAAGGTTGAACTTTAAAATCACCAAAGCAATACGAAGCCGACGCAAATTATGCCGTACGTAATTTCCATATCATGATTATCATGATGCGGACGTAAATTATGCCGTGCATAACTTCCATGTCATGATTATCATTTTTGTGTCATTTACCTTCATCGTCGGTTCACGTCTTGTGATACCAAATTTGGTATATATGGAGCTAGCAAAACGGTTGCGAGCACGCTATGGGTGTCGCATGTTGTCATGTTTTACATAACACGAATGTTAAGATAATCTTGTTTGGACATGCCACTACCTTCGTCGTAAATTCATGTCACGTAATACCAAATTTGGCATATGTGGAGCTAAATAAACGGCCACAAGCACATCATCAGCGTCGCATGAAGTCGTGTTGTTACACGACACACTTCTCATAATTATCATTATAGCACCAGTGACGTACCTTCGTCATCCATTCACGTCCGCGGCTCAAATGCTGGATTCGGTATATGTGAAGCTAGCAAAATGACCGCGAGTGCATCATAAGCGTGGCGTTAGTCAAGGCTTACATGACATGCACATCATGATTGCCACGTTATGGTCGGTCACTTCGATTCAGTGAGGTCATATAAATAGTTTTGCATTATGTTTTGTTCGCAAAACTACCCCGTCGCAGTGGTCTAGTGGCTAAGGTACTCGGCTGCTGACCCGCAGGTTGTGGGACCGAATATCGGCTGTGGCGCCTGCATTTTTGATGGAGGCGAAAATGCTGTAGGCCTTTTTGCTCAGATTTGGGTGCACGTTAAATAACGTCAGCTGGTCTAAATTTCCGCAGCTCTCCACTACGGCGTCTGTCATAATCATATGGTGGTTTAGGGACGTTCAACCGCACATATCAATCATTGTTAACGGGGCAACTTGTAGCTGGACGAGTTGGTTCATAATTTCGCTTGTCTCTGTCTCTTCTTTTCCTTTGTCGTTTGTCTGCATTTGCGCACACCAGTTTACCCAGCATTGTGAACGAAACTTCCACAACAGCAACAATACCATGAAATTCATGTAATGGCATTCATAATATACATGTCATGATTGTCAGGTTATGTCTAATCACTTTTGTCACAAAATGAAGTTATGCCAAAGAAATTGTGGTATCGATACCAATATTGAATGGCTAGTAGAGCTAAATGTTGTAGGCGGCTATATATATATATATATATATATATATATATATGTGTGTGTGTGTGTGTGTGTGTGTGTGTGTGTGTGTGTGTGTGTGTGTGTGTGTGTGTGTGTGTGTGTGTGTGTGATCAATGCCCCGCCGCGGTGGTCTAGTGGCTAAGGTACTCGGCTGCTGACCCGCAGGTCGCGGGTTAGATTCCCGGCTGCGGCGGCTGCATTTCCGATGGAGGCGGAAATGTTGTAGGCCCGTGTGCTCAGATTTGGGTGCACGTTAAAGAACCCCAGGTGGTCGAAATTTCCGGAGCCCTCCACTACGGCGTCTCTCATAATCATATGGTGGTTTTGGGACGTTAAACCCCACAAATCAATCAATCATATGTGATCAAGGTCGCCGAAGTTCAGTAAGGAGTGGTTCACATTTAATAAGCAAAGCACGCTCAGTAGCAAATGTGGGACAGCGCAATATGCTTAATTGTTTCGTACGAGCCACACGCTGTGCCTCAAAGGACTGACAAGACGCCCCTGACGGTATAGGCGTTGACGTACCAACACAGTGCCGACTCTTGGTTTACATGATATTGCTCCGGAATGACGAAGTGAGCCATCCCAATGAACAGAGGGCGGGAATAATCAGTGGGGCGACACGCTGGTTTAAGTGTTGCTTGAGGAGGGGTGAACGTATAAGCACACAAACGTTGTCCGTAATAGCTGAAAATTCCGAGAAATCAAAATCATCATGAATGCAAAACTAAGCAAGGCGATCCGCATCTTCATTTTGCGCAATCCCGACGCGCGAAGGTACCACTATACAGCTAGGGACATCGCACGTGATATAATTTTTATTGCGATTGCAATCATATGGGCCATCTAAGCTGGATTTTGCCGCCGGCGTCGGCGTCGCCCTCACTCACCGTATATGTATACGTATCTGCATATATAAAATGCAAGAAAGGAAGAAGAAGCCCTGAAAAAACACCCCAACGCTCGGAATCGAACGTGCGACATCTGCGTCGTGAATGCGAGGTGTTTACCCCTGAGCCGCCCAGGTGCATGTCCGCCGCTGCTTAAACTGCTGGTCATTTATATCTACCACTTACCACTCCTCACAATCATCTAGGGGGGAATAGTGTTTTCAGCAATACGAGCAAGATGGCGCGAAGAGCTCGCGTCACCACATCGCTTGGCGGCGCCCGCTCTAATCTCCTACGCGTGCTTTGACCGGCTTAAAGAAAGCGTGCGATGCTCGTTCGCGCGCCCTGATCTCGTCGTGGCGAGGAGGAGAGAATCGTACGTCTTCGCCGGCCTCAAGGTTCACCTCGAACGATTCTGCTGTACTTACCGAGCGCACAAAGTTCACAGCAATGATTTCAATCTCTGTTTGCGTAAAGCGCGCGCTTTTCAGACACAACAAAATGACAAATGAGACGCTTATTTGCGTGCATCCGTACTTGTGAGTACGTTTCGTGTGTCATTTGTGCGTGAGATATGCGGGGCACCTTTCTATCTGCTTTTCATTTTGTGCGTGACCTTTCAATTTATTGCTATCGCGTTCATTGCTTCGCGTTGTGACTTTTTTGGTGGATTACTTAGTGCAGCATAGAATAGAGCTGTCGGTCTCTCTTCGGGTTAGTCTACAAAGGGTACGACGAGAGTGTCTAAGGATGACAACCTTCGAAGCTGGTAACCTTTGCTGCACGTGTTTAAGGATGACATCAACCACTGCAAGTTCGGTGGTCACGGACGATGATGGGTGAGATATTTTAAAAAACCGCCTAGCACTTACTGAAGGGCAAAAAAGGCTGCAAAAGCGTCCAGGCCACCAACGCGTACAGATGCGTCCGTAAATACTTTAGTGCAATCATCAGATTTTTCAAATAAATGGAATTATGTTAGTTTGTATGGTGCTGGAACAGGTCGGCCACACTTTTTGTGTATTAGTGCAATTTTCAGATGAGCAGGGGAGGTACAAGAGGTACAATTGCAGTGCTTTTTTTATTTTGTCAACGCGTTCATTTTGTCAGAGTTGCCAGTAACGACAGTGAACAAAGCCAACATTTCACCTATGCGAGAAATTGGGCACAGCGTCAGCCTGTTGAGAAGTGCATTGACATTTGGAGCTTTGTCCATACGCTCAGTATGATGTAACTCAATCTGATCAGCTTAGAGCAATAAAAGCAACTTGTATGCCTCAGTAAGTAGCGAGATGGGTTGAATATTACGGGGTAAGCCAAGCATTACTTGGAGGACAATACGATGATCCCGTTCCAGCTAATACAGTAAAGCAGGCGTCATATTTAAGATAGGCAGGCATACATCACGTAAGAGAGTACAGATAATTGGTGCACCTGTAGCGCTGTTGTTTGGTCAATGCCATCGCCCCTAGCAATCAGGGCGACCGCATACTTGAACAGGGAAAGCGATATGCGCCTCACAGTTCTAACAGCAGGACACCAAGACAGGCAATCATTGACGAATACACCCAGGTAGCGATGTTGCTGTACCTACTGTATCAGTGTGTCTCTGAGGCCTGCTCATGTTTCGACGAGCGCGTTGCCTAGATTGGTGCCTCATCGTGGCTGACTTCACAGGTTAAATCCGCATGCCATCTTCTTTTAAGTATGTTGAAGTTGTACTGAGAGATCTCTGCATTATACCACGAAAGCGTGGAGTATGGTGCGACAGAGCACTGACCCATAGTTCAAAGACAGTGGCGTAAATAACTCGGCCTATAGTAAAATCACATTCTAGCGGCCGTCGTCTTAGAAGTCCAGTGAGCACGCTGTTAAAGAGATGCGGTGACAAGACGCTGCCTACAGGACGTCACTAATACCAATGCAAGGTCCACTTGTGACATTTATAATGCGCACTTTCAATCAGCGCTCGGATAGAAAATTGCGCACAAAGTTTAAAAAACTACTTGCGATTCCCGCATTCATAAGCGCACAAATATTTGTCCCATGAGGTACCGAGTCGAAAAATTACTCATGTCAAGGAAAAGAACATATGCCAAATGCCAGTTTGCTGAAACAGATTCAAGCGATGAAACAAGATTTCCTAAGTGGTCGAAGGCTGAACGATGGTGGCGAAATTCACTCAGGACACCAGGGAAAAAAAGTTAGCTTCTGTAATCCGAACCGATCACCAGAGACACGAGTTCATCATCTATTCTTCTTTGTCCTCTCTGATTTCCCACCTAGGCACATATACATAGTGGCATAGCCAACTCTGATCCATGCCCGTGGCATTAACTTCCTTTCAATAAAAAAAATAATAGGCCATCGCGATGCTCAGTGCTCATTAGAGCAAATAGTGGTCGCGAACACGCAAAAACACGTATGGTGCAGCAGTGTCAAGTTATTCAGGGGTAATGTGGCTTCATTGTCGATACATGAACAATGTCCGCCTGCGGAAAACATTGGGCACGCCGGGGAGTTTCTTCAAGCTGAACTTTGTAAAGGACGTCGTTGAGGCGACGCAAGACTCTATAGGGCCCGAAGTAGCGGTGAAGTAATTTTTACAGCGGCTTCTTTGAAGAATAGGAATCACAGTCCCACTAGATCGTTGGGTTGGTGAATCACATGACGATGACGAGAATTGTACCTTTGTGAGTCGATGCGTGGTTGTTTTCAAATCCGCTCGACTGAAAGCTTGGAGGCCGTGTATTCGAGCCGGATGAAGTGATTCGCATCAGTAGTAACATCGTTCATGTCACGTAAGCGCATGGCTTGGGACGTTAAACCCCACATATCAATCAGGTAAGACCATGGAATTCAGCATCTTAATGGCTTCTCGCCCGTGAAGCGACCGGAAAGGGGTGAACCCTGCAGTCCCTTGAACCAATGTATTGTATGTGAGCGTAACGTATGGCAGAAAATTGTTCCAGTTCTTGTGATCACGATAAAAGTACATTGAGGGCATGCAAGCGATATTCTTGTTCAATATCTCCGTCAGGCCATTGGTTTGTGGATGGTATGCGATCGTTTTGCGATGAGTGGTTCGGCTAAGCTTCATAACGTCTTGCATTAGTTAGGCAGTAAAGACTGTTCAGCAATGATCACTGTTCGCACCCCATGGCAGAGGACGATGTTTTTTAATAAAAAAGTATTCAACCTCATTGGCGGTGCCTCGTTGTAGGGCTTTTGTTTCGCAGTACCTCGTAAAATAGTCAGTAGCGTCTACGATCGAGAGGTTACTTTCATGTGACTTCAGAAAAGGCCCTAGCAAGTCCATTCCAATTTGTTCGAAGCGTTGCGTTAATAGAGCAAGAGGCTTCAATACACCAGCAGGGCACACAGGTGGAGATTTACGGCGCTGGCAATCGTTACGTGTTTTTAACGTAACGCTTGACATCGTGGGTGAGTTTTTGCCAGTAGTAGTGAGTGTGAATCCGCGCAAGGGTACGCGCTCATCCCAAGTGGCCGGACAATGACTCGTCGTGAGAGGCAGATAGATCGTCAAGACGTAGGGCTGATGGAACGACGAGCAGGTGTTCGGTCACATAGCGTTCGAAATGGCTTTTGTAGAGGATGCCGTTGCAGAGACAAACTGACCTTGAACGCGCGAATGCACGTGGTGGCCTCCAGCCGCAGCCTTCAAGGTATTTGATAAGTTGTCTAGGCTCTCAATCATTCCGTGGTTGTTGAGTCAAGCCAGATTCACTGAACGTGCAAAGAAAATTGTCATCAGTATCACCATCGCTAGATATGGTTTTGATAGGAGCGCGCGAAAGGTGATCGACATAAGTGTGCCTACGGTCAGATTGTAGACGACTGTTACGTCAAATTCGCGAACTTGCAATTTCCAACTCAAGAGGCGCCCTAAAGGGTCCTTAAGATTGGCCAGCCAAGACAGAGCATAATGGTCTGTAACGACTCTGAACGGATGGCCATACAGATAGGGTCGGAAATTTGATATGCTACACAATGCGCAAAACTTTCTCGATGAAGTTGTTTTGTGTGTCACCGAATAGACGCATCTAAGCGTTTATGTTGTGTCTGATCAGAGATTCTTTTAGAACGCTGCGCCCTTCTGTAAGCATGGAGTCGACAAAGAAGGTATACTCTAGTGCTTAAGGAGGGTTCACAGGAAGGAAAAATTCATGGGGGGTAAAAGCGGAGCCTGGTGACGTCAACCGGCGAGGATACGTTCTCCCAAATGTCCCCAACTCACACAGACAAGGCGAACGATGTGTGGGGGTCAACGAATTCTGCAGTGCTCTGGCTCCATTGTATACTGGATGCTCTGGCCGCACTGATCTCCCCCATCGTTTGATTGAATGATTATAGAAAGGAGGGAAGAAGGCACTTTAGACAGAAATTAGGTGCCTGCTTCTCTTCTTACTATAATCACGAAATAAAATGGTGGGGGATATCAGTGTTGTCAGAGCCATCACCATACAATGGAGCGGGAGCACTGAAAAATTCTCTGACCCCCAATCATAGATATCCTCTTGAAGGAAGGGGGGGGGGGGGTCGTATCTTTACTGGAGAAGGACAAAAGCGCTGGTTAATCTTGGGTGAGGAAAGTCTTGGTGTGGTTGGGGGAAGTGCCCTTTTTGCACCCACTCCCTGCCCGTTTGCTGATTTTAGATAATTTATTTTATATGTATTTTGTGTGTGTGTGGAATGCACACGCGGCATTGCCCTTAGTTTTACCCGCCACCACAAGCTTTAATTTTTTCGGGTGGACAGTAAAAAACGCCAATATCACACGAAAACCAGCCCTCTTTAATGCAATCCAAACACATTCTAGAAAAAAACTGATAATGATAGGTGCAACTGTAACTTCTCTTATCGCCGTCAGCACGCTACCCCCTTCCCGGTGTTGTCTAACACAGCCAAAAAAATTAAATGAATATACACTCATGAATAGATTAGTAAAGTGAATGGTGTCATTGAGCCATGCATCAGTAAAAAACACTATTGCAGCCTGACGTGCCTCAATGAGTGATTAGAGAGCAATATCGTTTGCGACAACACTTCTGGCATCGGCGTACCAAAAATGGCATTTATTGTCGGCATTGCATTGAGATTGAAGGGGCAAGCTGGTAGATGATCGTATAATGATACAGGAGAAAGTCATTTCATCTCTGGACCGGGAAAGAAGGACCGATGGGCTTTTGTTTGTATACCACGCGTAAACATCATTGTTTATAAAGAGCTTGTGAAAAAGAAAGTGCACTCGGTCCCCGTCTTTTGTAACAGTTCTCGAGAAATATCGAAGATTTCGCCGCCTTTCACGAATGACTTCTGAGTAATCTCGTAAAATGCTTAAAGTAGTGCCTCTCAACTTATACCCGCAGCCAAGAACAAGTTAATCTTTGTTATCATTGATGAATTTAGCTATAATAGGCCGCTTTTTTTATGAAACGTGACCAACACGATGCGCTTTCGGAATTGACGTCACAGTTTTCCCAAGTTTTTCTTTGCAAGAATAATTTACGAGCTGTTCTGAGTCCTCCCAGGTTCCAGCCTTTTTAAAATGTTTATGCCGTAAAATAGAAAATTGCACCACCTAGAACAAATTTTCAATGTCATCAATTTTTTTTGAAACCCTGCTAGACTCTTATCACTGACTATAGGCAAAGTGGATCGATCTGTTGTTATTTTCTGCTCCGAATTAAGGACACACCCTGTGGGTTTGTCCAAAATGGCTCTTAAGTCCACGTGCATTTCGAGCACTTTGTTTACAGATTCCTGAAGTATCCAATTACAAGCTTCAATACGTAAGATTTAGCCAGCTACAAGGTCCACCTTCTCCTCATGGGCCTTCGTCAAAGCTCCTGCATTTGACTCGATGTCACCTCCCAGTTCAAGCACAAACCCTAAATACAATACACAAGCGTGAACACTTTTGAAAACAAAACGGCAACGTAGAGGCCTTGGTATGAAAGATCAAACCATGTATCGCACTAGTCCAGCCTTTATGTGAATACGTAGGTTTTTGCAGCCATAAATAATCTTTACATAGGTTAAAAAAGCCAAGCCTTCGAGTGCTAAATATTATGCATGGTGTTATGCAAATTATCATGCTTTTCAAAACGTTGTCTAAAAGTTTTAGGTCAACCACCGATGTAACACACTATGTTACATTTGTGCTCTGTGGAACGTAAGCCAGCGCTTTGACACGGCATGGCTGTGACATATCTAGCACAGTTTGCACCATCTTCTCATTTGTTGTGTCTTCTGCAATGATATTTTTCCTCGCATTTACTCGAACGTCTTCAATCAGACGAGAGCCCAGTTTTAAGAAAAAGTCATGAGGGTCCTGTCTGGAGATAGCGTACAGGATGACTTCCATATATAACTAATATAAGGTTTCCATCATTTCGTTAAAAAGTCGTGGTATGGAGGCAGGCCTGCCGAGCAGGCAGAAAATTAAATAAAGTGCACAACCCTGTGCTTCATGTAGCCGTGTATACAGCTTGATATTCACTGCATTGATATATATATATATATATATATATATATATATATATATATATATATATAGTAGTTACTATAACCTTTTACTTTCTTGCAAAAAAGTTGTCAAACTAAACCACCCAACTTCCTGATGTTCAGACTCTAAAATAAGGAAGTAAAATGAAAACTCGCCGCGAGAGTCTAGTCAAGTCATTTTTTTCGAGGTTTTCATCTAACGTTATTATACATGAGCCTCATGCATGGAGCTCGACCGTGCTGAACCATAAAGAAGTAGATGCAGCTAAGCTTTCGCTGTGAAGGAACAAATCTTAAGAGCAGACAGGCACCTTTATTTTTGTGAAGCTCCTTTGGCTCATTTGATATTGCCTTATTAGAAGCAAATAAGAGTTCTTTGAATAAATTCTAAGAAAAAGAAGCATGAAAAAGAAATGTTTTAATCAGGAGGTTGGTTTACAGGACGTCCGCAATTTCCTGTTACCGTACAAAACTTCCACAAAAGCTAAGACATAGGGAAATAGCGTTCCATGGCTTTCCCCTCTCCCACATTTTTACACCACTTTCTACCCAGCGTCGTAAAAAACAGATGTGCGGAGTCTTCACTGTACAGCGCTGCCGAGAAGAAACGCTGCTTACACTTCATGTTTTCTCCGCAGCACGAATGGGCGGATAGCTGGCACCGCTAAGAAACGGATATGAAGTTCTCAGATGTGAAGTCATATATACTTGAAGAACACCATAGAACGTGATGAACCAGAACGTAGCCAGCCTTAGCATAATGAAGCTACTCCAGAGGCACAGCAAAGAAATTTTCTTTTTAGAAACGATGCTAAACAGCCCAGACCCGAACGAGTTTGAAAGTTTCGTTATCGAGAAGACTTGGACAAATTTTCTATAGGCGAATTTCTGCAGGAAGAAAATTTTTCCTCCTGAGATATACAAAGTGTTTAAAAGCAGCAGTTTTTCGCAAGATGAAAGCAAGAGCACAAATAATGGTTCCTACTTCTTTTTACTGTGTTGAAAATACCCGGAACATCCGTGGTGGCCTAAGAGACATGAACGAAAATAATGGCGAGCAGATTGGATATTCTGAAGCTTACCAGTGTATCTTATGGATCGCAAAAAATGACAATGGGCAGTAGAAGCTTAAACGAAGTGTAGGACTGCGCAGTTGTGAAACTCGAGAGGATGGATTAAACTTCACCTGCCATGACAGCCTAGCGTTTAAGGCATAGCGAAGCTAATTTGTAGGACTCGGGTTCAATTCCTGGCAGCAGCCAGCTGCGTTCCGGTGGAAGCGAGATCCAAGAACACCAACACGATCAGACTATGGTGCACGGGAAAAGCTGCCGTGAGCAAAGTCATTCTACTGTCTCTAACTACAGCACGCCTCTATTTTGATATTCTGGTTTCGACAAGCAAGATAAAAAAAATTATTATTCCCCATTAAGCTTCGCGTATCATTTCCACATCTGCACTTGAGGCAAATATTTGGGGACCATTGCCAGAGCTCCAGAGCTAGTCTGATTGGCATTTTATAGAACAATTCAAAGATGAATTTTATTGCTGCCGTATTTTGGCACTTAACTTTGCATTCAACAATTAAACTAAGAGTGGCAGAAACGAACGCATATACACTAAAACGGCTGTGTTGGTGTATTCAGGGTGTTCGGGCCTTGTCAATGGACCTCGCGGTCTACCCAACAGGCACACACCCACACGCAAACACTACACGCACACGCCGCACAGACACAGGCAAGAAGTTGTGACCTTTCATACCCAGTCATGCGTTGTAAAAAACAGAAACGAGTGCGTTAAATATGCTTATAAAACGTGCTTCTGGCTACAGTAATATAAACTATATAGCACTGGATTCGAACAGGATCACTTTTCACAATATGCAGAATACTATACCTAATACACTAATATACAGAATGAAACGGCCGGTCTTCCATCCTTCAAGTCATTCAGCTGAAACGTCTCAGCTATATGTAGCACATAGCCTCCCCTGACACTCAGCACATAATGACTTATATCCCGGATATACTCGAGAACATATCACAAAAGGCATCCATTCGACGCGATCGCTAATGCTAGCTGGTAAGTGCACCTTACAGCCAATGGGGCTGCTACTAGTTGACGCAACCAGCCTAAGATGTATTTTTTGTGGTGCGTCAGCTGCGAATTTTAGGCTTGCGTAACATCGCAAAAAAGAAAAAAAAAACATGAATATTACCTCGTATACGAATTAAATGTGCATCCCCTGACGCAAGACACTCAATGAGCTTTTTGACATGCCAAGTTGTTCTTGTAGACTCAGCAAATAAAGTGTAAAGGCAGGAGAAAAATGTGCTAACACGGTAAAGAAATGTGTCTCAATATTGCCACGTTCCATTTCCCAAGTTTTTGTTATCGCCCCAAAACACGACACAATTCTCAGCGCAAACCGCGCCTGCAGTTTTCGAGAAGGTTCCGGACTGTAGTAGATCATTTCGATAAGATCACGCCCACTGTGCGAACGGTACAGATTGTTCTGGAACCTACGCCACCGCCAGCGATAACGCTGGAACATTCAACGGCAAGAGTATAAATGCCGACGCGCTTCGCCGCTTGTCAGTTGTTGATCGAAGGCCGACGCTCCGTTCGCCGCTATCAGTCCGAGACTGCTATCTGTGCAAGACTGCTGCTGTAATTGGACTTTCCGTTTACCGTGCACAGGTTCGCCCAAATAAACAGTTCAATCCCACACGAAGTCTCCTGTCTTCGGCCACGTCACGACCCCGTGACAATATTATTGCTACCAGGTGAGAGGTGCCTTCTCCTTACTACAGCACAGAAAGCATTTTTCTAGGTCTTCTGATGACAGCGTGAATGCCTTCAGGTCGACGTCTACGACGTGACGTCGCGTTATCCATAGGTTTTGTGCCTTTCTTCAAGATCTTTAGAACGGCTGCAAGATCTCTTGTTTTCATTTTAGAGCGTCTTCGACTTTTCGCAGTGACATTCGCCTCTTGGGTGCCTTATCGAAACTTTCAAAGCATTCCATTTTCTCAACGGTTCCATTTAGATCAGGCCATGTACCTCATCTTGCCAATCTCCACTTTTCAAACAGCGAACGTTTCACGTATCTGTGTTTATTTTCGCCATGATGAATTCTGTGAAAAAGGAGTTGTTGATGCGGCCTGTATGCCGCGCCGTTGTGGTCCAGTGGCTAAGGTACTCGGCTGCTGACCCGCAGGTCGCGGGATCAAATCCAGGCTGTGGCGGCTGCATTTCCGATAAAGGCGGAAATGTTGTAGGCCCATGTGCTCAGATTTGGGTGCACATAAAAAACGACCCAAGTGGTCTAAACCTCAGGAGCTCTCCCTATGGCGTCTCTCACAATCATACAATGGTTTCGGAACGTTAAACCATACTTATCAATCAATCAGTCGAAGCTGCCTGTATAGCATCTGGCTGCAAGAACATTATCTTCCTTTTTTAGTTTTTTTTCTTCGCTCTTTTTCTTTTTAAGGGGCTGTAGAACGCAGGAATTTGTGATTTTCTCATTGTGTGGAATGGTGTCTCAGTAACCTAATTATGTATGTAAACGCGCGTACACTTGTTTTCTTCAGTTTCTTTGCTTTACTGCGCTGCAATTTCCTGGTGGGGGAAAGCCACGTCGCTTAAGCGTCCAAATACACTACTGCAGGATTGGTGCAGAATATGGGCATCACCATTTCCTCCCTCTCACTCCGGATGGTTCATCAATTTTTACTGCTTATTTTTTTTGCCAGCATTCCGAAAATGCATAGCTCACTGCTATGAAGTGCTCAACATCAAAATCACAAGCTCAGAAGACTTACTTTGTTTCAATGAAGTCGGTGAAGGGTCCCGACTCGGCCTCATTTAAATGAGACTTCTTTCTCTTTCTCTTTCTTTCTTTCTTTCTTCCTTTTTCTTTCTTTCTCTCTCTTTCTGTCTTACCAAGCTCAAGTGTTTTCTTTTTTGATCCAATCATTTCTTCCGTACGTCGCATCAACAAAGAAATAAAGAAACGAATATTCTAATTCTGGAGGTTACCATATTTCTGGACTTAGGTAGGTAGTACAAGCACCCCCCCCCTCCTTTGTCGGCGTTCGTCTGTCCTGGTGTCCTCCTTGGGTTGGCTACTTTTTGCGTGCTGCCAAAGCGGATCTAAAGGTCAATTTTTCAACAAACTGAATCGAATATTTTTTATTATTATCGCTACAACTGATTGATCCTTATCTTAAATGAAGTTATGCTCAAATGTCAAATGCATCCAACTGCTATTAGGGTAGTGTGACGGTGTGATGTGTTGGCTAGAAAACGATGAAGAGACAGAGTGCGTGCAACGATGCGCGAGTCTGAAAGATTCGGAGTCACGTGCAAGGAAATAGAAAGAAAGAACGGTCGGACAGCGTTGAGTGTACGGTGCAGTCGGTTGTCAATGTACTGAGACTCGGTTCACAATTCGGAGCCGTGGGCTTCACCTGGACACTCAGTCTCCCACTTCCAGCACTAATTCCTGCGAGGCTGAAGCTCCTTCAGCCATGTACAGAAGCAAGTTACAACCTCTCGGATACTCTCGTCCAACCACTCAGTGCTTCGTCAAGTCACCATGCCTCGTCACCATGCCTCGCTAGAATCAATAGACGGTAAGCTTGGCGAGCCTTTGTCTGGTCTGAGTTAATGACTATTGAGATGGATGCTCACAAACTATTTTTTCTTTCGTCTGTGTTTGTGTAGTTTGAATCAGTGTGCGTGTTTTTTGTGTGCATAAAGCGTCCTTCGAAACTTGCAAGCAGCCTCGTCAATTGGCAGGAACATTCGCGTTCCCAACCACAACACTCTAGTGATACGTTTGTCATTACACCAATGCAAAAAATAAGCGGCCCTTTAAGCAACCTTTGGAAATACAAAGAACGAGCGCATCATACCATCCTGGCGTTTCCAGTATTTTCGGCACAATTAGTGATGCTAGCAGTCTTTTGCCGTGACACCACAAGGCTCTCAATTTGTCTATATACGAGGAATATCAGTAGGGAATTATCTGCTATAACGCTTCGTCACGCAGTCACTCGCCCGTTAAGCCCAATCTTCCATGAGTATTGTGGGCGATCAACTAAATTTACTTCATTACTTGTATCTTCAAGTGCTCAAGTGAACATCACAGCGCGTAGTCTACATGCGCAAAATCGTGATAAGCTAGTACTGAGTGCTGATATTCAGTACTGAGTGCTGAGTATGCTGTGATATAAGTATTTTTGATTTGTATTTTTATTTTTTGTGTGCCCGGTGGTCTAGTGGCTAAGGCACTCGGCTGCTGACCCGCAGTTCGCGGGATCACATCCCGGCTGCGGCGGCTTCATTTCCAATGGAGGCGGAAATGTTGCAGGCCCGTGTGCTCAGATTTGGGTGCACGTTAAAGAACCCCAGGTGGTCGAAATTTCCCGGAGCCCTCCACTACAGCGTCTCTCATAATGATGTGGTGGTTTTGGGACGTTAAACCCCACATATTAATCAATCAATCAATCAATTAATTTTTGTGTGCCGTGCAATTTAACTTGTCCTCACTGATTTAAATGTACTTTGAATTAGTAAACCCCCTACAACAATGCCCCCAGAGGGCGCTGTAGGTATAGGTACCAATAAGTAAATAAATATTCTCTGCATGTTTTCTGAAAAATAAGCAGTGGCGAGGAGTCAGCGCTTGTAGGAAGGGTAGCGAAGGTGACAAACGAACCACTTTCTCTCCTTATAAATGATAATGGTTTAGATGCCCTCTTAGCATGAAACCGCATAATCCATTACCGATTTTAGATGAATTATGAATACGTAAGCGCTCGATCAGATATGCTTGCACGAAGCATATTGGTATCAGTTGGTGTTCGTGCCAGCAACTTGAAGTGTCACAGTTTTAACAGTTGTCGCAGGATGAGATTTCCCGTGGCAATAACGGCTAAGAAAAGCGGGAACTAAACATCTTACAACTAACAGGTTCTTCATGTGCGCCATCGAAGACAACGTCCGGATCCCATGCACGTAAACTACACTTATAGTTCTTAAACTATGTTTTAGATACTCGAATGACGTAGAGCATACCGTGACGACAGTCAATCCTTAACATAAGAGTGCTTCGTGCCTTATAATGCAGCCTATATTATAGCCTTGTATGATTAAGTAATATATTTGACCCTGATTGCTCTGCTGCGCACACTCCATGTTAGGCCCTGTGACTAGTTCGGCTGCTTGTTATATGTGCCTTTGCGATCCAATAAATTTTCAGTTGCTTGTTCAGCACCTGTGTCGTGTCTTCCTTATCCTTGTCTGTTTTAGGGCTGTTTGCACATCACAAACACGAATTGCAAAAACTACCCTCTTTTGCGCGCCCCTCTCTTTTGCTCAGGGACACTTGTACAACGACTTATAATCCTCTCATGCCTTTATCATTCCTTGAACATGCCTTGAATTAAACATACAAGCGCCATTATAAAATTTTCGTGACCGACAAACGCCTTTCGATTACTACAGTGGTGCATGCTTGAAGCTGGCCTCTAAGAAAAACTAATGTGCCTTTGTACACGCCAATTTCGTGCGAAATCCCACAATTTCAGTACTATACAGGCTGTCATGCACTTTAAAATGTATCATTGGTATTAGATGACTGGATTCTATCTCAATAAGGCGGTTTTTTAGGTTGTCGGCAGCATTTTAAAATACAGTAATAATGCGAATAGTTTTCGCCTTTTCCAGGATTTGTATCGAATGATAGGCATCTGTGATTAGTTAAATGCCTCTTTGAATGTTGCTGTAGCTCATCAGTCGACCTAACGCAAGCAGTCGCGGTATATTGGTAGTCACATATGGGCTTGTAATTCTGTGGCGAACAATAGATATGAGCCTATAGTGCTTTAATGTGCACCTAGTGAGCCAAAACGACGTGAAATTGTGCCCCAGCGAGCCGAGTGACATGCAACATAGGCAAATGGTTACAATTATAAAGTCGTTCAACACAGTCTGCGCACACTGTGAGGATGTAAACTTGAATCTATGATGCTCACAGCTGAGTTTTTTTTTTAAATAAAAAGTGAAATCAGTAGGCTGATCACGCCAATCCTGGTTAATATTTGAAGTTCTATGAACAACAATGATCGGAACAAGTTGATCATTCAGGCATATTACTAACAGCTGTATAATTCACTCTCGTAGTTTCTCCTCTTACAACTAATTCCGTGCAAAACTTTTAGACCACGACGCCATAATATTGCATTCCAGACTCTGGTTCATCAAATTCTTCTATTCTATGATGTCAAACGTGACACTATAGCGCTGGAGACACGCAGGCAAAGGTCCGAGAATTGACTTCACCATGCACGTGTAGCGAGAACACGAACAAGAGCTACCACCTCCCGCGACCGAAGCTTTCGAATTGACTCGCGAGATTGGCGGACTGGCTCTGCTGCAGCTACACCTATCTACAAGTTCTCTTGTGGGTCGCTATAGCTAACAAGGCGAATGAGGAGAACTTGCAGTGGTATTAGAAAAAGTTAGGAGGAGAGTGTGTGCACCACAGAACTTTTTATTTAGCGTTCGTTCACTCGGCGTCATGCAGAGAGTGAATACTTGATGCCAACAGTCAGAAAGCCGTTATTCTTGCGAGCAGTCATGATCCAAACCTTTGGCTTCGCTGCACGGTATTGCTGAGCGTACAGAAAAAAAACATCGCCTGTAGGTAGCGAAGCAAAGGCGAGTAAAAAACCAGTGCGGTGCGTAGTCATTCATCAAGCAATCGCTATTTCAGTATTACTACATCATTTCAAAACATCCTGGCGGCCTTATGATTATTGTCATCTTTTGAGCATAACTGGGGGTCAGAAAAAACTATTCTGAGCTCAGAGAAGTACGGGGGCAATTAAAAAAAAGACGTTTAGACCATAGTATGACCTAGTACCCTTATGATATTTCTGCGATTTCCAGCTTGAAGGTGTCTGAGATATTTCAAATTTCCTTCCTAACTGGAAAACACCGTGGAATTTTATATGGAGCTTACGTTATTCTTTTGCGTTCTATTTGGCGTTGTCACACGTTTGTTATACGACGAGTTCACCAGAATCCTATTCATGTCCCTGGTAGGCTAAAAGAGCGAAAATCATTCAAGGGGTTCGTTTTTTTCCTTCTTTTGTTACACACAGCTAAGGAAACCATAATCGTCCATTGGCTCCATTAATTATGTTCCCGGTAGGTCATCTACATATAAGCGAACATATTACAACGCATAAAACACCCTTGATGCAGCATCTTTAGTTTCACTTTTGTGACTGTTGTTAAATAAAAACTTCACTCAAAGATATCCTCCCTGGAACACATGGTTCATCGCTTTTTTTTTATTTTGAGTCATGGAGTGTTGATTCAATATATAAGTTGGAACTATTTAAAAAATTGGAAACAATGTACCCAAGAATATACAAATTAAATACGGTGTTTTTCATCACAGCTACATTCACAGTATTTTAGGGAACAGTGCAAAAGCTGAGGAACTGTGCTACTCTCCCGAGAGTTCTTTACTGCTTGGGGGATTAGGGCAGAGTTGGCCACAGAACTTATTCTTTCCTTGAAGGCAGATTGAAGGAGACTGCGAACACTCTGCTACTCAGATGAAGTTCCCGACCTATGCAAATCTCGTGCAGGTGAGGAGTAAGTAGATCAAGCACTCCGTCCTTGCTTATGGAGTTCAATCTAGCACTTAGATGTTACCACCGACGAAGCAAAGCACTATAACTGCCTCATAACTATACGCCTCTGAGCGTGCACAATGCCCCAGACGAAAGCTTAATGCGTCAAGTTAATAGGATACTTTAAGTCATAACAAAATTATGGTTGTGTGATCATGAACGTTTACTTTCCGAAGCACCAACAGCAACACTTTCGAAGCAAAAACAAGCAGCAAAATCCAACGTGTCGCAAAACGTTAGTTTACAGTACAACGAATTGGTAGTAGAGCAGGGTAACGATTGAACAAATATGGTATAGAAATGAGTTACAAAAAAAATTGGCCCCGTATCTGCATGTTATTCTGCAAATGTCGTCGAAAGACGATAGTATTGCTTGTGGAAAGAGTGAACAAAACATTTATTTGATGTTCTGAGCAAGAAAATTGGTGAATAGTATTCTGGAGATGCTGCGTTAGAGTGCCTCGAGCGTGCAGCAGAGGCGAACGAGCACATGAAGTCATGTCACACGTGAGCCATGAGCGCCATGTGGCAGTTTTTTTAGAAAACAAAATGCGCCGCTCTGATACAGGTGTGCGCGCCCGTCTCAAAGGTGACAAGGTGTAGAACACAAGGTGACGGGTAGATGCCACAACCGTCAAGTCTCAGCAAAGCGTTGGAAACACTCACCTTTCCGTGCAAGTGTTGCATGGTCAGTGCAGTGTGATAAGTGCTACGGTCCTTAGAATTACTTATGTATGCCTTTTCTAGTAAAAGACGCACATGCAGAATATATACGTGTTGTTATGGTGCCCGAGACATGCGCAATAATTTCTTTCTGATTCACAACTGCACAAGCATGAACACTGAATCTTGAGCAACATTGGTGGGCACTGCGCATGGGGTCGGCCGTTTCAAGTACCCTGTTCCGTTAAAATTGAGGGACAGACAGACACACCAAAATTTTTGCGTCGAAGGTCCCCAAGAAAGACTATCATCTTTAAAATAACTACATAGCGGCCTTAAAGCTCGTCATCTACGTATTACCAGGCGGGTGCACTACCACTGCGCCACGTCGCGTCATGCTCGCTGCGAAAAAAAAACTGGCAATAAGAAAACACGCCGTCCCGCTTCACGAGTTAGTGTTTGAACACATACGCTATTTTTATTTCTAAGTAAACATTGCGTCCACATAATATGGAAAAAACTGGCGCCCACGCATGACATGCCCCTAATGTGAAGAAGCCAAGTTTCTTTGAGAATACACAACATAGAAAAGAAATTATAAGCAAATTATCGAGAACCTGGGGCAGATTATCAGCTTTTACTTCCGAATGTAATACCTGTTTGTCGCTTTAACTGCTGGTTTACGTGCCCAGAAGTTTCATATTGACTGTAATGCTTGATAAGTACCTAGGTAGTTCACTGAATAAGATGAATTTTCTTGCGCAAGCGACGATATGCTATAGTGTGGTGGCAGCGTCAGAGTGTACTGATTCGCAGTTGTGAACCGATAGCTCGAACTAGAGGGTAGATTGCCAAAAACCAAATTGCATTTGCAAGAAAGGGTCTCATCGTGTTACTTTATGAACGCGCCCCGAATAACAGGCCTGTCGCTCGGTGCACGTGACTGATACGTGTTTTTACATATCAGTCAGTGGGGTGCTGACGAACGCACCCAGTTGCGGCTGGTGTTCGCTGCGCCACAGGCTGAAAGCGTGTCACATTGATGCTCATCGCTCCTTTTGCGGACACCGTACGCAAGAAACAATGGTTCATTCAGTTAACCGATGGCAAGTATCTATTGTACAGTCTTGCTTCCTCCTCGGCATATCGTATTATAAAACCCAGAAGCGCCGAGAACATGTATGATGGACTCAGCCGGTATGCTAGGCCTACATTCGCTGAAAGTTGTACAGGTCACAATTAGGTGAATTAATCTCAGATAAGAAGATCTTCAGAGAAGAATATCCACAGAGAAGAATATTTTCAGGCCTGCTCACTGCCATCGTGACATCACTTGTTTTGCCCGAGTGAGCGTGTGTACAGGTGTCTGTGAATTATTTGCCATCACTGTCCCTGTTAAAATATAATGCGTTCGTGGCGAGTTTCACATGCTTAACAGCTTTATTGGGCCTTACGCATCATAAAGGGCGCTGGTTTGATGAATTACTACACTTTAAAGCGTTTAGAGATTTATCAGGGAGCATTTTTTCCACGAAAAAAAATGCCCCCTCCTCCCCGAAGGGAATTCTGAGGAAATGAGAGAGCATTTCTTGCACCGAGAGAGAGTACCGTTGCCGTCAGACATTAGCCTTCACCGACTTTTGCCACCGCCTTGAGAGGTGCCGCGCCAGCGAACAGTCCAGTGATGAGTGAGTGGGTGGGAGAGTGGAGCGCAAGCGTTCTCGGCTCGGCGTTGGCGTTTCACAGCGGTGCCTCGACACATATTTCCGGATGTTCTTGAGAGACGCCCATCCAGCGAGTGGTCGAGGGACGCGCGAGTGAACGGAAGAGAGGAGCGCAAGAAGGAGACAGACTGAACAGTGAGAGAAGGAGCGACTGAGCTTTGCACCTACCCTCTCTTAAACTCACTCGCACCACATGCTCCGGATGCTGTGGGCGAGGATAAGCGCGAGCGTCCGCAGCAGTTCCTATTGGAGAGGGAATGAGAGTATATAGAGAGATAATACCTGCCCCTGCCTGGACACCCCTACCGACATTGCCGGATGCCTGACATAGCCCACAAGAAATTCATTCACAGTTAAATGTCAAAGACAGCGCGCTATCGAACGTCTGGTCAATTTATAGGAGCCAAGTTTGATCAACCAAAAAAGCGACCAATTAAGTAAGGTAAATTTCATTCATTTTTTATTCAGCCACATACGCACGCACACACGTATTATCTAGAACACGCAGACAAACTGTTCCTGCTAAGTCGCAAAGATCCTGCAGGTTTATTTGTACTGTTTCGCACATGTCTTCATAGGCACGAATTTATGGAGGAGAGAGTGTGCTGCTGCCACAAGTATGTTATTCAGCAGAATATCAGGGCGATGACGATTGCAAGTGGGAACAAAAAATCTCTCATTTCAGAAAATCTATTGTGACCAACACAAGGAGCAGTGCTTCCTCTTTTGCTTTGGCCCTTCTCACAGTGGTGCATAGGGCCAAGGAAAAATGTTAGTTGTGGGTCTATATTAAAGCACGCATGGGCGCTTCTGCTGCACTGCCATTTATTGGATCGGTATAGCCGGTAGTGGTTTTTAAATAGTCTATAGCTTAAAGTAGAAGAGCAAACACACTTCAAAACAATTTAGGAAAGTGCTTTACCGTAAGTGTCTGCACGCATCTAAATTTCAGGCAACATATCAGGCCAATGTGCTGACAAGACTGGCGCAAAACTATAATACCACAATAAAGTGGTAGGAACACCAGCAAGAAAATAATATACACAAAACCGATGCATTAAGCTATGCAACAGCATTCCTTCCAATTTTCTCAACCAAGTAAACAGAGGCAATATAAGTCCGCTACGCTATTCACTCGTAGCAAAATATTTACCGACCCTGAAGGAAAAACGCCTGTTCTGAAAACAAACATCACGCGCGATTATTATTTTAATTCCAGGGCTTCCACGAACAAGTTAGAAGCACGCATGACACCTTTATTTTGGAGCAAAAACGAAACAAGGTGGCGACGGTGCATTTGAAACGACCTAAAAATATGTCACGTACCTTCAAGTCACAAAGAAAACTGATGTGGACGTCAGCTTGACGAACGCTACGCTCCGAGAATATCCTTGTCCGGTTGCCCTTGGGAACGAGAACACTCGCAACTTCGGCCCCTTAGCTGTGACGATTTGCCACACAGCATCGCCCGAACATTTTGGTATGCAGCCGTACACTATACGAATACCCACTTGTGCACAAAGTCCATCACATATCCACGCGGCAGTGCACAGACACAGAAAAACGCTGTCTTCTCGAGACGTCAGCAAGAAAACTAGCCCGCCACGAAAACGTTCGTCAGGCTTGGAAATCTGTCTCTCGAGCCAGTGACGAGAGCAAGCGTACAGCCACGTCTGTGTTAAGGTATATGTAAACTGGTAGTGTAACTTCCATAGAAGACCATGGGTCCAGTAGTCAGTGGCTCATTGCTACCGTCGCCATCTACGTGAGGAGGTGACAACTAACAGTAAACAAAAAATAAAATATGACGTCACAAACGGAAGCTGTAGCAACGTCGCGCATTTGCCCTACGTGGCGCGAAATTGAATTGTTTTCTTAACTTCGGACGTTTTAAGTGCCGCCAATTATACGCATTTTTATTGCGCCTTGTGCCTCACTTTTTGTATGCGGGAGAGAAAAAAAACAAAAGAACTAAGGATTGAGGAAGCAAGGTTGTTTTATTAGCCAAACGATGTCCTTGCATTATAAACAAGAAACTTCACAGATGCAATTGAGACAACTGTTCATGAACGAAATAGCATAATAGTTCGATAACTCGCGTTGCCCAATCACCGAAAACCACTGCAGCGAGACAGCAGCTTTAAAAATATAGTTTTGGCAGCCGTAGAGTATAGCGCCTCGTTGCTCTGCGTGTCGCGTTCACCGTCATGAAAGACGAGGGCACACCGGCAGTGCACCAGCGAAAGCAGTGGGCAGTCAAAAAGCGATTATCTACAGATTCTGTGAGCTAGTTGAGCTCTGAAAGTCACACCAGTAAACAGCATATAAAAACAATTAAACTACTGAAGGTGAGCACAAAACCACTACGAAAAAGTGAGCGATGCCTTGTTGACCTGGCAATTCACCAAACCAAAGAACACGCCGAACTAAACACGAGCTCTGATAGCAGAATGCCTGGATAGGCTCCGCCCTTCTATTTATGGCACTCGACAGAAAATTGACACGAGCAACTATTTATCCAGGTGAAGGATACACCGTAAAATATGTTTATAGTTTGACATATATAAAATAACGACTATTTGAAAAAAATGATACTGAGTTTCCCGTTTTAGTTGTACCCTCCTCACCTAGTCACGCTTCAATGGTCGTTGGGCGATGATGCATGTGGCAACGAATTTCCCAAGTTTCATGCCCATTGTAATTTGACCATGTCCGTGAAGCGAAACACACCCGTCTAAACAGAGTGACGGCAGAGCCCATGGCAGGAAGAATGAAAAGGCCTGAAATCATCTAGGGGGCATTGTCTCTGCGCAGGTGGTTTGTGGAGGTAGAACTTTGAGTATTTCGCCAGCCTCTCATTGTTGTAGCAAAGTGTAGACGAGGTAAGCAAAACTATCGGCATTACCAGACATGCGTTTGAGTTGTTATTTTGCCAACATGCATTATTTTTTGGTGTACTAGTACAAACCGCGGCATCGCAAGACAGATTGGACGCTGGCTCATAACGTTTGTAGATTATTTCTCGGCCAGCACTGCAGAAAGATTGTCCGAATTTTGTTTGTAAGCGCTTAGCTACAACTACCAGGCTTGAACATAAGTGGCTTCACCACATTAAGTCAATGTGACAGAATGTGAGCTGATAATAGAAAATTAGTAATAAAACAGCATTCAATGCCAAGTTGGTTAATGATAAAAAGTCGACGTGTCTGCAGAGTACCTAACGATCACCAGATACTTACACATGTTAGATGTATATTTGCTCTTCAAAAGGCGTAATAGGGATAGTGCGCCACCCGTCATAAAAGGGGGCTAGACATTATTAGTAAAAAGACTGGAAGATGTATGAATGGTTGTCCGTAGTGCCAGATTTATATGTTCAGTGTTGCTATTTGCTGTGTTGCGTACGACTATAATGTGTGTGCGGATGTCCATCCTGTATATGTGACGTAAGCATGAAGCAATCTATGCAGTTCATTGTTTCTAGAAAATGCTCGACATAGTTTTTGGAGATATTAGTCTTAACATAGCAGGAGTGATTCTACTTTTCAGGGCAGCTGATGCACTCTAGCTCGACCACATTGTAAAACTATGTGAGTGAGTAGCGCACCTCCCACACAGAGTGTATGAACTATATTTTATAAGTGTAATTGTAATCTGGTGAGGGAGCCTGCTCATTCTCGTTCAGCCAGAGTGCCGGCCTTCTGTCAAGAGAGCGTGCCTACTCTGTGCAGCAATCAGTTCCCAGTACTCTTGAAAAGATAGTGAAATATAGAACACGCTTTTTGTTCTGCAAAGAGAGTTGCCAGCATTCTCTTGGGGCTGTGAGTAGAGTATCTATGCGTCAAGCTTGCTCATGCACCCAACTAGCGTAGTTTACAGAAAAAATATAAGGCTTTGGAGTTCGCATACTTTTAAATGCGAAGAATGTCCTTGCGTATACTACTGCAAGAACTTTATCTATCTATCTATCTATCTATCTATCTATCTATCTATCTATCTATCTATCTATCTATCTATCTAACTGTCTATCTATTTAGCCGCCTACGTTCAGAGGCTCTCGTGATCACCCCCCCCCCCAACTTCATCATCATCATCAGCCCGACTACGCCCACTGCAGGGGCAAAAGCCTCTCCCATGATCCGCCAATCAACCTGATCTTGTGCTTTCTGTTGTCTTGTTATACCTGTGAACTTTTTATTCTCATAAGCGCACCTAACTTTCTTTCTCCCGTTTGTGCGTTTGCCTTCTCTGGAAGTCCAATCAGTTAACCTTAACGACCAGTGACTACACTGCCTACGTGCTACATGCCCGGACCATATTGATTTCTTATTGTTGATTTCAACAAAATATTCTTAACCTCAGTTTTTCCCTGACACACTCTGCTCTTTTCTTGTCTCTTAAGGTTACATCATTCATTTTTCTTTCCATCGCTTGCAGTGTCATCCTCAATTTAAGCTGAACCCTGTTTGTGTGCCACCAAGTTTCTGTTCCGCAGATAAGAACCGGCAAGATGCAGCTGTTATAGACCCTCCTCTTGAGGGTTAACGGCCAAGAATGCTTGCTGAATGTGATCCATCCCATCTTTATTGTTTCAGTTGTTTCACTCTCATGGTTCAGCTCTGTGGTTACTATACCTAACCTAAGAAGGCATAGTCTTTACAACTGCCAGCGTCTCTCCCCTTATCGCAAAGTGCTGTTTTTTGCCGACACGTTTGCACATTTCTTTAGTTTTGTGCATAATAATTTTCAGACCTACTTCTCTGCATTCAGTGTCCACTTCAATAATCATAAGCTTTATTTCTTCCCCTCAATTACTCATCAAGGCATTGTCATCAGCGTATCGCAGATTACTAAGATACTTTTCATTAACTCTTATCCATAACTCTTGCCAATCTAGGGTCCTGAAAACCTCCTGCTAACACGCGTCGAATAGCATCGCAAAGATCGTGCCTCTCTGCCTTACACCCTTCTTCATTGCGATTTGGTCGCTTTCTTTATGAAGAACTGTCGTGCTGGTGACGTAACTGTAGATTTCTTCCAATATGTTTATGCAGAGTTCTTCCACACCCAGATTTCGTAGTGCCTGCATTAATGGTGAAATGTCGACTGAGTCAAACGTCTTCTCGTAATCTGTGAAAGATATATGTATAGTAATTGGTTTTATTGCGCGCATTTCTCTATTACTTGACTGATAGTATGAATATGGTCTATTGTGGAGTAGCCTGTGCAATATACCGCTTGGTTCTTTGGTTTATTGAACTCTAATGTCGCCTTAATTCTATTGGCTACTTATTTTGTAAACATTTTGCAGATAACAGACAGTAAGCTGATCAGCATGTAATTTTTGGTTGACGCTTCCTTTCTTATAGATGAAGATGATTTTGGCGTTCTTCCAAGATTCTTGTACCATTCCCGTCAAGAGGCACTTCATATATGAAATGACCAGTTTTTCTAACCCAATTTCTTTGCAATCTTTCAGGAGGTCATTTGTTACCTTATCTTCACCAGCGGCTTTCTCTTCTTGCGTTCTTTTTAGGGCTTCCTTACTTCCCCTGTAGTTACTGGTAGGATGTCGAAGTCCCCTGGACTATAATTGTTTCTGACGATATCATTCTGGCTGTTTTCGCTTCGGTAAAGCTCCCTGTAGAAATACTCCACCACCTCGACTATCATATCCTTATTGGTTATGATATTGCCTTATATGTGGCTTAATGCAGACATTCAATTTTCACCTAAACACAAGTTTGCCTTCACAGCGTTAAGGCGTCTGGTGCTTTTACAGCCTGCTCAATTCTTTTTGTGTTTTACCTTCTGATGTCGGCTACGTTACCCCTATTGCTTAACTTCGAAAGCTCCACTAGCCCTATTTTGTCGGTTCAATTTGAGGCTTTCACTGTTTTTCGTCTCTTAATAAGATCTTTCGTCTCCTGGGATGTTTTTCCAGTGTCATGTCTACTGACTGTACTACCAACTTCCATTGCACACTCTTTGATGATAGTTGTAAGATTATTGATCGTTGTGTCGACGCTTACGTCGGTTAGATTGTTTAGTGTGTCGAATCTATCCTGTAGCAGAACTCTGAATGACCGTACTTCTGCTCTCACCGCTAGTTCGTAAACGGACGTTTTGCGTATCAGTGTTTGTCATTGCTTTTTTATATCCATGTGAATACGAGCTTTTGCATTCTATAGTCACTGCACCGAATCTCGCCAACTACTTCTACTTCTAGTACAATGCGTGGGTGTGCACACAGAATGAAGTCCATTTCTTTTTTTATTTTTAGTTTTGCCATTAGGAGTTCACCACGTCCACTTAGGTTAGGTCGTTTTCTGAAAAAGGTAATCAAAATCCGTAAAAAATTACATTCCGCGAATTCTACAAACAATTTTTCTGTACAACACAGCACGGTTTCCGGAAAGGGTTTTCCTGCGATACGCAACTCGTAGAATTTACACATGACATTGCCGCAGCGTTGAATTCCGGTAGCCAAACTGATTGCATTTTTTAAGACTTTAGCAAGGCTATTGACACTGTTACACACTCGCTCCTTTTACTAAAATTATCGTGTCTCAATCTATCTGCTAACACACTGACATGGCTACAAGCTTATCTCTCATGCAGGAAACAATGCACCATCATCGATAGCGCTGTCGTCGTCACATGTAGACGTCATTTCAGGAGTGCCACAAGGCTCCGTCCTGGGGCCGCTTCTCTTTTTGATTTATATCAAAGATCTTGCTGAATGCGTGGACAGTCAAGGGATGTTGTACGCAGATGACTGCTGCATATATCGTAAAATTAAGTGCACTCAAGAATCCGAACAACTGCAGAAGGACCTTGACTCAGTAATAGCATTGTGCAGTACGTGGAAAATGCAGCTTAACGTGTCAAAGTGCTGTGTCGTTAGGGTTACCAAGAAAAAGCAGCCTTTTATCCCAAATTACTTCATCTAAAGGGTACCATTGTCCATGTTAAATGAATACAAGTATCTTGGCGTTGTCATCAACAGCACACTATCGTGGAATGATCATGTTCGCGTGGTATTAGTTAAAGCCCGTCGCGTGGTAAACTTCCTACGTCGCAATTTCAGAACCGCCCCCTCTGTTATTAAACAACTTCTTTACGTGTCAAATGTACGCCCGATTTTAGAATATGCTTGAACTGCCTGGGACCCGGCCACAAAGTCAAATATTGATGCATTGGAGCGCATTCAGAAACGTGCCGCCCGGTTTGTGACGGGTGACTACGACTTCACCAGAAGGTCTAGCGAAATTGTTAGTTCACTTGGTTGGCCGTTACTCTCCTCAAGGCGCAAATATATCAGGCTTTGTCTTTTCTAAAACCTAATAAACGACAAAACTGGGATCGATAAAAACAAATACATCAGACTAACAACATACATCTCATCACGACGGGACCATCCTTTGAGAGTGTGTGAATATATGTGCCGAACATCAACGTATGCAAATACTTTTTTGCTTAAAACTATTCACGAATGGAACAGTCTTCCAAAAAAACATTGCGACCACCCCTTCCACAGCGTTTCCTTCCCTTTTAAAGGAGTATGTGGTCACACAATGATATTTTAAGCTGTGATTTAGGTATTTTTGATTTGTTTTTATTTTTTGAGTGCCGTGCTATTCAACTTGTCCCCACTGATTTAAATGTACTCTGAATTTGTAAAACCCCTACAATTGCCCCAGAGGGCGCTGTAGCTATAAATATCAATAAATAAATATAAATAAATAAATAATAAATAAATAAATAAATCTCCTTTGGCATTTCTAGAGCCATGGCTATATTTCTCTACTGCATGGTCTACGACCTCTTTCTTGTCTACTTTGGCAATAAATTCACCCATAAGTATACTATACTGTGATATTACTTGAATAATGGCTATCTCTACGTCTTGATGAAACCGCTCAACCAAATGATCATGCCTCGATGTAGGCGCTTGGGCCTGTACACCTTCCTATTGTACCGTTTGTTATATTTATTTATAATACTTTCCAACCTCGGACTGATGCCATAGTATTCCTCTATGTTGGCAGTGACATTCTTGTGTATAGAAAACTCTACCCCTAGTTCAATCTGTCAACTAACTGACAGTAGCATATGACGCGTCCGTTCTTGAACACTGTATAAGCCCCACTTGTCCTCTTAACTTCGCTGAGCTATGTTACACCCCATTTAACACCTTCGAATTCCTCGAAAAGCAGAGCTAGCCTAGCCTCACTATACAGAGTGTCCCATATAACTTGAGCCAAGAATTTGAAAGTTTAGGGCACATAGGAGGCGAATTGAACCAAACGCATAATACTTGCACTAGCCTGTAGGTACTCAGGCTATTTTTCGTTTCTCCCCATACTAAATAATTATTCATTTTAATTACGTATTTTTTAATTACGGGCTGGAAACCCAAAATATTGAACACTGAGATGTAGAGCACTTTTAGAAACCACCGACAAAATTGTTTCTTGTACAATACGTCTAGCGCTGTTAATTTTCCCGCGTTGTAAAGAAAGCCCATAGCAAAACTATAGCAGTGCGCCAGTGGTTTGTCACACGGCTTCTTTTCTCATTTTGCGGGCTTTCTTTACAACTTGGAAAAAATAACAGGGCGAGACGTATTGTACAGGAAAAAATTTTGTCGGTGATTTCTGAACGTGCTCTACATCTCAGTGTTATTATTTTGCATTTTCAGCTTATATTTTAAAAATACGTAAATAAAAATTATAATTAATTAGTATGAAAGAAATGAACAAATATTTTGAGTACCTATACAGGCCAGTGCGAGTAGTACGCGTTTGGTTCAATTCGCCACTGAAGTGTCTTTCATTTTTAACCTCTTGGCTCAACTTATGGAACACCCTGCATAGCATTGTAGCATTCAAGGTTTTTATTTATTTATTTATTTATTTATTTATTATTATTTATTTATTTATTTATTTATAAATACTGCAATCCCTACTAGGGATTTCTGCAGAGTGTGTTACATGAATTACATGAATGCTCAATATGCCGACGAACAAATTTTCAAATCAGGAAGATTTAAACACAAAGAAACAAAAGTACGCGCAAAGCAACTCAAAATATACAAATATTCGAACGTTTATGGAGACAGAGCTTGATTGCCATGCTATTTTACACACTGTTATTGAGGCTAGAAGAAAACAGGTGGCCAAGATCAAATTTTAATGGTGGCCTGTCCGGACCCAGGGATTCTTAGCATCCTCCGATGCGTCGCAGGTCTGACCGCCGCATTGGACAGTTGCTTCGCAGCCACTGGGGACTGAGGGCCAAGGGTTAATTGCTGTATTCATGGGAGGTAACGTAATGCTTTAAGGTGAACCAAATATAGTATGGGAGTGCAAGATAATTTGAAAAATGCAACTCGTCGGCTAGGGCATGAATAATACCATAATCTCGTCCCATACGTCGTCAAGCTCCTTCTGCCAGACAGTGGCACATACCCAAGGGTGGGTATGTGCCACTGGAATGCGGGTACATGCCCCAGGTTATTGACGCTTTCTATCTACACAGGAACGGTGAGAACACACATGGGTAATTCTAATGTGTGATCTTCAAGCATAAAAGCTCTCATCGGTAGCATTGATCCGATGAATGTAAATAATACATATCAGGGCCCCAGCAGGAATGAAACCCCACAGTCTGCATGGCAATCAAGTATTCTACCACAAAGTCGAGCCAGGTCTCGAAGCTACTTTTCAAATAGACCCTACTGTTCATGAAATTTATATACTGGTTCTTGTGCTGGATATCCACCTTTATAAAGATTACATTTGTACTCCTCTGATACAGCCGTCTTGTCGGGTTAACTTTAATTGTATTTAGGTACAATTCGCTGAAGTGGACAAATTCAGCAGTGTCCAGGGCTACCATCGCGAGCAACAGCGCTTAATGTGAACTACGTCTTATGGTGTTGCTAATATCCATCTTGCTGTTGGCATCATCGTGCAGCTCTAAACAACTGGTTATACAAAAGATAAGCGGCTGCTAAACGTGTGTGTGTGCGTGTACTTGTACACATCTTTTGCGCCACTTGAAGTTTCATTCATTAATAAAATTACAACGCAGTCACCTTTCATGAGCATTCTTCTCATGACATTGATTTATGAAGTACGTGGAATTTGTCTATATTTTGGTGTTTTAGTGCATCCACAACCAAAACGAGGCAATAGAAGTGACTGCCATTGTTGAATATTAGCGTGACTTTTATAACTTTCACGTGCTGGCCACAACGAAGCACTTGATGATTGGTGAAACAGATCGTGTATGGTATTTTATAAGAAAACGAAATTCGGAATATGTTATTCAAGAGTGATTCGCTTCAATCCGCACCTTTTATAAGACATTGCGGGTCACTGATGGACTTTGTCAAGTAGTGTACACCCTAAATTTTGCCGAACTGAACCAATTAGTGTACACCGTAAAGTCTAGCGAAGAGAAAAAAACGTTCACGAAACACTATAAAAGCTATGGTCATGGTCATTAAAGACACTTCGTCTGATAGAATGTTTGCTAAAACTTTGAAAAGAGAGATCGTGTTTTTTGCCTAGGCCTTATCAATGTGTCGAAGATTTGGATTAACTTCGGTGGAAATATGCAAAACTGGACTGGCATGATTGCACGTGTTTACCATATGTGACATAAAAGGGCTGCACAGCTATATATATATATATATATATATATATATATATATATATATATATATATATATATAAAGGAAAGACGTGTATACTTAAGGGCTCGTTTTTTTGTGTTTGACAGAATAATAATGCGATATAACACACAATAATGCCAAAGAAAGTATAGGGGAAGCTATTGAACCAAAATGTAATGTATATCTCAAGAAAAAAGGTGGCTGAAAAAATAACTTGCCGAGGCCAGAAACCGAACCTACGACCTTCGAATAACGTGTTTGATGCTCTACCGCTGAGCTACCATGGTTATCACCACCCCATCCTCTTTATTGGGTATATATGTAAATTTAACGTGGGAGTGTAAGTCAGCGCCACCTGTAGCCATGGCGGACAGTGTAGCACATTCTTAACGAGCCTGTTTGGCGTCACGGAGCACGCGCACTTCTTACGAGCTGGCAGCTGATCACTAGTGTTTTGTATACAGCCTAAATGCACCAAGTCTGCCAGTACGAGACCCTCGTTAATGAATAAGGAAAGAAGTGCATACCTAACGGCTAATTTTTCCGTGTTTGACAGAATATCTCAGGTTTCGTTCCTACCCACGGGAAGTTATCTTTTCACTCACTTTTCTTTCTTTACATTTACAATACAACTCGGTCTGATAACGTCCCCTATACTTTGCTTTTGCTTGGTATTATTGTCTGTTAATATATATATATATATATATATATATATATATATATATATATATATATATATATATATATATATATATATATATATATATATATATATATATATATTCAACCTCATCACATTTACTGATGATAGTTGTACCCGCAGTTCCCACGCTTTGAATGTAACACCTTTCTTTGCTCGTACTAATACCTTTAAATACAGTTTTTTTCCGCGTGCAATAGAACTGTGGAATTCCCTGCCTAGTAGCATTCGCTCCTTACCACTAACCGACTACATAGTTGCTATCGATGAATATCTCAGTGACGGGTAATTAACTTCATTTTTACTTTTGCTTTGTTACGAGTGTACTTGCTTCACAATTTGTATTATTTGTTTGCATTTTTCCCTGTTACCTAGTATTACATAACATCCTATTTCTGCGATAGCCCTGAATAGGGCTGCAGTATGTATAAAAAATTAAAAAAATATATATATATGTGTGTGTCTGTGTGTGTGGAAGCAAGTGTCTACCTAAGGGCTCGTTTTTCCGCATTTTGACACAATATTAATAATATCCAACAGACAATAATGGCAAGGACTGTATAGGGGAAGTTATTTCAACCCATGCAATGTAAATAAGAAGAAAGAAAAGTTTGTGAAAAAGTAACTTGCCGTGAGCAGGGCAACTGCCGTGCTTACGGCAAGTTATTTTTTCACCCACATTTCTTGCTTGTTATTTACATTACATTGGTTCTAATAACTTCCCCTATACATTTCTTGGCATTATTGTCTGTTAGATCTCATATATATATATATATATATATATATATATATATATATATATATATATATATATATATATATGCCAGAACAGGAAATACAGACTACACTCACACTGTTTCAACGTTCTTCTTTGGGTCTTTGTGTTATTGTTTCACAAGGCAAGGCAATGATACTAAATGAAACAAAAATAGAACTATCTAAGGCCCTCTTCGGAATAATGACGCTACACGTCACCAAACTAA
Source organism: Rhipicephalus annulatus (assembly GCA_013436015.1). Lineage (NCBI taxonomy): Eukaryota > Metazoa > Arthropoda > Arachnida > Ixodida > Ixodidae > Rhipicephalus > Rhipicephalus annulatus. Next base: position 115,831 of record WOVY01010886.1, on the reverse strand, counting down.
TTCCAAGAATCGCGCGTGGTTTTGATACAGTGTATATTTGTGTCAGTAATCTACAAGGGCAATGACGGATACGGCACTACTCTATTGGACCATGCTGTTCGCAGGGCGGCAGATGCTGCAGCTGCCTCTTCAGACATGCTGCGCTTCTTGATGATCTGCTCGCAATATTTGCGCTTGCCTAATCAATGTGTCACAGTTTTAAGAAAGACTGCAGAAAGGAAAACACCTAAATAAAAACATTTCCGTACTCGGCGTCCTTTCGAGAAACTACTAGTACCGACAGGTACACAGATGATGGCAAGTTTGATTCCTATGAAAGAGCCACATCATGAAGAAGAGAAGCAGTTGAAAAAAATGCGGCCTGTTCGCAATAAGTCATGCAAAGATTGGTACACCAAAGCACAGGCCCAGCACCACTCCTACTCTCCTATCCGCAGACACGCCCACCTTTGATATGCGCGGATTCATCGTGGGTCTATATCGCTACTTCTCATTTCTTTCTTATACGCTTTGCTCTTTTTCCTTCTTCTCAACATCGCATTGCTCCTCTCCATGCTCACTTCCTTTTCCCATTAACTTGGGACAAATTGCTATGCAAGGCTTCACTATGCACAGCTAGCGCGTCTAGATCGCTGAGTGGCTAAGATGCAAGCCTTCGGATCGAGGCTCATCAAAAATGTTTTTGGCAAGAATATTTTTCTGTCTTTATATCTTCCTTTCGGTCTCTATCTCTTGCCTCTGTAGTCGATCTCAGGGTTAATACAGACAACGCTGCAGCAATTATTAGTTTGATTTGCTCAAATGTTTCTGTACATCCCCGTTCGTGATGATAGTTTGCGGGCGTCGTCAGACATTCCACACATTCTATAGTTTTTCTGTTAATGTGTGTATGATAAATCAAGTGTTTATGAGTGGGATCAAGCAGCAAAGCGCGTATATTGAAATTCATAGGTTAATCACAAGTGGACTAAACTTGTATTTTCTTTTTTATAAAGAGCACAACACTCTATAATTTTCATATATTACGATAAATCTAAACACAGAACGAGAACGTACTCAGAACTGCAACACGAACAATACAGCACGACAGTCATGCCATACATGACCACAGTTAATTGCAATAAGTAAAAGCTTGTAGAGTGAGCTGCACATAAACTACAGAAATCATTTCTAACCAGGCATAAGAGAAGTGTTCACACGTAGAAAACCAACTTGTAAATTACAAGTGACCGATATACGTGCAACACTCCATCCAACAATTTAACGCTGTCATTTTATTTGTAAGAAGGTATACGTTAGCAAAGATCAATTCGAATTTTGTCCTAAGTGTCAGATTGAAAGAGAGATAAAATAAAAATATTCTGGGAAGCTTCTGTGGTCGCAATATCCTGTTCGCTCCACTAAGGTGGAAGATGAAAACTAAGAGGCAGAAAAAACGTCACAGTTTTGCCGCAAAGGCAAAGAAATAAACGCCATAGCAACAAATTGGAAAACCACGCGAAGAATAACAAGCAGATCCAAACATGCCCCACATTTATCACGCACAAATGACGCACGGCACTTACTTACTGGTACAGATAAATGGAAATACGCATCTCGGTTCTTACTTCGCTTGGTCTGAAAAGCGCGCGCTCTTCGCAAACGGAAAAAGTACAGTGAGTGCAGTGAATTTCGTTCACATGGTAACTACAACAAAATCGTTCAGGTGCAAGCCCAAGGCATACAATTTTCCACACCCGAGATAAGCGTGCACGCACGTAGGCGTCCACCCCCCCCCCCCCCTCCCCTCCGCTCTCCGCGGGCAAAGTACGCCTGAAAGATGAGAGCGCGCCACCGCCGCGTCGTGACGATGTGGCGACGCGGCCTCAATGCGCCATCTCACTAATAATGGTGAAAACACAATAGTTCCTCTTGCCTCCGATATGGCGAGCGCGCAGCGTGTTTCTCTCCGGCCGTCCTAATGAACACTCTCCAGCAAAACCAACGAGTATTGCCTCACGTGCCCGGCGACAACGAGAGGGAGCAGATTGCGGCAGTAGCGTAGACCGTGGCAAAGGGGAGAACGCACAGGATGACAGAGTGCGTGTTTTTTTTTTTGCGTACGAGCAAGATCACCGCCAGAATGTTTTTGGTGCACTCAAGGTGAGTATTTTTTTTCTGTTCCTGCACTTATTTTGCTGCAATTCATGAAGAAAAGAGTGGCAACTGCCGAATTTTCCTGCTCTATATTATTGTAGGAGCTATGAATTTGTAGCGGTAATAATTTTGATTCTTTACCGTCCGTTCTTACTCGTTGCTAAATGTCTCGAAATGAGAAATCTAGAAACATTTTAGCATTCCTAATTTCTGGAGACGCGCATTGCGAAAACTGTGCTAATTATCGCGTTCTATCATATTGCTATATTGTGACACATTGTTTTAGCATTTTATTGGGTACGAACATTTGTGATGTGGTCAACCATAGCACAGTTAGGCTCTAAATAAATTAGTTGATTGATATGTGGGGTTTAACGTCCCAAAAGCACTATATGATTATGAGAGACGCCGTAGTGGAGGGCTCCGGAAATTTCGACCACCTGGGGTTCTTTAACGTGCACCCAAATCTGAGCACACGGGCCTACAACATTTCCGCCTCCATCGGAAATGCCTAAATAAATTAGTGCCCATGTCGTATTACTGAAATGAGGTGATACGTAATTTTGCCGCAATATTGTGGAAGGCTTTGATTAGCCGACCTACATTTACCTCCCACGTCTTTCGCAAAAAAGTGCCTGAGTTGTCATCGTGTCCTTTTTCGTCATTTGTATTTTGTTAAGTTTTGCTAGCGTAATGGGAATATTATGCATTATCGGGTTCATTTACTGTACTCTCGACTTTATTCAAATCAAAGGGCCGCACTTGCGGCAGAACAGCGTCTTTCTGAAAGTACGTATTTGTGAAAGTAGACTAGTGTAGAAAGAAAAAATTGTGAATTGTCACTGCTCTATAACGCGCAATGTTTCATACCAGATACAGCGAACTCTGAACGCGTCCTGCGTTTTTTTTTTGCAAGTCAAAGCTTTTTGATGGTCATTCTTCTATTGCCCACCATATCTACTGAGCTTCGCCCAAATCATTGTGGGAATGGGCGACCGTTCGCACTGTGGCCACTGCGCCATTGTTATTACATTAGCACGTCTGCAAGAATTCTCGATATGGCGTTACAATGAAAAGCAGCTCATGTTTAATTAAAAGGAATAACAAAAGTAAAGCATTTGATGATGCAGGTGTAACCCGTGAGCTTTGAACGCGGCAGTCAGCACTCGTCAGACTTCACTTGCGGATTGGTCTATCATTTTTTTCTCCTTCGTCAGTTGCCGCTATACGATACAGCCTGCAAACTTTGAGGTATAGTAGGGGTTCAGCACATGCAGATCTCTTGCAGAGGCATCGCTTTTATAAATTTCACGCAAATCTACAGCCAAAAAAAGCCGATATGAGAACACATACGCTTAAGCATCCAATTTGCCTTTCATGCACCTTCACCCAACATTACTAATTTAGAGCGAGGTACTATACAAGCGCAAAATCATTTTTCCCCATGCAAGCTTCACCAACAGCGCGGTAGCCTTTTTGACCATACGAAGAAGCGTCGTGGTGTGTATCAAAAAGTGGGCCACACCCACCTGTTGAAACACGCTCTCTACGTGCGATTGGGACGGCTGAAAAAAAAACCCGCTGCACGCCCACCATTTTGGAGGTCATGGTTCTCCCGAGGTGGCCATCGCCCTGCGGTTAGTGCTAGATGCAAATAGCTCCGTGCCTTGCACCTCACCCTCACCAGCAACAGGTATGACGTTCAATTCCACATGCCAGTGTCTTTTTTTCTGGATAATTTTTTATATATAATTGAAAAAAGTGTATACTTAGGGGCTCGTTTTTCCGTGTTTTACCCAATATTATTGAGATCCAACAGACAAGAATGCCAAGGAAAGTATATGGGAAATTATTAGACTGAGTGAGAGCGTATATGTGAAGAAAGAAAAGTGGTGAAAAGATAACCTGCCGTGGGCAGTTGGTAGAGCCCCAGATGCGTTATTCGACGGTCGCAGATTCGGTCCCTCCCACGGCAAGTTATCTTTTTGCCCACTTTTCTTTCATCACAATTAGATTACCAATTATTCTAATAACTTCCCCTAAAATTTTTTTGGCATTCTTGTCTGTTAGATCTCATTCATATTGTGTCAAAATACGAAAAAACGAGCTCTAAGTATACAGTTCTTTTTCTTATTGAAGAGGGTTTCGAACTGGCAGACTTGGTGCCTTTAGGTTCTATACTATTGGTCAGCTGTCAGATCGTAATAAGTTCACGTGCTACGTGATGCCGAAGAGGCTCATAAATAGTGTACCACACTCGCCGCCTTGGCTACTGGTGGCGCTGACTGACACTCTTACGTTTAATTCAAAAATATATACTCAAGAAGTGGTTGAGGGTATGGCCGCCGTGGTAGATCAAATGGTAGAGCATTGGACGCGTTGTTCAAAGATCGTCGGTTTGGTTCCTGCTCACGGGAAGTTATCTTTTCACCCAGTTTTTTTTTTCACATTTACATCACCATTCTGTTTTAATAACTTTCGCTACTTTCCTTTGCATTCTTGTCTGTTAGATCTTATTATTATTGTGTCAAACCCGGAAAAGCGAGCCCTTGAAAAAGTGGTTACAAAAAATTTTGTGGAATGCGTGTTCTTTGCGGTAATCGTTTCCTTCAGCTCCAGGAAGCATAATACACACACCAAAATCCGTGTATTTTCACTGAAAATACACGGATATTGCTCTGCTTATATATTGCTCTGCTTATCTCAACCAATTTCGCTTTCGGTGTTGCGGCGCCAAGTTGGGCAGTGACTTTGATGCGTAGGTGGCTTGGCCACGTGACCAAACACAGCTGTGGCACACATCGTACTGAGTTTCGTCTGCTCTCACGCGCACGTGCCACACAAGCACCAGCAAAACAAACACGCTGACAGTCGACATGGCCAGCTGCAGTAGCATCCACGCAGTGTCAAGGCAAGAGGTAGCCAGAACCAAACAAAGCGTTTATATTTACAACGTATGTACAAACCTGGACGAGGCACTTGCCTGACGCTGATTGATTGATTTGTGAGGTTTAACGTCCCAAAACCACTATTTGATTATGAGAGACGCCGTAGTGGAGGGCTCCGGAAATTTTGACCACCTGGAGTTCCTTAACGTGTACCCAAATTTGAGTACACGGGCCTACAACGTTTCCGCCTCCATCGAAAATGTAGCCGCCACATCCGGGATTTGATCCCGCGACCTGCGTGTCAGCAGCCGAGTACCTTATCCACTAGACCACCGTTGCGGGGCCCTGCCTGAAGCTAGATGAACCGGCCTTTTATAGACGCCGATACGCTGAAGGAGTACGGGGCAGCCCCGCTGTTGGACGCGCTCCGCGTCTCGCCCTCGTCTCTTGTGTTACTTGTCGGAAGTTTCTGGTCTGAGAAGTCCAATAATGCATTACAAACTAGCCCAATCACACTCTTTGCGTCTCTGACGAACAAGGACGCATCCAGTGTCTTTTCAGAAGCACCCAGTGTCTTTGACAGACGCACAATTTCTCTGCAAGAGGCGCGAACACACTCGTCACTACAGATCTGGTGTGACGTCACGACAACTGCATTTGCTTCCTCTATTCTGAAACGTCAGTGTTCGTGAGCAAGCAATGGGTATAGATCATAAGTGTCGGCATTAAGCAACACATTTAAAAGTGGATTAAAATATATTCTACGCGTTCATTATGTTCGACCGTTTGTGTGGAGAGTCCTTGAATACACAGGAAACCCCCAACAGGCTTGGGATAGCCTCGAAGTTTGGTGACACCACTCCTTTAAGTATACACTTCTTTCCTTAATTCATTAACGAGAGTCTCGTACTGGTAGACTTGGTTCCCTTAGGCTGTATACGAAGGAGTATTGGTCAGCTGTCATGGCGTAAAAAGTTCACATGCTACCTGACGCCAAACAGGCTCATAGTGTGGCACACTCACCTTTTTGGCTACTGGTGGCGCTGACTGACACTCCCACGTTTAATTCAAAAATATATACTAAATAAATTGGTTGTGGGGATAGCCGCCGTGGTACCTCAGTTGGTAGAGCATTGGACGGGTTATTCAATGGTCGCAGGTTCGGTTTATAGCCACGGCAGGCTATCTTTTTGCCCACTTTTCTTTCTTCTCATTTACATTACCATTTGGTTTAATTATTTTCCCTATACTTTCCTTGGCATTCTTGTCTGTTAGATCTCAATATATATATATATATATATATATATATATATATATATATATATATATATATATATATATATATATATATTGTTACGTTTAGAAATGTGTTTATTACGCTGTGGCGTACTAGTAGACTTGCACCGGAGGCCTATCTCACTAGCTGAACGTCCTCTTCTCTAATCTGCCTGTTCCCCGCTACCCAGAGGCTCATACCCTAATCACATATGCATAACATTTCCCTCCGTGCAGACGAAGCCCACCGGGCAAGTTAAAGAGTCTCTCTGGGGATATAGCGCTTGAAACATGCTATATGGACAAGTTCAGTCTCTGCAGATCGTCGACCATTTGAATGAATACGTGCTACACTGTAAGTTACATCGATTATGTGGTCTAGAACAACATAAGGTCCCGCATAGTGTGCCAGCAATTTTTCACACAACCCAAGTTTCCTATATGGCGTCCACAGCAACACGTGGTCTGCGCGATTATACGTCACGTGTCGACGTTGACGGTCAAAACGTGTCTTCGAGCGATCTTGCAAAGCGAGGGTGCGAAGGTAAGCAAGACGTCGGGCTTCTTCTGCACGGCAGACGATCTCGGTTATACCGGAATTACAGTGTTCCAAAAACGGGAAGACGGTATCTAGAATATGACGAGGTGGCCGAGCATACAGAATAAAAAACGTGCTGTAGCTGTTAGTCTCAGGCTGTGCGGTGTTAAATGCGTAAGTGATGAAAGATAGCACGCCAACCCAGTTCTTGTGATTTGCTGTGACACCCATAGAAAGCATGTTCGTGACAGTCCTCTTCGTTCGTTCTGTCAGGCCGTTTGTTTGGGGATGATATGGCGTAGAGCGCCGAAAGCTTGAAGCGCATAGACGAAGCATCTCTTCCAGCACGTCTGCAGTGAATTGTCGCCCACAATCACTGATAACAATTTTAGGAGGTCCATGTCGTAGAACCACAAAACGCAGCATGAATAAACACACGTCAGCTGCAGTTGCCGATGGTATAGCAGTGGTCTCGCAGTACCGTGTTAAGTGATCGGTACATACGACTATCCAGTGATTGCCATTAGAAGATCTCGGAAAGTGACCTAGAAGGTCAATCCCAACTTGCTCGAATGGAGTTCTAGGGGGTGGAATAGAATGGAGTCGCCCTGGAGGAGCACTGGTAGGGCGCTTGCGGCGTTGGCACTCGTTGCAACTAGAGGTGTACTGTTCCGTCGTCTGGCTCATTTTCGGCCAGTAAAATCTTTCTTAAAGCCGGCAAAGAGTTTTCGCTGTGCCTAGATGGCCGGATGTTGGGTCATCATGCATAGCCTGCAAGACGGAGACGCGAAGGCTCTTCGGAACCACGAGAAGATATCGTAAGCCGGTCGTAGCATAGTTCTTATTGTACACAAGCCCTTCGCGCATGCAGAAGCGAGTCGCTGATGGTGTTGACTCGGTAGGAAGGAGCTCCTGTATGGTGCAGTCTCTTTGCTGCTCAATCTTAAAGGCGTTGGTATCAGGAAATGGAAGGTCCAATGGCGCAGTGCAGGTGTCGAAGTCACCCGCATCGCAGTCCGTCGATGGAAGCGGTAGTCGCGAAAGACAACCTGCATCAGCGTGACGACGACCGCTTTTATAGGAAACCGTAAAGTCGTATTCCTGCAGACGGAGTGCCCAGCGCACTAGTCGACCAGATGGGTCACGCATATTGACCAACCAGCAGAGCGAATGATAATCTGTCATGATGGTAAAGGGGCGTCTGTAAAGGTAGGACCGGAAGTGCTGCACTGCGAATACTATACTGCGAGGCATTCTTGCTCTGTGACGGTGTAGTTACGCTCGGAATTGCTTAGCGAGTGACTTGCATACGCAACAACATGTTCTTTGGTATCCAAGCGTTGAAACAACACGGCGCCTACACCGACACCGCTAGCGTCTCTGTGAAGTTCTGTGGGAGCCAGAGGATCGAAGTGTCGAAGAATCAGATGGGATGTCGAAAGGAACTTTAACTCAGGAAAAGCGGACGTACATTCCGGAGTCCAGTCAAGCGGCGCGCCTTTCTGAAGCAGGCACGTGAGTGGGTGCGCGATAATGGCAAATGCAGGGATGAATCAACGGAAGTATGAGCAGAGGCCCAAAAAGCTGCATAGTTCTTTTGCTGAGTGAGGTTGCTTGAACGCCTCCACCGCAGCCGTTTTTGCGGGATCCGGTCATATGCCTTCTTTGTTCACCAAGTGTCCAAAGACGAGTGTAACGACATTTCTTTGAGTTGAGCACCAAGCGTGCTTTGCTTAAGCGGTTCAGCACGAGGTTGAGGCGTGTGTTGCGCTCACAGAAAGTGCGCCCGAAAATTACAACATCGTGCAGATAACACATGCATACTTGCCACTTCAAACCACGCAGAATGTTGTCCATGAAGCGCTCAAAAGTTGCAGGCGCATTGCGTTGTCCGAATGGCATCACACTGAATTCAAAAAGTATATCTGGTGTAACAAATGCCGTTTTCTTTTTATCTTCCTCGTGCATTGGAATCTGCCAATACCGTGACCTCAAATCAACAGACGAAAAGTATGAGGCTGATGAAAGACAGTCTATAGCATCATCAATACGTGGTAGTGGGTACACGTCCTTCTTTGTGATAGCGTTGAGATGGCGGTAGTCAATGCGAAATCGCCATGTTCCATCTTTCTTCTTGAACAATATTACGGGAGCAGCCCACGGACTGCATTTCTGAATCACATTATTCTTCAGCATCTTGCCAACCTGTTCCTTTATCACTGCGCATTCCGAAGGCGATTCCTGGTATGGCTTTGTCGGAGAGGTCTATGGTATGCCATATCTATGCGTTGCTTTACACGACAAGCAGGGAATGAGAGTGGAGCCTTTAGCTGTGCGAAGTCGAAAAGACGAGCATGTTTGCGCAGAATACTCGCCAGGTCATTACGCTCGTCGGTGCTAAGAGACTTGTCAATCATTGCCATTATGGAGGTGTCCCTGGCGCGCAAATGATTAGAATCGGGCTTATCCGGAGAATCACTGCTCTCTGCAAGGATGGCAAGGGAGAACACCTGATGTTGACGGATCTTAGCAAGTTGTAGACCTCTGGCACTACCGAAAGTTCATTGGAGCCGTTGATAACTCACAAACCAGTATGTACTTGCACAATCGACCACGTACAATAGGATATTAGAAACTTTTTCTTTATGCAGCTGAGGTGAACGGGCTCTACGGTGGCATCAAATTTTGTCTCGGTTGCAGGGGAACTGACGACAGGAACACACTTGGCAGACAAGGGTGTTACAGTTGTGTCCATGTACACGCAAAGGGTGCTTTCCATACAGGGCGGGCATTCCATAAACGCTACTGGAACATTTGAATCTACTGTAATCTCTACTGGGCGGCAATCGACAGTGGGGCCAAAAAACAGGAAATCGAGTCCTAAAATTACATCATGCGTTGAATGAAAGAGAACAACAAAATCAGCAATAAAATTATGGTCACCCAAACTAACACTCACTGTGCAGACACCAACAGGTTGTAAGACATCTCCGCTCACTCCACGAAATGTATCAGCACAGTCCCAACGGAACATAAGCTTTCGTCCAAGAAGAAGTTTGAATGCTAGACTCATCACTGATATGGTTGCACCTGTGTCCACTAAGCCATTGTTGAGACACCGTCGATTAGCACACAAACCTTATTTCTAAACATGCAAATTAAAGGAGGCATTTCTGTGGAAATCGAAGACTGTCCAGCGACCTCACCTCCAACAGTCGCGCCGACTACTTTTCCGGAGGCGGCGAAGGACAGCGGCGCCTAGGAGATGGCCACTGATTGGAGCGAGGGGCTGGCGGGGTTGTCAGACTGTGGTCAGGACCGGAGAACGGTTTCGCAGTGGTCTTGGTATCTCGTGGGATGAGCTCTCAGGGAGCATTGGTGCTCGTGTAAAGCCAGACAGGTGGGATCTCGGTGAGCGGTCGTATCTTGGCGGCTGCCGGTAGTTGCAGTACCAGGCAATGTGGCCTTCGATGCCACAGTTGTAGCAGGTGGGTATGGGTCATTCGCTGAACCACTGTTGAGAGCACTGCGCTGTGTAAGGTCGCCTACCCGAACGGTGTAGAGCAGCTCGCTGAACGGGAACTGCCCACCTCTGTGGAGCGGGACCCGTACGAAGGCGTCGGTCATACCGCTGGTAAGGCGCGAATGAGTCTCGGCGTGGTCAGAAAGTTCCAGCTTTGCTAAAGTCCGTCGCACATACCGATGGTGGCAGATGAGCGAACGGCGCCGGGTAGTTGGATGAACAGGTAGGCGTATGATGGATGGTGTCGTCGACCAGTGTGTCTTGTCGCTATAGCTCTTCACGCACTATTGCCCTGATAGTAGCGGCAAGGTCGGCAGGCGGGATTACGTCGACGCTGACAACCGTTACATTTGCGAGCCTACCAAATTTCGGGGCAATACGACAGGTCTTCAGCTTCTCGAAAGTACGGTAGTGACGTTGGACGGCGGAGACGGAAATGAGGTCTTCCCTGCCTATCAAAACATTGCAGAGGTCCTCTGCTATACCCTTCAGAAGGTGTCCGACCATGTCTTCTGCTGACATATATGGGTCCATAATCTTGCAGAGCATGAGAACCTCCTCTATGTAGGTGGTACACGTTTCTAAAGGAGTCTGGGCGCTTTGAGCCAAAGTGCGCTCCACGCTTTTCTGTTTCGAATCAGAGTCGCCGAAGCATTTCTTGAGTTCTTTGGCGAAACGATCCCACGTTATTAAGAAATCTTCGTGGTTTTCGTACCACATCAAGGCGGTTTCCGTGAGAAACAGTGCGACATTTCCCAGTTGGTCGGTGGGATCCCAGCCGTTGTACCGGCTCACACTTTTGTAATGTGTCAGCCACGCATCCATATCTTCCCCTGCTCTACCCGCAAACGGGTGGGTTCTATATAGCGATACCGAGGTGCAGCCGGCACTGACCTTTGCGTGGTTGAGAAGCCACGACCTTCGCTCTCGGCCATGACGGCTGTTGTCGGTGACAGACCAGCAAGACGACCACTCCGGCGAAGTTCAAACATCTGTGGCTCCGTGGTTCGTCGACGTGCTGTACCCAACACCTCCCCAAAACTGTTACGTTTAGAAATGTGTTTATTACGCTGTGGCCTACTGGTAGACTTGAAGGGGTCGTGCACCGGAGGCCTATCTCGCTAGCCGAACGTCCTGTTGTCTAATGTGCCTGATCCCCGCTACCCAGAGGCTCATACCCAAATCACAAATGCATAACAATATATATATATATATATATATATATATATATTTAATCACCCACTGTACATAGCCTTTATAGAGTACGAGAACGCATTCACTTCAGTAGATTTATCAGCAGTGATGCAGACACTGCGGAATCAAGATGTCGACGAAGCATATATAAACGTCCTGAAAGAAGTCTACAGAGGACTACCTGCCGCCATAGTGCTCCAAAAAAAGCGACAGATTAACAATAAAGAAGGTTGTGAGACAAGCGGACGCGATCTCCCCAATGCTATTTACCCCATGCTTACAGTATATTTTCGGAGGCCTAGAGCGGTAAGACCTAGGGATTTGATTTAATGGAGAATACCTTAGTAACCTGGACTTCGCAGATGACATTGCATTGCTGAGTAACTCAGGGGACGAATTGCAATGCATTATTACTGAATTAGACAAGGAAGTAAAATTAATCTGCAGAAAACGAAAATAATGTACAACGACCACGGAAGAGAACAGCGCTTCGAGATAGGTGGAAGTGTACTTGAAGTTGTAGAAGAGCATGTATTCTTAGGACAGGTTGTAACCGCAGAGCTGAACCACGAGACTGAAGTAACTAATAGAATAAGATTGAAGTAGGGCCCAATCGGTAAGCATTCACAAATATTGACTGCTATATACCTCCCTCTTGAGGGATTGCCACAATCCCTTAAGAGGGAGGTATATAAGAGCTGAATCTTTTCGGTAATTACCTACGGAGCAGAAACTTGGAGGCTTAAAAGAGGGTTCAGATTAAAATGAGGAAGACACAGGGAGCGATAGAAAAAAAATGATAGGTGTGACCTTACGAGACAAGAGGAAAGCTGAGTGCGTCAGGGAACAAACTGGGGTTAAGTATACCATAGTTGAAATCACGAAAGAAATTGATGTGGCCCGGGCATGTAGCGCGAAGGCAGAATAACCGCTGGTCATAAAAAGTAACTGAGTGGATTCGCAGAGAAGGTAAGCGGCTGTGGTAGAGATAGAAAGTTAGGTGTGCGGATGAGATCAGGAAGTTTGGGGGTATTAAGTGGCAGCAGCATGCACAGGACAGAGTCGACTGACCGAACATGGGAGATGCCTTTGTTTTGAAGCGGGCGTAGTCATGTTGGTGATAATGATGGCAGATACGGTGAGACACGCGGACAGCTAAGGCTAAATCCCACTGAGAGTGTCTATATAATTGCTATCGCAATAAGAGAAGTCTTAGATGTGTTTCAGGACTCTGTCAAGTGATTGCAGTGAGAATTGAGAATGATTCAAGCGCACGTAAATCTAGCGACATTTAAGTTGTGAAAAGCAAATAATCAATAAAGGTACTTAAACATGAATGAAGAGTAATTCAAAAGATGCAAGTGTGAACCAAGAACTTATAAAAAAATGACCCATGTGAGAATGGGGGAATCGATTGAGTTATGGGTGAATGAAGGGCGGTTCGATTGAGATAAGCTTTCATATTGAATGCATCAAATGACTTAATTGCTGATCAGGAGTGATTCAAGGGGTTTAGGTTGGAATCAAGAATCAAGAACGTGACTTAAAGAAGCAGTGCCATCAAGGTTTGCAAAAGTAATTGTGAGATAGATTTGTGCAGACGCACATCCATCATGTACGAAATGTCTACAGTAATATACTTTAATACGTATCTATCATAAATTGTTAAGTGCGTGTCCTGCCACAGCCCGCAAAAACGCCTTTGGTTTTATGTTAACAGCCAACCGCTACATGCACCGCAGGTTTTTTTTTTGATGCCAGAATCATTGCGAGCGCTTCTTCCTAGCAGACCTGCTTACCGAAAAGAATCGGCAGATGTGAAAGAGAGTAAACAGACTGACGTCCCTGTCTCGGCAAAGCATTTTTGAGGGTACTGCCTGAATATTGGCCCCGTATCTGGATGTTAACCTGCAAATGTCGTCAAAAGACGATAGTCTTGCGTGTGGAGAAAGTGAACAAAACATTTATTTGATGTTCTGCGCAAGAAAATCTGTGAATGGTTTTCTGGAGGTGCTGCGTTAGAGTGCCTTGAGCGTGAAGCGGAGGCGAACGAGCACATCAAGTCACGTCACACGTGAACCATGAGCGCCATCTGGCAGTTTTCTTGGAGAACGAAGCGCGTGGTTCTGAGGCGGGTGTGCGCACCCGTCTCAGAGATGATGAGGTTTAGAACGCAAGGCGACGGGTAGGTGCCACCACCGTCTCGTCTTAGCAAATCGTTGGAAACACTCGCTTTTTCGTGCAAGCATCGCATGATCAGCACAGCGTAATAAGAACTACGATACTTAAAATTACTTATGTATGCGTTTTATAGTAAAAGACACACAAGCAGAGTATAAAAGTGCTGTTATGGTGCCGCAGACATGCGCAATAATTGCTTGTTATTTGACAATTGCACAAGTATGAACGCTGAAGCTTGAGAAACATTGGTGAGCGCTGCGGATGGGGTCGGCCATTTCAAGTACCCGGTGCCGTTAAGAGTGGACAAACAGACAAAAGTACAGACAAACAGACAGAGAGACAGCGAGACAGACAGACCAAAATATTTAAGGCGAAGGTCCACAAGAAAGACTATCATCTTTAATAGTAGCACCCATGAAGCTTTAGTTCAAAAGAGATGTCAACGTGGTGCACAAATCCGCGTGATTTTGTACGATCATATCACCAGTTATGCTTATATTAACCCATTCTAGGTTTCATCTTACTATTTTAACACGGAGCTGCCACTGAGTGCCATAATGGCATCCCTAAGTAATGAACCATCCTACGCTCGCGAAAACGATCCTACCAGTAGTGACAACGGAAGTAAGGAAAGCGCTAGAATAAACGCAAAGAAGCAAAGCTGCTGGTGAGGACAAGGTAACAACGTATCTGCTGAATGATGGCGGAGAAACGGTGTTAGAAAAACTGGTCACCCTATATATGAAGTGTCTCTTGACGATAATGGTACTTGAATCTTGGAATAACGTCAACACCATTTTAATACATCAAAAAAGAGACGCGAAGAACCTGAAAGTTTACAGGGCGACCAGCTTTATGTTGGTTGTCTAGAAACAATTTACAAAGATAATAGCCAATGAAACTTATATAGCTTTCATATATTACGAAAAGGCGCTCGACTCAGTCGAGACGTCAGCACTAATGCAGGTACTACGGAATCAGGGCATCGACAAACCCAACAAACATACTGGGAGAAATCTATAGCGTATCCACTGTCACCATAGTTCTCTATAAAGAAAATGACAGAATTACGATAATCAAGGGTGAAAATCAGGGAGACACCATTTCTTTAACCCTATTCACCGCTTGCTTACATGAGGTTTTCAGGACCATAGATAGAGAAGAGTTAGGAATAAGAGTCAATGGAAAGTATCTTAGTAACCTGCAATTTGGTAATGACATTGCCTTGATGAGGGACGAATTACAGCTGACAATTACTGAACTGGACACGAAAAGTGAAAAAGTAAGTCCGAAAATTCATATGCACAGAACTAAAGCAACGTGCAAACGTCTACGCAGAAAACAGCTGTTTGCGATAAGTGGAAAGACGATGGCAGTTGTGAAAGAATATGACTACTTGAGACAGATAGTAACCGTGGAGCCGAACCATGAAAGTAAAATAACTAGAAGAACAAGGGTGGGGTAGAGCGTACTCGGCAAGCATTCTCAAACCATGACTAGTGATCTCACACTAAATCTCAAGAGGAAGGTATATAACAGCTGCATCTTGCCGGTACTCACGTATGGAGCAGAAACCTGGAGGATTACAAAGAGGGTTAAGAATAAATGAGGATGACGCAGCGAGCGATAGAAAAAGAAATGATAAGTGTAACTTTGAGAAACAAAAAGAGAGTATTGTGCGTCAGGGAACAATCAGGGATCAAGGATATCATAGTTGGAATCAAGAAGAAGAAATGGACATGGGTCGGGCACGTAGCACGTAGGCAGGATAACCGCTGGTCATTAAGGGTAACTCAGTGGATTCCAAAAAAAGGCAAACACACGAAGGGGAGACAAAAAGTTGGGTGGGCTGATAAGAAGAAAATATTCGCAGGTATAACGTGACCGCAGAAAACACCAGAATTGGTTGATTCCCTAATATCGGGAGAGACCCTTGTCCTTTGGTGGGCGTAGTCCCACTGAGGAGGAGGTTGATGATGATGACACCAGGCTTTTTTTGAACATCGAATTGGGATCTCATTCCCTATAACTGTTGTCATGCAGATTACGATAGCTATGAATTGATTATAACAATAATCGTCACTGAAACTTTCTGAAACAACCCATGGACGCTTATCACGTTTCGATGTATCCAGCGAAATTCACACTCTTGGCCATCTCCGCATTGAAAGGTATTTTTACGCTAGTGACTAGTCACATCCCAGTTCATATCATGACCACCGTGAGCTGAAAACACCAGTGTTTTATTTTAAAACAGCATTGTTTTTTAGCACCCCAGAAGCTAATATACATGTAAAAAATAGACTTTGCCCACTCAGCCCCGTCTACAAGATAAAGAGAACTGCGTATTATGCGTGCTCGATAACCCGTTCCCAATTGGGCGTGCGCCGTTTGAAATATTGAAATATGGGCCTCTAACCCCAATTGGATCTGAAGAAGATTTGCGGCACTGAAAAAACGACTTGCGAGGAAAGCGCGATGAAGATTTGAATATCGCGGTCATTATACAAGAATTCGAAAGTGTTGCTCTCAGATCATCAAAAAAGTCCAAGCAGGTTATAAAAAATATGGGTCCTCAATTTTCATCCTGTCTATAAGGACACATCATCAAAGGAAGAGCCGCATGCATAAGCTTGACAGTGAGCCCAAATATTCAGCCCAGCATTCTAAGCGCACTTTTGATTAGCACTGATCCAGCTCACTGATAAGAAGGAGGCGTGCGCTTGTTGATTCAATTCACGAACGCTAATCATACTTCTCTTCCATTTTTTGTTGTTGTCTCAATTCGACTCTGCTTTTCAACACACGATGCTCTTGCAAAGCCGTGCGTCGTCATAGAAATTTCGGAAACTAATGCTCAGGCGGTGCTATGCAGAGCTAGAGGGCTGAGACGCTGCCCTGGATATAGTCTGAATTTGCGGTCGTGGAAAACGTTGGAATGTTGGTTCGACGCAACAATATGTGTAATAGAAAAGCCATGGTCAACCAAAAAAATTATGTTTGCAAATCTCTTGCGCAGTGCATAATTTTTAAAATCTGATAAAAAATTGCTTGAAACAGTGATTTTTTCTACACCCCGACTGGATGTTACAATAAGTTTCAACATTAGAAATATGCAAGCGTGGCACGTAGGTGAGACATCGCGCTGTTAAAGTTTAAGCTTTCGTGTGGGGCGAAAATCGACGCACATTCTAAAAGAAGGTCGCAGGTTCTTGGGTTCTTGAGTCTCGACTGGGCTGTGCTTTGAAGGAAAGCCATGGTCAAACGTGCAAGTGTCAACGCAAGGTGCAAGGTGTGAGTGGTCGTGGCATGTTATTTAGCTTAGTCCTCCAGCGGCACAAGCAGCATGCCGCCACCGAGATTTGACTCGAAGGAGAATTAAATACATAAAAACAATGAAAGGGGGGTAGAGCATTTCTGGAACATGACAAACTTCATTTCCGTCACGAATATAATAACGCATAGGGAAGGCCACGTGCATATGTGACCCGATGTAAAAGCCGACCTAGCCCCTGTTGACATAGACTGTAGCCTTACGGGGGCCATCATATGCGGTTAAAATCTAAGAAAAAAAGCTTCTCTTTTCGACCCATGCATTGAAATATATAACTGCATGGGTTTAGCCATGATGAAACAAAGCAAACGTGGCCAGATCTTGAGATTCTCGCGACATTTTGTGGCGACAACCAGTTTTAACCTACAAGCCTTGGCCAGCAAAGCGCTGTTGGCATTAGGTCAGAGAGCATTTGCTGTGTGCCTATATACATATTTATTTGTGTATTTATTTTCATTTTTAAATACTGCTTTCCCAGGTTTTGAAATATAGCAGGGGCGAGTACACATTTTAGTACAAATAAAGAACAACCGAAAATAGACGGTAAGATTCATAAACAAGAAGAAGAAATGATATTGCTACGTAGTTTTACAACAAAATCTCTCATTAGTTGTTAGTACAGATATTGATAGGATGCAGAAAAATTATAACCCCTAGACAATGCAAAAACAGCTTGGAGAGGTTAGTTTCTCAACGAGCACTTCTTGAGTCAATGCGTGAAACGAAGAATACAATTGTTCCAGATTTATACAGTGATTGGAAAAAAATAAAAATTTAAAACAGCCATTATGAGTCCCGAAAGAAATAACGTTTAGCAGGTCGCGAGATCGAATCCCGGCTGCGAAGGCTGCATTTCCAATGAAAGCGAAAATGTTGTAGGCCCGTGTGCTCAGATTTGGGTGCACGTTAAAAAATCCGAGGTGGTCGAAATTTTCGGAGCCCTCCACTATGGCGTCTTTCATAATCATATGGTGGTTTTGGGACGTTAAACCCCACATATCAATGGAATAATGTTTAGTCGTCGGGTGTACCAAGTGACGCGTGTATTACCGGGTACATAAGAAAAGGGTACCTAAGTACTCCATGGGGTGTGGATGATCTCATTAAGCAAAATTACGCGCTTGTGTTTGCCCCATGCTCTAAAGGGTGTATTTATAAGATACGCATATGTGAAGAAGATGTGACGCTGCTATCATGGCAACGATATAAGAATTCGTTAGCTTTTTTGTGGATTGATTATAGCTGCATAATGTCACACGTTAGGTGAGCAGACCATACAGTTGAAGCGTATTATAGAATTTGACGAACAAGTGATTTGTAGGCAGTCAGCTCACATTCCAACGCTGCATTTTTTTATAGTTCGCTTTATGTAAACAAGTTTTTGAATCGCTTTTGCAGAGATATGGTTAATATAAGCATGTCATTTTAGGTTATGTGAAAAATTGACACAAAGATCATTTGAAGTCACCAACTGCTAATGGTACTGTAACAGTCATTCCGTGGCTTCATTTTGTTATGGAAAGTCACGGTGACTCTCTTGGTAAAAATAATTTTCATTTGCCACATATTACACATATCGCAGAACATTGGAAATACCTTGTTTAGTTTTTGTTGATAACTAGCATGAAAAACAGTGTGGTCAAGGAGACAGTCATCTATATATGGGTGGAATTTAACGTTAGTCGTAATATTTGCACTTACTACATCATTAATAAAATTGACAAACAACAGAGGTCCTAGCACAGAACGCTGAGGTACTCCAGATGTTACAGTTACCAATGAAGCATGCGTGCGATTCAAAGTAATAAATCGACATTTTAAGTGTAAGTACTCAGTGATCTAGTCTAATAACTTTGATTCTTTTAATACTGCTCGATGTGTAGATAGGAGCTTTTCATGACAGACATTGTCAAAAGCTTTCGAGCAATCTATGAAGATGGTGCCTAGCTGATCGCAACTATTGGGTGCAGAAGGTATCTCGTGAGTAATCTCTATAAATTGCGTGACGGTGGAGAAATCTGAGCGAAAGACATGCTGGCTTTGTGAAAAGAGAAAGCGGAAAGTCAAATGCGTACAATATGTTTGGTAATAATGTGTTCAAGAAGCTTACAGCAGGTAGAAAACAAGAAATATTGGTCTCTAATTTACTATAAGCTCCTTATCACCACATTTATATACTGGAACGACGCCGGCAAATTTCTAAGTCTGTCAACAGTGGAAATTCCCAGAAATAATTGAAGATCACTGCGTGATAATTGGTGTTCTTTTCTGAGTGTCTCTTCAAGAACATGTTGGGTATGGCGTCAGGTCCTGCACTTTTAGTCGTGTCAATTTCGAGCAACAGGTTATGACCTAAGCGTGTGTTACCTCAAGTTCCGGCAACGCGTGTTTCAAGATATGTGTAAAAGGAGGACGCGAACCATGATCTTTGCTGAAGACATAGTGAAAAAATTGGTTGAAGCTTTCAGAAATAGCAACAGAATCAGTGAAAGTTTTATCGTTGATAATGAGTACTGTTGAGCCTTGAGAAGAGGGAAGTATTGATTTCCAAAATTTTGATGGGTTTTCCTTCATAAATTTTGTTAGCGTCATGTTTTAACAAAACCTTTTCACTTCTGTCATTTACGTCCTTAGCTCACACTTTCGCGACAAAGAAATGGATTGAGGCGGTTTCGTTTGCGTATGCACTCAATACGCCGTTAGAGATAGATTATGTAGCACTGTACCAAGGATTCGTCGGCTTGTGTTTTACACATTTTTCAAGGACGAACTGTGTTACACACGCAGGGGCGCACCAAGTTATAAAACTGATCTAACAATGCATCAACACAGCGTGATTCACTGTTTACCACAAAATCAGCGAAAGAGTATTCTAAGAATTCTACAATTGAATGATTGTTAGCATGCGCGAATTCAGTAACAGTGCCAATTTTCTGATTACAAGGTTCATAAGTCACATTTAGTTGCTGCAACACACCCTTGTGATAAGATAAACCATCTAATATGTGACACTCAAAGCCATGTTGCAGCAGTTCTTCGTCGAGAAATGAGTTATCTTAGGTTTAACGTTCAACCACTTGCGTTAGGTCTAAGGAAATAGCCATGTTAATCAGGGAGTGGCATATTGCCTTTTCACAGCCTGTTGAAGTTAAGAAGTCCCAATCAATACAAGGAGCATTGAAATCGCCAGTGAGGATTATTTCATAACTACTAACTCAGTTACGGGCTAGGTATTGTGTAAGATGTGAAAATGCACCTTCAGAACAAGGTGGAAGATAAACAGCACCACTTACTATTACCAATCCAGAATGTTTATTTGACACCAAACAGTCTCAGTATTCGAAAGTTTAGGTAGCATTGAAAATGCGATGCCTTTCCTAATTCTTATGACCGAATGAGCTACTTGCAAATAATCGGAATCCCTTGTTGCGTTGTTCAGCCATGTTTCCGTTCCATAAATACTTGAGGAGTGGTCACACTCTACTTGCCAAATAAAATCCTGAACCTTCTTAAGCAGACTGTGAGCATTTATGTGCAAAAGGATTAGCTTCCTTTCACTTCTGAGTCACTCTGTTCCCCTAGAAACGGTGGCACGTGGAGCCTGAAGCAATGTTTCCGAACACTTTGTCTCGTGTAGCGAAGGCTGTCGCCTTTCAAGGAATCGAATTATAATCTGTAGTTCGATGCCTGTTTACGAATATACACCGCCTAATGCCACAAGTGTTTGCAGATTAGCCGTATGCATGCAGAAAATTCTTCGTTAAGGTACATGCTGGTTTTGTTCATCTTTCTGCCTTTTTTTAGATTTTTTTCATGCGAGAAGCCGCGTGTTAATTTAGCAGTGTCTATGTAGCTGTACTGATTTATTACAGTTTAAATTTCCACCTGTTTGTGAATGGTTTTTAGAAGGCACACCCTACCGCTAATTCATGAGAAATAGTTTCTCCATCTGGTAGTGCCACCTCAAATAGCCGTTCTTCTTCAATCGACGGATTCGCAGCTCGAAGTACAGTATAGGGTAGCTCCGAGCGAGGAGGGCAAGCCGTGGCCTTGCGGTGATTCGACTTGCAATGACCAGATACCTGCATCCACATTCATTTCTAGAGAGAGTTACATTGGCCGTACTCTCGCCGTTACAGTGTGGCCGGTGACCACACCACGAGCTGAGCCGCTTTGGCAGAGCTGCTCGCCGTGCCATCTGGCATGACTTCAGAGGAGGAGGCTGGAACCGCGTTGCAACAAAAGAGAAGCCGACGTTGCATCGGATATATGGAAGGGGCCGCTTGGCGCAATTCTTCTGCAGGTATGAAAAATGTGTCGGAAGCACTAAAAGAAGCCAATTTTTGTCGTCAGAACAATACTAGGAGAAGGCAGCGAGCCAAGGTGACGTAGAGAGAACGAGCCGAATGCCTCAAAAAGTGTAACCGTACCAAGAATTTAACTAAACAATAAAATAACCGTACCTCTCACTATGCACACACGGGCATAACAGAGTTAAGCCCGAGCCAGTGTGGTCAGCTCATTGCTGCAGTAGTTCGGCGCAGATTGTAATAAAGCAGAAAAATCTCAATCGCAGCATCCAGCGACGAGTGTGAGTGAGAGGTAGCCCGAAAGAATCAATTGAAGCCACAATTAAACGTCACCCAAAGTATTATCTCCATTGAAAAAACTGAACAAATAAAACGAAAAGTTTGGTTGTGTCAAGTTGGCACAAAACTTTCATTGCTTGTCTCATCTCTTTTTTGTCATCAGACCTGGTTTCTTGGTTTGCACTGAAGTTTTCAGCTGAAAAAAAAAAAGTCAGTCACATGAATCGCATCTATTGGCACGTGGCAACAGAAAAAGCATACGACGGGACACTATGACAACAACGATATACACGCGCAAAACGGCACTTTCGAGCGTTTATTTTAGTAGAGTGGCGCTATAATATAAAAACCAAAGTGCAAACATTCCTATCCACGCGAAGAAATATCATAAATATCTACTGTATTCTTTCTTTCATTCTTTCTTTCTTTCTTCCTTTTTTTATTACTTTCCTTTTTCTTTCTTTCTTCTTTCTTTGCTTCTTATTTTCTTTCGTAAAAACATTCAAAAGAAAAGGAAGCCAATATTCGCATGTTTTCAATAGGGCAAATGCTTCTTTAGAATTTTGATGGTGATTAGTGTGAGAGTTGTATAACGCTAATTTTCGCGAACCCTTTGAATAATGTAATGGGAATTATGACAATGCTCTAAGATGTCAGAATTCTTGTGATTAGAGGCCTCGCGGCTCAGCGTTTCTTCTCGAGACAGTATATTACTCTACGGTGGCCATGAAGTGCTATACAGGATAGCACGAGCTACTCCTGATCACGAGCTTGCTTCCAACTCGCACTACGGCATTCATGATAGGAAGACAGTGTGAACCCCGCAAAATTCAGCGTTGATACAAATGGCTACAAGAGCACCCATGTCGTCACAAGCGCATGCGTGGTATCTGCGATGATTATTAAAAGAACACCACGTGGGAACGTGACAGCGCCACCAGTCAGTGAACATTTCAACAGTGCAGCAAACGTCAGCCTGATTGTCATCCTACATTTTTGCCAAATGAACATCATGCCTCGCACAGGCGTGTTCATAGTGTCTGTTCTTCAGGCAGGTTCTTTTCTTTCACCTGGAGCATAGATTTTCCCACTTTCGAAGGCAACAAGGGAGCACACGCCACACGCTTCTGCAAGTCATTTCGCTTCTGTAGGATATTCCAGAATAATATTTGAACAGATTGCTGTTGTTTGCTTACAACGTCGGAAAAGTTTTCTGCGGTAAGTAATAGCTATAAATATCTGCACAAACAAGAAAGTTAGCAACATTTTTTATCTATCTATCTATCTATCTATCTATCTATCTATCTATCTATCTATCTATCTATCTATCTATCTATCTATCTATCTATCTATCTATCTATCTGTCTGTCTGTCTGTCTGTCTGTCTGTCTGTCTGTCTGTCTGTCTGTCTGTCTGTCTGTCTGTCTGTCTGTCTGTCTGTCTGTCTATCTGTCTGTCTGTCTGTCTGTCTATCTGTCTGTCTGTTTGTCTATCTATCTATCTATCTATCTATCTATCTATCTATCTATCTATCTATCTATCTATCTATCTATCTATCTATCTATCTATCTATCTATCTATCTATCTATCTATATATCTATCTATTTTTCTAGCTATCTATCTATCTTGCCGCCTACATTTACCTATCCTAGCCGTTTGGGTAATGAGATCTATACCAAAATTGGTATGACTGTATGACAAGCATAACTGACTAATGATAACATAAAAATTATGAGAAGTGTGTTATAAATGTTAAGATTTAGATGTCATGGTCTCATCGCTCCTGCGGTAGTTTCGTTCACATGACATATCGCAAAACTGGTATGGTATTACATGACTGCATGGAGAACCTGAGGGGCCGGCTCTCACGTGGAAATCATGACAACGTGCCAGGTAAGCACGTGACTACATGCCAAGCTCATGATGCACTCATGGTTGTTTCGCTAGCTGCACATACACCAAATTTGCTAAAACGAATGGATGGTGAAGGTATATGACTGGTGCAGACTTGATACTAATGATATGCGTGTCTTGTATGAACATGACTACATGCCATACTCATGATGCACTCGCGGTCGTTTCGCTGGCTTCACATTTACCAAATTTCGTATGAATGGCCGTGCATCAATGACGAAGGTATGTGACTAGTGCGAACATGATAGTCATGACATGCGTGTCTTGTGAGAGTATGGCTACATGCCGTGCTCAAGATGCACTCGCGGCCATTTCGCTAGCTTTATGTATACCAAGTTTGGTATTACGTGACGTGAATGAACGACGAACATAAATGCCAGGCGCAAACATCATAATCCTGACATGGAAGTCATGTAAGGCCTAGTTTACGTCCACCTCGTAAAGTGCAGCTGATTTTATTGTGACATTTCTACATTCCTCAGTCGCGCTTCGCATATCACTGATTCCCACTGTACGTGAGATCTACCTTTTTTTTCATTTGTGTCTGAAATAATGACAAAATTCGCGCAGGAGATGTATTCTGTGATCGTCAGCTGTCTTTGATCACATAGCCCTGCTGCTCAAAAAGGTCTAGTACGCCGTCGGTATGAAGCTTGTACAGGCGTAGCTCCACTCTTCTACACCCGTTGTCCTGAATACGTGCTGCTACTGTGTTTGTACACCGCCGCTCAATGAAAATGATTGAGAAGCCATCGTTTGCGTGTGAATAGGCATATTTAGTGAACTTGTGCATCAGCAGTGCTAACACGGGTGGAGCCAACAGGCTGGTGTGCTAGCTAATTATTAGATAACCAAAAAGGTGAGATCGGGAGGCTTTATTATGAAAGGTTGGTGTGACTCGTGGCAACGTGCAGCCCACTTTAAGTTTACGCTTGCACTTATAACCGTTATTGTTCGTCGATGCAAAAAAAAAATAACAGCTCTTTTACCGCCACTACATAGCAGATCAAAATGTCGTGCCTATACACACTGGATTGTCGAAGTACCGTCGGGTAACGCGTGCGGTCTGTTCAGGTGGTGTTTTATTCTGCATTTGTTTTGTGAGGGTGTTTGTACACTTCTGTATCATCAATTCTGCCATCGTTTGATATTTATTAAATTCGTCGACTTTTTGGGCGAATGTACCCGTGAACGTTTGTTTTTTTTACCTCCTGAATAAACTCAGCAATCACCTCAAAAGATTCTGAAGGGAGTGAAAAATTGCTCTCTCTATACTCGCGCAAAACCTTAGTGCAATAAATATTTACTACCCTTCCTGCATTCAAAAACTCAGCTCGAGAGTAAAAAGTTCGACATGTAGGCGGTAAAAAAAACCCTGGTAATGTAGTACTCTAGAAGACAAGTGGTTTAAGCAGGTTTTAAGGTTATTACAGGTTGTTTTTGTTTATTATGTGGAGCCATCAGTGGAATGTGACAACACCTAGCTTCTTCCAGCTTTTTAAGGGGTCCAGCGTCAACGTCAACGGAATCTCTTTAGTCTGTGTGGGAGCCAAGTGCATATCAGCTTGCTCTCAATTGTCATGGTACAATTGAACGTGTTTTTTACTATAATATCTTAATGAACACGATATTGAACACTTTCCTCTTGAACGCTGCCGTTATACATACTATCTCTTATTTGAGCTGTGCCCATTTATTTTGTCCACACTAATATGGCACTAGATGACATTGTCTTAATAACAAACCCTCTAAATGAATATTCCCGATTAGCTTGCTCGTAATTAGTGCAGCGAAACAACACACCCTTAATTAGCTCAGTCCTCGCAAAGCACACTATATTTAGCGTGGTCCTAATACGCATATCAAGGCTTGCCTTATTAGCTTAGTATTTGAATTTCTAGGTTTAATTAGCTTGGTTGCAGCACTTTTTGGTTTTATCAGCTTTGTGTACTACCTTGCCAATTAGCTTATCAGCCAGGCAAGGTGCTAGAACGTGTAGGTCTATCATTATTAAGATGATACACGTGGCATCGGTGGTTGTCTCCCTTTGGACACAGTGAAAAGGCGCTCGGCCATGGCAATAACGGTTTCAAAGAATATTTTGTACAGGCATTATACACTCTAAAATAAATATAAAGAGCCCGTACTTTTAAATTACTAAGGGTAAAAATGTCTGACACTTTTATTGCATGAGTGCACTTCTGCACCCATTGCAACGTCGAACAAACGAAAGAATGTGCCGCGGGTTTAAAAACGCCTCCCAAGTTGGTTCACTACGCTTCACGTGACGCCGCATTTCATCGTAATGAATGAAACGTGGTGCACACTGAGAATAGTTTTAACTTTTTATACTATTAGTTGTTCAAAAGAGGCTGCCGTCCGAGCTTGCAGAGATTCTGAACTTGCAGAGATTCTGATACTGCGTAGCACCCATGATATCAGGTTTCCTGTGATTTCATGTGTCCTCTAAACACAAATTGTGCCTAATTATCAAGTTTATTTTATTTTTAAATAGTAACGTTTTCTCGGCGGCACCTTACAACTTCCAGTGTATGAGCAGAAGTTTTATTATGTGGCTATCAATGTCTCTTCGACTTTAAAAGGGCCCTGCAATTCTTTTTGAGCATAGTCAAAAAACGCTGCCGACCGGTAGTAGAGGCTCCTGAGAACACGCGAGCCAAACATCATAGCTCAGCATGCTGCCTAGTATTGGCAATAAATTACCAAAGTCAGTTAAAAAGACTTTCTCTACTCTCGAACAATGACGGAAGAAATCACACGTAGTAAGCCCATCTATCAGCCATTGGCTGATTTGAACATGGCGCACTCGGTCATTACAGAGATCACCGCGGGATTCCGTGACTTGTTCACGCGTGCGTGCATGACCACACTGAAAAAGCCGCACATTCGAAGATAAAAAATGAAAGAAAGTGCTCAAGGTCACGAGGCGCACACTAACGTATTTTCTTTGTCCCTGCCATCCCTCCCTGCTTAGCTTGTAGTGCTGTCGTCGGGATGAGAGAAGAGAGAACGCGATAGCAGTGTGCGACAAATCTTTGTAACTCCGCTAGTAAAAGACAGAATCTTAAAATTTCTGAGGCGTTAGATTCGTGAGGCTCTTTCAGTGAGTCCATTCCATGGTTATTTGAAAAAAAGTGTTTCAGGTCCCATTATGGGCACGTTGGACATTTGTCACCCAACAAAATAATTCGAAAAAGTTTTTGGAATTGAAGTTGGCTATTGTTAATGAGAGCCATTTATTAAAATAACCTTGAATGATATCCAACGAAGCACAGCAATTCGAAACTGCTAAAGTATGATATTTAAGAAAGATAATGATGCTGATCCGAAATAAAAATAACATGATCATGGATGCTTAAAGCTCACCTGCGAAAAGATTTAGAAATTCCGCTTCACAATGTTTCTAATAAAGACACATCCTCGAGATAATTTTCCGGCACAGCGTATCTCACTTTGGTTGGTGTGGTGCGATAAGAATAAGTGGAGTTCACCAATGGGGAAGTGGTAGGGGGAGAGAAATGTACGCTTTTTCAGACAGGAGTTTAACTAAATTATCTAGCCTAAGAGTTTATATATCGATAAGCCGAGGTGTATCTTAATTTCTAAATTGATCTCCACTAGAAAAAAGTTCCTACACAAGAGTGAATCACCTTTACTCTATGGATACGTTATACAGGCTCGCAAGAAGAGTTCGACGATGACATTATGGCACCATGCTTTATGGTTAGTTTGCAGTAACACAATATTAAAGCAGTGCAAGCACACTTCAGTACTGTACCAAAAAAATAAGAAGCAGTATGTGATACAACCGATGCTATGCTGCCGTGCGGTTGTGGTCAGAGTAACGATGATTTACGGCCTTTTCAACCAATACCCATTCCTTAAAAAAAAGCGCTCAGCGCGGATGGATACGGTGTATATAACGCTCGTGTTTCTGTCGTAAGCTTGTGGTTTCGTTCGCCTTGGCAATTTTTTCTTTTCCAAACATGCACGATAAAATAAGGAGACTCGGCAACTTCCATTAACCCCCTCGCTTTACCATCCACCCGTTCAATCTAGAGCACAGTTAACGGCTGCTTGAGTAAAGTGCCGTCGCTTCTTTAGCACGGTCACTTCTTTTTTTTTTTTCGCGCCATTCAGATGAGAACTTCATGCGCACACTTAGATGTGAAAAAAGCAAACCGCTTTATATTCAAGTCAGCACGTGTATCGCATGCGTTTGCACTCACGCAAGTAGTTGTTATTACTCTATTTTCAACTTACAGTAAGAGTGAGAAGGAGTATGGGACTTTCAAAACATAGCAAGAGGGCTGTCACACGAATGTTGGACATGCACTACCTAATATGACCTCACAATGCTTTCACCAACATGACTACCTAAAATCCTCGTTTATTCGTTTGTTTGCTGCGTTTGTTGGGCCAGGAGGCATCGAAATTTATGGTGTTAAATATTCCACAATATTTTTGGGGTTGGTAGCTGGTTTGATGCTCTTCAAGAAAGTTGCCGTTTATACGACGCTCCCGCACCGAAGCATGCCGTACATCACAGACGGCCGGTGAAGTCAATGGTGAACGTCATGCAATGCGCATAATGCTAATGCGTATCCAGTAATTTTTTTTCCACGGAAGGGTTCATTCATTTTTTGTTCATGTTCCTGAGTGCGTTTTGTGTCTGCGTAACCGTCTCCACGTGAAAATTTGCAAATTTCGTGGGAGTTGGAATCCCACCCCACCCTCTGGGGGGACCAATGCGTGACGTTCGAGAGTGGTGCTTCACGCTCGGTCGGTGTACGATGCAGTTCTTCAATGCCATCACAGTGATTTTGTAAATGACTAGTATTTCCAAAACAAACGTTCGTCAATGCAATACCTTACATCAAATATATACAATTACGTTGGCGCAACTTATGTCACTGGCTAAGATGAATCCACGACGCAGCGATCTCCGGTAATATTAGCACGAGGAGAGTAGAATCGCAAAAGCAGATGCCTAATCTAAAGATTTTTTTTTCATTGGAAAGCTTACTTTCACATTATCACGCCACCTTTGCTGAATGAATTGTGTGAAATAACGATTGTTGACCGACTTCTGCTTCACAAACACTTATAAACCATTTCATTGTTTATAGACAGAGTTGCTGTACGGCTTCCGGTTTTGTGCATCAGCGTATTCTACAAGCATTGGCAGGGGACGAATGCTTTAGCGAGTAGCACATTCATTTTCAACACTTTTGTTGCCTTTGTCTTGTGAAATATTACTAATACATTTTCTTCTAAGCTACACACAACATTATAGGCGTTAGTCAATAACTTTAGGTGCCTTACTTTTACCAGAAAGTGTAAAAAGAGTTCTTCCTTACTCTGGCACTGCTGAAAAAAAAACAGGTTTTCTGCTTCAGCGTTAGAGAGTGATAATTGAAGTAACGGGAAGTTTCTTTGGAAGCAACACATGCTGCTGCTATTGCTATGTTCGAAACCAATCGAAAAGGTTAATACAAACACGTTTACTTTACTTAACAAACACGTATGAGCAAGAACATTATTTTACAGTTAAAGCTGTTATGAGATCAAAACTCGGGTCACGCGCTGCACCATAGTTGTCCGCTGCCGCCGGTGTCCGTAACCACATCGCACGTAATGACAAAAAGACAACGTCATGCCAATGACAACAGTGTGGCTCGAACCGGGATCTGCTGCGTGCCAGCCCAGTACTCTACCACTGAGCCACGGCAATACTTCAGACTAGGTGGCAAACTTGCCTCAGACAGGCTTCATATTGGGTAAGGAATTGCGTTATTACAACTCATGAAGCGTTTTAGAACAGCGAAAGAACAACCAGTCATCGCACAAGGCGAATAGCGTAACGAGTGGGTCGTGCAATGCTCCAACCCACTACAAAAACTTGTTTTTGATCACCTATTAACTATGGTGCATGCCCACTTCCCGCATAATTCCTGATGGTCGTCAGCCACTGCATGAACGATTGCCACAAAATTATTTTCAAGTATTTAGAGGATACCACACTTCTCAGAAGAATGACAAAATATAGCACAGCGAATGCCGTCCTATTCTTTCCGAATATGTTTAATATTAATGCCGTAGTGGCTATTAAGCAAGTGTTCCTGCAGCAGTTACCCAATAAGTGTTGAGAAAGGCTCTGAAAATTGTTTTTTTTTTACTTTTTGATATGATTATGCTGCGCCTTCCACGCAGACTTGGCGCTTTTTTTTCTGAAAAAGAGCCAACAAACATTTTTTTTTCAAAATTGCTGCTGATTCTAAGTCAACTAAACCTCTAATTAGATGTGCTTGTCACAGTTGCCCTGCGGGACAGCGCTTCTTTTCGATCTTGGGTGCAGGCTAGGAGGCTGGTGCTCTAGTGACAGGGAATTTCCGGAGCTCCCCCAAAGAAGCGAGTGCAATGAAAGTAGAAATATCCGCCATTTCAGGAGAAATGGACAGCTGAAAAAACAACCGTTACTGTTTCTCTGGAAGCCATTCTCTTTCGCTTGTACGAGCCTTCAACCGTGGTGATGGTCATTTACATTGTTCGGAAGTGTTTACCGGACGAGTTAATTATACCGGCTCCAGAAAGGGCAGTCGAAAGACGAGACTGCAAGCCTCTGACGGCGACCCCAACGTTACCCGTGGACTATGCTTGTGCGCTCTCAACCGTTTCTTTATTTTTTGTACTGCGTGATGCTTCTTTCAAGGAAGAAAAAGTGTGGTTTAGTTTGGCTGAGTAAAAGTCAGCGCTTATTAAATTTCTTTCTCGGCCTGTCTCTTTCTTGCTTGCATTTTCTGTGAATACCACTTTGCTATACAACTTAATTGCTGGAGCACATATAAAGTCACTTGCCACACTTCAATCACCATTTAACGCTTACTATTTTCATGTTGTGCTCGGGCCGGTTCGGCCCTTTCTCATAAGCTAATTTTTATGTCAGAGTTCCTTTTAAAATACCACGACCTATAGCTTAGCTGTTATCGAGACGTCTTGTAATGTTTACGGCTTACACTTCTGAAATATTTAAACCGTGATTGGAATCAGGTATCTGCAAAGGCAAGAATGAAATAAAACAAAATAAAGTTGAGAACGGAAATGCAAAGACTCTAGGTTAAGCCTTGTCACTTAATTTATTCGAAAGGTATGAGCAATTGATATTTCACAGTGATGACTAAAACAAGGGCAAGTACAAGGAGTCAATTTCCAGTCAACTGTAGTGCATGTCATTAAACCTCAATAATGGAAGGCATTAGGTGACGTGGACGCGACATTGAAAACACGCCGCTCAATGTGTCGACAACAAGCTGGATCTGAGAGGTGTTATGCCATAGAGGTCTACGGATAAACTAGATGAACTATTCTGCAAAGTGCAATTGTTTTTGTTGTATAATGGAAGAGAAGATTGCTGCTGAGGCATCGACATTGTTCCTAACGTGAAAACATACCTTTTATTTCACATTTTCATGCGTGAGTTCTACAATACTCTACTGTTATTTATAAGTTCGTGACGCAAAATATTACGTAAGGAAAGGGGAGTAACAGGAGTCATGTATAGGCACCAAACTCTCGCCGAACACAATTACTGAGGGAGGGGCAGCGAGTATTTATCACATCCTGTGCGTGTGCCCTCAATACGCCGTTGAAAGAGCATACCTAAAGCACCTCACAGATCGTCTAGACTGACGACTCTTTTCGGAGAAGAAGCTTTTGGGTGCTTGGGATCATGTAAATTACGCCCGACGTGGCTTACAGGGCTCGCTAACATTTCTCAGCAAGACAGGTTTATATTCTCTTTATTAAAGCATGTGCTAATGTAGCGTGTCCTACACTGAACGGGACAGTGTTGGAAGTGACTCATTGAACTGTATCACAATCACCACTAATCATGCCTTCCTCTTACTCTTTCTTTTCCCCTCAATGCCGTGAGGAGTAGCAGGCTTGAAACTCGCTTTCCAGGCCGACCTCTCCTTCCATTTTTCAATAAACATCTTCCTCTTCTTAGTGAGGAGGAAACAGCGCAAAAATGGGGCGAAGTAAGAAAGACCACACCACACAAGTGCGAAGGAACAACTGTGTGAGTTTATTACACCGGAAAATTTTTATCTGAATAAGAAACAAGACTAAAACCACCGCGTGCGCATAAAAATGAAATGCAAGATGAATTTGCTACGAGTCGAAGCGTCTCAAGTAAACATCTCAAAAACATAATCTCTTTTTCGAGGAGGGCGATTAAAGGCTCACTGAAGCAGATGTTTCCTTCCTTTGTGTTGCTATGGAAGGCATTGTTGATTCCGCACTCCATTTTGTAACGATATCGTGAGAGCCCCTCGCAATTATAGAAGAGCGGCGTGTGACCATACGAGGAACAATGGGCTGCTAAGGTAGTGCTCGTTGATCTCCTAAGATTTTACGCATGTTCTCTGAGCTGCTAGTTTATACAGCGACCTGGCTGTCCAGTTCAGTTGCGGCCACATAGAAACAGAATGCTGTCAACGACATCGTTAAAGCACCCCACGTACTGCGTCCTCTGCTTCTTGATACAGACATGTTCCTTGGGGTTGACAGCCTTTACTTGTTTGCTAAGCGGTTGAGCTTACATGGCATCAAAAAAAAAAGGGGAGCCTTACGCCTGCTTTGCAAACGATCCTCTTGAGCGCATGGTCCACATCATGAACGTAAGAACTGACGGAAGTTTTTTTGTCTTTCCCGTGTCTTGATGCTTCGTCTGGAAAGCTCACTCTTTAGATTTGTTGCCAAGGCACTGAGAAATTCAATGGATAGCCTCAGTATTATGTACCAAGAGGCCTTTATAAAATGCAATTAATTAAAAAAGAGAGCCTCAATTTTATTACACGAGAGTACGCACACAATTTTATTACTCAATATTACTACACGCAGTACACGAGAGTAGAGTGCCTCGATGCCTGCTCCTCCACTCAAAGTGAAGACATCTGTAGCAGCTTCCATTATAACTCCCGCTGCATACAGGTCTCGCTCTGGCACGTAGCTGAGCGCGAAATATTGTAGCTCTGAAGAACTCAACATCCACGCAAAACATGGTGAAGTAAGCGGCATTTGAGCTCCACAACTTGGCGAAGACGCTGCAGGCACTACGAAGGCGGATGGAGCAGTGAAAAGGGTAGGAGCACCCTCAGCAGAGGCGCGTCCATCAAGGCATTCTATACACGTGAGTTTTTTACATCTATGCTTCATAAAAATATGTCCACCACGACGGGGAACCGAACGGTTGACCTCTTGTTCCGCCGTTGAATACCAAAACTACTGATACAACGGTCTGTTGTAAGGAAATGCATTTATTTGTACAATTAATAAGGAATCCTGCAGTACGGTCATGACGGGAAGGGGGCAGTGGAGTGAGAGGGAAAAGGGAGTGGAGATGGGAAAGTGTGTTTTCCATATTATGCCAACATCTCCACGAGCACTGTCGGGATGCCTCTCTCCCGATATCAAAACTGGTAGATGAGTGGTGGCACAGAAAATCAAACCCCGTTCCCCCCGCGTTAAAACCATCATGGTTCGAGCGAACTGGCAGGAGGCTAAAAAGAAATTATAATAATTGCCCTTATCGTGTGGAAAACTCACCGCCTAACGCGTGCACCAGCAACTTTTGGAGGTAAGAGTAAGTACATGTTGCACTTTGTCACACTAGGAGAAATTGAAAACTTACTGTAAATTTACTGTACACGGATCATTCTTTCTGTATCTTAAGTTTTCGACCTCAGATGACCCGCACAAGTGCTTCAAAGTGTACCTGAACCCCACTCCGTATAAAATAGTAAGTATATAAATTCTGCCTTCTGCGCTAAACAGCAGGCATGCCAGTCTAGCAACTCACGTTAATCATTCTTGCACCTACAGTACTGTTAAAAATAAGCAAAATATTTTAGTAATCTAGAGCTGGTCTCAAAAAGCCAGAAACACAAGGCTAATGCACCATGATGGATGTTGGTGTGCTCAATCAAGCACCTGTGTCTTGTGCGGAATTTTCAATATAAGAGAGCGCCACGTCGCTAGGCCAAACAAACGAAATTTGTTTGCCATCACTTGGAGAAAATAATTCTCGGTAGTATTTTACAGTTCGCCTTATTAGATACTAATTATTGTTGTTGCCTGAGATATTTTGTTATCAGAACAAAATTATTTACGACAATGTTGCTGGACATCCTGAAGAAGTATGGATTCAGCTTCCTTTTTTGCTATATAGAAGCAGCATAAAACGCATTTTTCAAAA
Source organism: Rhipicephalus annulatus (assembly GCA_013436015.1). Classification (NCBI taxonomy): domain Eukaryota; kingdom Metazoa; phylum Arthropoda; class Arachnida; order Ixodida; family Ixodidae; genus Rhipicephalus; species Rhipicephalus annulatus. The sequence continues at coordinate 81,980 of WOVY01010886.1, read as the reverse complement.
CCACGAAATACCAAAAAAGGTGGCACGTGAGCAGTTCACCACATTGTTGACCAGCATTTTTTTCTCATTTTGCGGGCTTTCTTTTAGCTTTGGCGAGTGCTAACGTACGCGGTATAAACACTTTTGCTCTCGTAATAAATGCCTGACAAGTTTGACAGTTTCTAATAAATATTATGAGTTAAGCAAAATACAATAGTGTTACTAACTTCGAGTGACCTTCAACAGCACCAACTCAGTTGTGCCTGTCTGCTTGGCATTCGCATAATTTCATATTTGGACGCTTAACTACGGTGGGACGCCCGTTCTATACATGAGGGGCGCACGTTTACTCAATAACTTGTTGCGAGGATACAAAATAAAGAAATGACAAATTTCGACAGAAAAACGAAATGGAGACCGACACCTTCTAAATTATCTAAATTCGCTTGCATAAAATATGTGTTACGCGAAAAGTGCTGTGATAAGTTGACTTGGACAATTGCTTTGACGCTAAACTCATTTTTTTTACGGCAGCGCACTCTCCAAGCGCATACCATTGTCCACAAGGTCTTTCTTGCGAAAAACACAGCATCACCTTATGTGCATCACTGCGTTATTTTGAATTCTGCGACCTAGGAAAAGCGTGGAATATGAAAGCTTGGGCGTTTGGTTGAGTATGAATAGATTGCGCTACATAGTCGTAGCTGGCGTGCGTCCTTCTTTCAACAATGACAGTGCAGCTGCTTGGGATGATTGGTATTGCATTCTTGATGGAATCCCCCCTCCTTTTTTTGGTTCGTAAAGTATTCCAGGAAAAAAAACGAGATAGGACCGAGCGCACCTGGCAAGCACACACTGCTAATGCATACGACAAGAACAGGTTTCGGACAGCATGCAGTGGCGTTGATGGTATATATTCTAAGTTATAACGTACTATCATATAGTTGACACAACTTGCGCGCTAGTTACAAGGATCCGCGTAAATACCTTCGTCGGTGAAAGATTGCAAACTCAAAACGTGACGAAGGCGCGTACTCTCTGTGGCGAGCTTCTCAAATGTCGGCAGGGAAAAAAACAAAACAGAAATAAGCGAATAAACGTGTTTCAGGAGGCATCGCGTGTTTCCGATCAACCGCGTTTGCACGGGCAGGCAGCGGCGCCCAACCAACCACGCTGGAGCTGACGTGCCGAGGGGCGGAAATTACGGCGCCCGGCGCGCATCTTCGCGACTCAGCACATCCAGCTTCTCGCTGAAGCTGTCGCCACTCTTCGTGATGCGTCACTGTTGCCCCGAAAACCATATGCATTCGGGCCTCCTCCACTTCCGCTTGACGCGCCTGTGATGTCATTATTTTTTTTCTAGTGTTGTTTTTGCTTTTGCTGGCGTGACTCGTGCTTCATGTACCAAGTGTTCTTTAATCGCCGCATCGAGACGGCACGCAGAAACGGCAGAGCTTCGGTCCCACCTTTTAGCGTCTTTAAGCTAAACGGAGCATTTCGAAACAAACGGGGAGCTTCGGGCCTTTGGCGAGCGTCCAATAGGCTAAACAAAATATTATATAATAAATAAGGTAAACAAAATATATGTGCCCAAGCAATCGCCACAAGCACTATAAATCATCTCTTTTGACTTTACTGATTTTTACTTCGCTGTGTCGAACGGCAGAAACGCTCCCGAAAGAAAGAATGTGCCTGTCTGTCACAAAGTTATTGCCGCTAGCTGGAAGCACAATATGAGAGTCTCGGAATTTTTCTTCGCCCTATGTTCGGGTATGCAGGTTTCTCGACTGAGTGCTGCCTTGAATGAACTCGTTTGTCCTCTTGCAGCAAACATTTGCGTAGAAGGTGCATGTATTCAAGTCCATGCGCACGTCTGTGTCTATAGTAAACAATGCAGTTCGTGGGAAAATGGCCTCACAGATTGCGCTCTACACAAGGCATATAAAGTTTGAAACACTATTGTACCGGTCATTTTCTACTTGTTTTGCTTTGTTGTTCCATTCCTCTTGTGCGTAAACAGCGGTCATATGTAAGCCGCAAGAAACCGAGACTGAAACCGAGAAGAAGTAAGCCGCAAGAAACCGAGAAGAAGTAAAATCCCTGTGGCACGCTAAGTGCTTACGGCAAACACGGCTGAATAGGCTGGACACGTCTCGTCCACTTAGGCCTCCATCCACACTTTCTCGACTTGAGACAATGGTGCTTTACCGACTGTGGCTTGGTGTCGCTTTCACCAAAGTTTTTGCCTCCCGAATCGCCATGAAAGACAGTGCTGCTTGCGATCATTGTGGCAGTGATGAAGCGAAAGAGTACGTTCTTTGTCACTGCGTGTGTTGCAAACTCATGGAACATGTCATATACACTCATGTCATGCATTTTCTTGATTTTAACAATTTCTTTCATTCCTCTCAACACGGATTTCGAAAAGGCTGCTCATGCGAAACCCAACTAGCCCTTTTCCTTCACGACCTGCATGCTAACCTCGATGGTAACCTCCAAACTGATGCTATTTTTCTTGACTTCACTAAAGCTTTCGACAAAGTTCCTCACCAGCGCCTACTAAAAAAAACTTTCTCAAATAAATCTACCAGCTGAACTTCTTAATTGGATTGCTCAATTTCGGACTAACCGCTCTCAGTTTGTTTTCGTTAACAACGTCAAATCTAACTCGCTTCCTGTTAGGTCTGGAGTGCCACAGGGATCTGTCCTTGGCCCGCTTTTGTTCCTAATCTACATTAACAACTTACCTAACAATTTATCCTGCAACCTTCGTATGTTTGCAGATGATTGTGTCATCTACCGCAAAATAACCAACACTTTCGATCAAGCAGCACTACAGAATGACCTTAATGAAGTATTAAACTGGTGTGACCATTAGCTTATGAGCCTTAATCCTAACAAATGCAAATTAGTTTCCTTCCACCGCCGCAAAAACCCACTCCAATTTTCCTATGAAATTGCTAACATGCCAGTCGAAACAGCCGTATCCTATAAGTATCTTGGTGTAACATTAACCCCTGATCTTTCCTGGCGAACGCATATCACTAACATGATTTCATCAGCCAACCGATCATTAAGATTTCTAAAACGTCACCTACGTCACTCACCGTATCACGTTCGTCTTGTGGCCTATCAGTCGCTAATCCGGTCCAAACTAGAATACGCATCACTCATCTGGAGCCCTCACCAAGTTTATCTGATCAACGCTATCGAAGCAGTTCAAAATCATGCCGCTCGCTTCATTCATTCTTCTTATTCTTACGATGTCAGTGTTTCATCCCTTAAAAATGAATCCGGTCTATTAAGTCTTTCCCTTCGCCGCAGAATTGCTACGTTGTCACTGTACCACAAGTTGTATCACAGCTCACTTCACCAACCACCTTACATCGCTCCCGCCGCACGCATTTCTCCCCGCACTGGCCACCCACTTCAAGTCTTCCGACCCCGATCTGGCACCTCAACATTTTCTGCATCATTTCTCTGCCGCGCCGCCAAAAAATGGAATGACCTTCCCCACGATGCTGTTTCAATCACCTGTCCATCACGTTTTATTCAAAGTGTGTCAATGCATCAGCAATGTTAACCTGTGGCTTTTGTATCTTTGTTGTACAACCCACCCCTTATGTAACACCACCCTGTGGGGTCTTTAAGGAAATAAAGTGAAAGTGAAAGTGAACTGCCTTCGTTACAACGCGCAAAGATGGCAGTTAGCTGCTGCGTTAGCTCACCTTGACGACAGACCTTTGTCAAAACAATCAGTGCTTGAAAGGCGACATGATCTGTCTTCGCACAGAAAATCAGTAAAGGCCTTATTGAAGTTTTTGCGTGGTAGTGGCCTATTGTATAGGCTGTAGCACGCCAGCTGACATTTTTTTTCCTTTTTCACGCGTCTATTGTGGACTCTTATCATAGCGGGCAAAATACGCTCGTGTGCACATGAACGCAAAGGTGGACTAACAAGAAATTGTTATTAGTTCCTTGCTGTTCGCGCTGCAGTTGATTCTACGCGTACTAACTTGCTTCCTATCACTTGTCTGAACATATACCTATTTGTCTGCGTTCTTGAGGAGAAAACAAAAAAATCACAGCATATTCACGGGGTGAATGATGATGAGTAGGCGAAGCTCCTGAGGGGAAACCATCGGTAAAACCGTGACTCTTCAGTGAAAGTTCGCCCACTACATCATCAAGAAAGACGTGAGAAACACTGTGTGTGTATATATACTCGCGCTGCAGCACGGCAATGGCACTGGCGCGAGCCTGGTCGTTCTTGATGGAAGATGTTGTGACTAGACTGTTTGACAACCACAATCTGTCGCACACACTGCAACTGTGTTCGAACGTAACGTCTAGAAAGTCTCGCTTATACCGCGCGTCGGCACCTTGGGGCTGAGCTCGCCTGATGCGCTTTGCAGACGCCTCACGAGCTTTCACTGCATCGGGGTCTGCCTACCGATACGCGCGCTTTCTCGCCGCTTCCCGTTCTCTGACGTTTCGGAGATCCTCTTCGCGCCGGAGCCGCACCGCTTCGCGTACGGCAGGGTCCTTGCGCCGTTGCCGTGACGCTTGGGCCTGTCGTTCTTGAACGCTGGGAACTTGGTGGCGGCGTCGCGCAGCTTCACGGAGCGCTTCTGCCTCGCGGGCTCGCACATAGGGATTCTGTCTGCGAGCACGTGCTGCCACCGCCTTGCGCGCTCGCCGCTCTGCGTCCTTATCCATCGGGCAACTCCGAGCACGCGCCAACAGCGAACGGACGCTATTACAAACTAGAGGTGGCTACATACATACACCGAGGATGGACAGACCCACACCTTAAGGAGCTTCGCCTCTAAAACAAAATTTATGCTGTGAATAGCACACACTAATGTGAGAAGGATTCCTACTTTTTTCTCTCCCTCGCTTCGTCGCACATATTGTCACACTTCACCGCTTGAATGTCGCCACTTCACTTCACAAACACCAAAAATAAATTACAATTTGCCGCCTTTCCCCTATCGGTCTCTGTTCAATCTTTAGGGTTAGTGTCTACTTTACATAAATTTTTGCACACTCCCCAGTCACTTTTATAGAATGCGAGAACGCGATAGGGAATTTAGGTACTATACAGAGTGAAAAAAAAACAACTATAACACGCGGTTGAAAAACAAGAAGGGGAGTTTAGCGACTGGAAGGTGGAACGTGCACGACGCACGCTACAAAAAATGCTCGAGCCAACTTCTATTCTAAATAAAAGCGCTAATTAGGCTGGACACGAGAAACCGAGGTAGCTGGAACGCCAGCAGTCACCACTTCCCTAACGAGCGAAGGTGGCTGCTATAGTTGAACGCTCTATTTGTGGCCTGCGTATCGCATGTCGACTCGCTGTGCGCGGTGGCTGCTTCTGCAAAGGTGGCAACTACGCGTGCGACTACCTGCATTACGCCGTATGAACGCCGGTGAGAACGAAAGGCGGACCTTATTAGCGCAGCAGATTCCTTCTAGGACGAAGAGAGACACAGTAGCTCGTTGCCCGAATGAGCCAGGACGGGAGCGAGAATGAGCCAAGAGTCGGTCACACGCAAACAATGATTGTTATTAGGGGCACCAGGCACGTAGAGCCACTGAAGCAAGCTCTCATTTACTCCCAAGCTTATCGGCTTTCCCGAGGAGGGGAAGAAATAAAATTGGCCTGTTGCAGAGTGACTCTGCGAGAGTTGCCGTTGACCGGAATAGCTGTCTTTGTCCTATACATTCGGATTGCACGCTTAAGGCGCTCGCATGTATGCGTTCTTGTTACCAGTAGTAAAGCGCTGCCTGAATGGGGTACACTAATTAACTCGATAAGGCGCGAATACCCTTGGGGAAGTTGCGGTTTAGGACTTTGAATGGTAAACAGTATTTTATATTCCGAAGAAAACAGGTACTCGTATAGTTGGCATAGATGAGACCAATACACGTTGTAAATTTTGGTGCAGCCTACTCAAGCGGTAAATGAAAGAACAAAAAAAGTGAAACAAGGAGGAAGCGTAAAAAAGATAATTATGATGACACTGATTAAGGACAAGAAAAAGGAGTTGGAATAAGCGATAAAGTATACCATCTACCCTGAAGTGCGTCACTGCACTTTCCACTAGAGCTGTCTAAAGTTCCATTTTTATTGGAAAGGCACCGGTGTTCGCACCCTGAAGGCTTTTTCTGTCCTCTCTGTACGATTATTCTACTTTGTCACTGCAGGCTATCTCGACTTTCTTTCTTCCCTTCTCTCTTTTTTTTCTTCTTAGGAGATGTATCAAGGTTTTAACGTTGTTGTTCTTCGACGTGAAGCTTTCTTTGGACATTCAAAATTACGTGCACTTCAATCTTAATTTCTGCCCTTTCTTCTTTTCTTGAGCCGACCAGCAATCCCCTTAGGTCCATAATGACGCTAAAAAAATAGCGCTACATCACTATGCTCCCGATAAGTCGCCTTTCACTGGGGATTTGTGGACGAAAAGTATAAAGGTATAGCGTACACAATAAAGCACCTAACTTATACTTTTACTTTATAATGGCCCCGCCAGCTCGTAGCGTTTTGTGACCATTTTAAATAGACATGTATATAGTGTTTTCCGCTGCACTGGATGGATAGTTCATGTTCAACGGACAAATGTATAACGGCGAAGTCGCGAAAGCAAAACAATGCGCACACTAAAGTAATAAGGAAAGAAATGGCTTGCCCGAAGGACGTAATGCGCCGACCGAGTGTGCTGCCAGGTGGTGGCAACGAAAGAGACAACCGATAGCGGGAGAAGAGTGCAGTTTTGTCGTTCCGAGACCCTAATGCCACTTTGCTCGTCCTCTTCTTCCCCATTATTTTTTCCCTTCTAAACAGACTTTGCCGTGAAGAAGAAGGGGACATACATCTCGCCAGCATGAAGGAACACAATAAATTTTCTCATTTTCTGCAGACGTTAGTCGTGCCAAATGGACTTCTCAGCGCACTGTATTACTTCCTTCCCGTGGTTACATTTTACAGGGTTTCTGGAGGAAAAAGTGCGTTGAATGTCAACTTCCTACTGCACAACCACACATTCATTCCCTGCTTCGTGAACTCACTTCCTTTTTTTTTCTTTAAAAATCTGCAATAAAGTACACGGGTTCAGAAGTGAGGAGGGAATGGGCCGTGGTACCCTAGCGTGCTCTCGTTGTTGCCAGGGCCATCTTGATTGTGCTTGAACGACGTAAGCCTCCGGTAATGACGGAGCAGGCTGATTTTTTTTTACTTTGGAATGTAAGTGGGAGGGTTGCGGAATATTTTGAATTTAAAGTTTGCTAGATGAGCAGCCAGCTAAAATTGTTAAGAATAAGAATTTCTCTGCGTCTACACATTGACATTTTGTTGCCGAAATGCCGCAGTGTCAAATGGCACTGAGCAGGAGTTGCGCTCGAGTCGTGAATTACCACTTCGGCTGCGACATACGGAACAAGTATGTTCGCAAGAAAGCTTGGAGATGCATCCTTATAAATATAAATCTTTTATGCGTCCTATAAATTATTGAAAATGATTGTTCTAGATGCTTCTAGAACATTCATATATAAAGTGAAAGGAGAGATGGTAGACATTGTGATAATTTAAGACTACTGAGAAAGTGTGCTACTGCTCAAATTGAAGCTAGAATGAACAATTATTATAGTTCTAAACAGTTTTTTTATCGCAAAAAAATGTAAGGTTGGCCGTCGTTTTAGTTTATCAAACGATTACTTGACCATGAAACATATCTTGCTTAGTCTGTGTTGAAACTTGGTGTGCGCGCAAAAACCAATACTATTATTCTCTTCATCTTTCCTTTACAAAAGATTCCGAATTTTCACGAAAACGAAAGGTATTCATCTAACTGTTGAAACAAATTTGCGGTGGCAACTAGTATCTGAAATGCTGTCACTACGTTCATTGTCTCTGAATTATGCCCTCTCAATCTATTTTGATTGATCTCCATTCTGAACACCAGGTGAACACTCCTGTCAACATACTGCAAAGGCCACATGCAACGCGAGTGTCATAGCCTGGGCAATGCTACAGGCTCACAAAGCTACAGTAAGAAGGAAAAACAGAAAATCCCTATCCTTCCACCATTCGACCCGAACGAATTTCGTAGCAGCACAAACTATCTACTCGGACTGTTTTAAGGCATCTCTTCGCGTTCGCTTTTACTATTCACACCTACGACAGTTTTGTTATGTGGAGAGGTAGAGGCTAAAACTTTAGTTTGATTGGGCCGGTAGTATTTTCTTGTAGGTACAGCCATAAATATTCTCTCCACTTGGCACCTCCTACAAGTATAAAAATTGGTCTGGTCAGTTTTTCATGGTGTCCAAACTTTAACACGAATGCGTTTTATGCCGGGGTCTATGACAGCTCCGATGACGTATTTACGGTATATGCTGTAAACACCTTCAAAGTACTTTTTCGTGCTCACTTGTACACACACATCATCATCGTTCCTTTTCATTGGTGTTTGGAGCCGAGACAGACACCGGAGAATAAATGGTTCTGTGGGCATGGCCTGGTCAAATATTCCTGTGCCTTTGAATACCAACAGTTATTGAAAAATAAACGAGAAGAAAAAGTTTCATAGTGGCGCGTTGAACATTGCGGAGCGTCGCACCACGCGAACCACTAGACCACAGAGCGCATTGTTGTTCAGCTTGCTTACGCCGAACATTTTATATACACCATGTACTGCTTGCGTTCATGAGAGCTCGGTAACTTTACCACGTTTTCGTGATTAGTAGCGAGATCGCACGAGGAGTGTGCGTTGGCCGCGCGCGCTCTGTACACGTCATCGTCTGCGCCACCCCGCGTGTTCTATGTGAGCGCACCTCCACATAGCATGTTCAAAGAGCGATTATAGACGATCTCTCAAGTGGTCACTCACTCACGCGCATGCTCATCTCGCGATTCGGGCTCTTCGTAGCTCTCACGCTTACACCATAAACTTGCTTTCATGTTACATTGGTTAAAAAGAGAATGAAGGCCACTTCACTTTCTGCCGCGGCCCCGTAGAAGAGCGCACCGCTCGCGCACGAACAAGCAAAAATATTACTGTAGTTCGCGCTCGTCCTGCGTGTATTTGTACGTTCATTTTGACTGATTGATTTGTGGAGTTTCACGTCCCAAAACCACCAAATTATTATGAGAGACGCCGTAGTGGAGGGCTCCGGAAATTTGGACCACCTGGGGTTCTTTAACGTGCACCCAAATCTGAGTACACAGGCCTAGAACAATTCCGCCTCCATCACAAATGCAGCCGCCACAGCCAGGATCTGAACCCGTTACCTTCGGGTCAGCAGCTGAGTACTTTAGCCACTAGACCACCGTGGTGGGGTGTAGGTTCGTTTCCCACGCCTATTCGTTTGGGCAGCGTGCATTAAGTGTCATGCAGTGATAGTTTGTCCCCACTTGTCCTGTGTATGCTAATTTTCTGCGTACATTCTGCTTGAGGTGCACGCTGCAAGTTTCTAGCTGCTTATCTTCGCATGACATTGCTATTTCTTGCTGTAGCATTTATTCTCTCGACTTTGTGGTGAAACAATGCACAACAAATGCTCAACTTCCACTGTGAAGACACGTTTACTTTCGTGCTATACTAATTTTTGAAAAGAGGGATCAGCCACACTTTCACGCCCAAAGCTCTATACGAATAGGAGAAACGAAAAATAAATACGGCAGCTGCGTGACGAGCGGTCTACATTAGCTGTACTACTATTTACGTTGTTAACAGCGTTGTACCCAAGCACGTGCACAATTTGCTGCGCTGTGAGTGACGTCTTCATCTCGTAACAGCCGAGGCGCCGAGCACGCATGCATCAGTTTATACTGATACCTTCTACATGGGTAAGCTACGGGCAACTCTAGAAGAGTGCCGAAAATGGAAAAGTGAAAAAGCTTGCCCTCCCCGGGCCGATGGTGCAGGCCCGACACAAAAGCACACTCTGGAGGCCGAATGCCTGGAGCAACTGCGTACCCATGATCCGGCAGCCTTCCGAGCTGAGCTAAATCGGGAACGGGGGTGCAAGAGCCGTTGGCAGGTACATCCTGCAAACCCTGCCGCCGAGTTAATTCGCGATGTCCAACGCTTAAACAACACCACGTCGAACAAGCGCTGCTGTGGGCACAACAGCGTCAACGTGACAATAGCGGGAGCGCATTTGCCGGGGCGGAAGCCCACTTTCCGCGGCAGTTTCTCCTGTGGCACATTGGCTTTGGCTACGACGTCTCTGACCACCTGTAAATAACGCATTGCGAAACGCATTTAACCGCTCACAACACTCTTCTACGAACGAGGTCTTGCGATGCACAATGTGCGGTATGTGAAGTAAACACTGTGGTGAACCCAAGCCGAACGTGTGCCTAACCTCATTAAAAAGCACGAACATGTAACGAAAATTTGTGAAAGGCTTTCATGCAGCATTGAGTTGAACTTACTGCTAAACACCTGGGCCGCACGTTTCAGGTTTCGGTGATTAACCATTTGTACGGAGTGCCTGTGTAATATTTTTATGATGTAAATTGTGCATCGTGTTTTTGACTCTTGACAGATGTTACTTCATTAGGTGTTCAGAAGCACTCATCTCTATCAATTTGATCCTAGCCCATTATTACCGAGAGGCATTCAGGTGAAAGAGCAGTTAATAAATGGTATTTATAGGTGCTGTAAACACGAGGCGCTTTCCGTTTAGAAAGTCACCTGGAAGAGGGCTGGATGATTTAGTTTGGGTTCAGATGTAGCTACCGAAATCTTTCAGTTGAAAGCCATAAGTAACAACCGTTAGAGCAAATAAATCCAAATAGAATATAAGTACAAATTGTGGAGCTGGGTTTCGCTGGCTGCTGTAGAGCCAAAGCGTGAAAACCGGAAACACAAGGTCAGGTCTATTTTGCTCTGCGTACATTCGAATGCATTAAATGACTACGCAAAGTGTTGCCTAGGCAAACAGTTAAATTACACCGCAGGGCAAAGAACATTTATTATTCCACGCTCCGCGAGACAGGCGTTCAAACATTACGGCCCGCCTGCTGGCAAAATACTTCACGCGAAAAAAAGAAGTACAGGTCGACTAATTGAAGTCTCTCGGGACGGATGCTGGCTGTAATGTTCATATTTGTGGACATGTTCAAAAACGTAGCACGAAAACAACAAATGGTAGAGAAAGAAATAAGGAAAGCAAAAGCAGCATGCCTTGTAAAATTGGCGTGGGTAAATCCGTTAAAAACCCACAAAAGCAGCACAGACAAAGTCCTTTGGGAGTCAAACAGCATCATTGCAACCATTAGCTCCTTTTTGAGGCTAACTGGTCGGCGGAACTAACTGGTGGCTCTACGAGGCGGTCGCTGTGCCAGGTTCTTTTTTTTCCCCGTGGGACTAAATGCAGCCACTAACATTTTGGCGCCCGAAAATCAGCAGCACGGGTCGCTTACACGCCGAGGCTGTTACTCAGCCTGCATCATTGCTTCTAGTGGCAACGGATTGTTTTTAGCTGCAGTAAAGCTGATAATGCGCGTAGCGTGTTCGCACATGGAGGCAGCGCGCAAACGAAACAAAATATATAACTTGATTAAATACCGCTCGTGACAGCCGTCTTAAATTATATTTATATGCTACGGATGACGCTGTAAACGTAGCCGCGATAACGTTTCGCGGTGCGAGAAACACCCACACAGCTAATGTGGTGATTTATCATGCGTGACATTGCGGCGACGCTTGGCAGCTGTGGTGTCTTAGAAGTCTTGACATAAATTAAAATTGAGCTCTGGGGTTTTATGGGCGTTATTATTATGAGGCGCGCTGTGTTCAGGAGCTCCTGATTGATTTTAATTACCTGGGGTTGCTAAGCATGCACCTTATTCTCACGTACGTGACCATTTTTGTCTTTTTCTAAATACGGAAATTAAACCAGACTCATCGAGCTGAACAGCGCAATACCGTGGCCGCTAGACATTCACGGCTGCGGGTTTCACTGCATCTTTGCTACATGACATTGAAAACCTTGGTATAATTAAAGGGTCATCATCATCATCATCATCATCATCAGCCTGACTACGTCTACTGCAGGACAAAGGCCTCTCCCATGTTCGACCAGTTAACCCGGTCCTGTGCTTGCTGCTGTCAATTTATACACGCAAATTTCTTAATCTCATCTGCCCACCTAACCTTCTGTCTCCCCCTAACCCGCTTGCCTTCTCTGGAAATCCAGTTAGTTACCTTTAACGACCAGCGGTTATCTTGTCTACGCGCTACATGCCCTGCCCATGTCCATTTCTTCTTCTTGATTTCAGCTATGATATCCTTAACCCCCGTTTGTTCCCTAATCCACTCTGCTCTCTTCTTGTCTCTTAAGGTTACACCTACAATTTTTCTTTCCATTGCTCGCTGCGTCGTCCTCAATTTAAGCTGAACCCCCTTTGTAAGTCTCGATGTTTCTGCTCCGTAGCTTATTACCGGCAAGATACAGCTGTTATATGCCTTCCTCTTGAGGGATAGTGGCAATCTACTTGTCATAATTTGAGAGTGCTTGCCAAAGGTGCTCCACCCCATTCTTGTTTTTCTAGTTACTTCTCTCTCGCTGCAGATTCATTTTAAGACCCACCTTTCTGCTCTCTTTGTCTAACTCCGTAATCATGAGTTGCAGTTCGTCCCCTGAGTTACTCAGCAATGCAATGTCATCGCCGAAACACAGGTTACTAAGGTACTCTCCCATAACTCTTATCCCTAACTGTTCCCATTCTTGGATTCTGAAAACCTCCTGTAACCTGTAAGCACGTGGTAAATAGCATTGGGGAGATTGTGTCCCCCTGCCTTACACCCTTTTTGATAAGTACTCTGTTGCTTTCTTCATGAAGCACTATGGTAGCAGTTGATCCCCTGTAAATTTCTTCATTCAATTAGATGGTACATTGTGCTAAAATATATTATTATTATTATTATTATTATTATTATTATTATTATTATTATTATTATTATTATTATTATTATTATTATTATTATCTGGTGTTTCACATTCCAAAATAACGATGTGGTGGTGAAAGCCGCCGTAGTGGAGAACCCCGGAAATACCGACCATCTGTTGTTCTTTAACGTGTGCATGCTAACAACGCTCAGCACATGGGTCTCAACCTTTTGCAACCATCGAAATGCGACTGCCGTGGTCGGAACTGAACCCGCGATCATCGGCTCAGCAGCTGAGCCTCCAGCCCCTAATCAACCGCATAGCGGACAATTGTACAATTCGATGTTTGAGTACAGTGAAACTGAGCGACGAATTGGGAACAGCACATGCTCTCTAGTAAACGGATACAATCTTCAGCTGCTATGACATTATTCGTCTAAATAATATTTTGTAGGGCTTTACACTTCAAAAGCGCAATACATTGAATAAGAGGCATGCCGTAACGATTTACACTTGAAATATTAATTTTCTCAGTTTTTTCCCAGGCTAATAATTCTAAGTACATGGGGTCTATAGCATTACACCGTCACCGAAATAAGACCATCGTTTGTGGGATCGAACCTACCACTTAAGCGTCAACAGCAGAAGACAACGAACACAGCGCTACTCCGGTGACTGATATTCGCTGAACAGTACTCCTAAAATAATGTGTGGCTTGTTATAACACGTGATCTTATAGTACCATTGCAGTTTTAAGAAACCAGGAGGGTAACGGTATCTTGAACTACTTACGTCTATGCTCTCCTTATAGATATTGCCAACTACCTGGAACTGTGAGCCCTCATCCAACCGGACGTATTAGCAGTTGAACACGGCGCATTCATCACTATCGATCGTCATTATCAACATGATAAGCCTGACTACATCCACTGTACGACAAATGAGTCTCCCGTGATGCGCTAATTAACCCGGTCTTGTGCTTTCTGCTGCCACGGTATACCTGCCAACTTTTTTATCTCATCGGCCCGACTGACTTTCTTTTCTCCTCGCGCATTTGCCTTCTCTGGGAGTCCAGTATGTTACTCTTATTGACCAGTGGTTTTCCTGCCTACGTGCTACGTGCCCGGCCCATGTCCGTTTCTTCTTGATTTCAACTATAATATCATTTATCTCGGTTTGTTCCCTGAACCACTCAGCCCTCTTCTTGTTTTTTAAGATTAGGTTACACCTAGTATTTTACTTTCCATCGCTCGCTGCATCGCCCCAATTTAAGCTGAACCCTCTTCGTAAGCCTCCAGGTTTCTGCTCCCTAGGTAAGCACCGCCGAGGTGCAGCTGTTATATACTTTCCTCTTGAGGATTAGTACCCGATCACCATTCATGATTTGAGAATGCTTGCTCAACGTGATAGACCCCATTCTTATTTTTCTAATCATCTCACTCTCATGGTTCGTCTCCGTGGTTACTACTTGTTCCAGGTAGACATATTCTTTTACAACTCCCAGTGGCTCTCCACCTATCGCAAAGTAATGTTTTCTTCCAAGACTGTTGCACATTTCTTTAGTTTTGTGCATAATGAATTTCAAATCTACTCCTCATTAGGTGATCTATGTCTGATCATCCTACACGCTAGTGCATTTTTTTCTCAATGAAATAAAATGTCCATTCAATAAAACGCGTGTACAGTACTCACGGATTGAAATAAGACTCTCGGAGCATGTGGCAGCAGGTACAGATAGTGCAGCTCGTGGGTGCTCGTGGAATCAAGGTGTTGCATTGTGGTATAGAGTGAGGGCGAGAACATCTGTGGAGCAGGATTGCTGCTCCCGGTCGCCAACGATTCGGCGTGTAGTGAACGATGTGTACACTACAAGCGTGGCGCTACTAGGATGGCGGGCTTTTACAATGCTCGCCGGTGCCCACTACTTGTAATCAGGGGCGAGCAGAGTACGCTCTCATTCAGCGCCTTTTTGTAATACGGTACGTAGGCTCTGCAAGTACGATTCCACTAAAAAAATGCGTCTTACATGTATTAGCTGACATTAAAAAGATACACATCTTCACAAAAGAATCGTGAGCGTAGGTGTTTCCATTGCAAAGTAAAAAAACAGTCACAGCTTTGTGTTTGTACGGCATTTAAACAGTGTATTAGAATTAGCGTGTTTTCGTCAACCTGAGGGCGGCCATCAAAAAGAATGGCAGAGGCTGGCGCGTTCTTGCATGGCCGATAGCCTCTACGATTGTGTGTCACGCTGTATCGCGGCAGTATTGGCTGCTCGGGGCGAAACAAGAATATTCTATGACATTTATTTATTGATTGATTTATTCATCCATTGGTTTATATATTTATTTTACATACTTCAGCCCCAAGGGCTTTTGCAGGAATGGGATTTACAGTGCAGAAGAAATCGCTACAAAAGATACACATGAGAAGTAACAAGAAAACAACAACAGAAAATACAGTTATAGCAATAAGGAAAGAACCTTTTGTTATGAAATGATTTTTAACAAGAATAGTCACATAGTCACGCAGGGGGAGTGATTGAATGGGACAAAGTAAGTATTTCCACAATGCTATTGTATGGGGACAGAAACTATATTTAAATGTATCTATGTGTGCAAAAAAGGTAGCAAGATTGAGCTCGTCGATGCCTTGGCAAATGAAAAAAAGGCTGCGTTAAAAATGCGATATGAAAGGCCGATGATGTTTTGCAAACATTTTAATTATTTGGCATCACGACATACTTAAAAAGGTTCTAGTCTTAGGTGATGTAATGCTAATGAAGGCGAGAAGTAGTGGTCGTGCCTGCGAAAAGTGTAACAGGCAGCTTTTCTTTGAACAGCTTTCAGTCAGTTCTAATTGTTTTAATGGTACACAAATACAGGCATGTGAATATTTTTTTTGTGACAGGAAGCACGTATTGAACTCACTACGCTTTTGTGCAGATGTCTATATATATGATGTCTGCGAACGCATGCAAGGCGCCAACTGTGAGCCGAATCACGTTCCTTACTTGCAGAGCCTACATGCAGCATCACCGAAACGCGCAGAATGATTGAGAGCGTCGTCTGCTCGCACAGCCTTACAAGCAGTGAGCAACAGTGATCCATTTCTGTCGGCATGCAAAAGCGCGCAAGCCTAGCAGCGGCGCACTGTCAGTGTGCACACGATTTACTACAGGCCGTATCATTGGCAACCGGAAGGAGCTATCCTGCTCGGCAGATGTTCACCCTTTCTCTCTCTACCACAATCCAACACCTCGATTCCATGAACATCCACAAGCTCAGCTATCTGTACCCGCGGCCACACACTCCAAGTGTCATATTTCTATTTTTATATACTGAATGTGTCCTACAAATACAAGAAACAAATTTGTCAGACCGAGGGTTATACGCGCAACGTCGTGGGTCAATTTCAGTTGGAAATCGATTCCCTGCAGCACAGATCTCCTCAGACACCCCACCCCGGCTTCGCTAAACGCGTGGTCTATAGCTCATCACCACAAAATCCTTCTAGGTCATGCAGGTATTTTGAGTCATGTTCTTTTTTTTATATCACAATAAGCTCCTACGTCTACATACATTTTACTTTTTTAAACCGTTTATATGGTAGCAGGTGCACGAGTTGCTGCATGACAAACAAAATAAAGACAGGTACATCGTAAATAAAAGATCCACATCTAAGGCTGCTCTCACGTCAACTTTGTTCAAACATTGCCGTGCAGATTACCCTAACGGGGCGTATGTGCCCTCGAGTGTGGACAGCAGGAAAGATATGCAAGCATCGGAAGGCCCGTTTTTTTTTGTTTGTGCTCAACTTTGCCAATCTCACCACTTCTTGTCTTAATAAGACGCTTGAGTGACACACGTTCAATGCTCGTGCATCGTGATTAAGGAACTTATGGGCCTTACATAAAATGCATGAATTCCTACATGAATTGCTCTTTATGTGTCGTGAATGACTCAAAATATTAATAGAAAATATATATTCACTCGAAACTCCAGTTCTTATATTTTGTGCAGAAGCAGGTGGGGGGGGGGGGGGGTTGGTTCAATAGCTTGGGAGAAAATTGCGAAAATGGCAGATTGTATCATTTCAAGCAACGACAAAAAAATAACAAGGACGACCTGGTCTGTCGCGTAAAACAAAGAGCCACGTAGAGGTGCTGCAGCCTTTTTTTTCATACTTAGCCGAGACCAGGTTGCAACAGTGCGCAAAGAACCAAGTCTGATGAACACACAACGCTAACATATAAAACTGCATAAATTTTCTTCATGGGCTTGACTTGATTACCATTCAAATTATTTGGCCATGAAGAAAAACCAAGTAGTGAAAATAAAAAAATATATATATAGCAGAGTTTCCTAAATGATGGATGGCAGCGTTTCCTCCTGACATGTGGGCACTCTTTGTTTGCATTATAAGCCCATGACATCCTCTTTCGTTTGGCTTATTTTTTTTAACGTGAAATTGAAGATGTGCAAGCTACAACAGAACAAGAAGCAATAGAGCGCTGCTCAAATGAGCGGTCCAAACAGACTTGAAATTGTGGATATGAGACTTGCCGAAGACATGAATCATTGTTTCTCTTACGCAGCTACCAATGAATGATATCTTTTGAAAGTACTGCCCTGTGTAAGACACGTGTGGGGCAAATCACGATACGTATTTCACAATTGTCACCACAAGGTCACTTTATGTTTCTCAACGTCTGCACGTAAAGCATATCATGCATGTCTCGTGTTCTCTTTTTTGTTCAAGTTTTTTTCATGCTTTAAAATCAATTATGAACGTACACCAAGTCGGCTAACAATAAGCTCTTCTAAGCCACAATACGCAGCTGGGACTGAAAATAGTAGCAACACACGCATGTTCATAAATTACGATGGCGAAGCAAAATTTTGTGTGTCATTCTCCTGCTGAACTTTTTTAAAACTAACATAAGTGATGCAGACATCAACAAAAAGTTTTTGTTCAATCATATTTGTAAAGCTCGGGACAATACCAGAAGCATAATGCATTAAAACATTGATACATCTTTTTTATTAGGCTTTAAATATTGCGCAATTCTTAAAGGTAGGCGTTACAAACGTTTATGACTTCTTTCACTGATAAATTCGTGTTGATGTCTGCGTTCTGGCGAATAGTTTGTATGCATGTTTTCGTTATATTTAAACATTTCAAAGCGGCAAAAACATGCAGCATAATCGCTTGATCTCTGAAACATGGATTTAACGTCCTTCTGCAACAATGTTTATCGTCGTTCGCTGATGGTTTTGGACTTTGTGAGCAAACCAAATATCTGGGTGTATTCTTCCACTCTTTAACGCTATGCCCGAGGACACGCTTTTGAAGTAGAAAGCAAAAGCCTATGGTATGGAACAACCAGAAATGACTGTTTTATATAGAGAAAGACGGTCATGTTGACTCCAACTAGAGGAGCAGGTAGAATAACTGAAACAGCAGACGACAAATAATGGAGATTGATTATGGAATGAAGTGCCACAGAAAAAGAACCTTGATAATGGAAGAAGGCTTAGCAATATGTGTCGTGGGGGGATATTCTTGTATTATATGTAAAAATGAGAACTGGCTGGCGGGTCTTTCACGATTTTATGTGAAAATAACTTCATCTTCAACCAACGCATCCTACAATAAAAACTAGGAACAATAAAGAAGCGACAAACGCCATCACAACCGCTCAAACGAAAATTTGTTTATTGGTCGTTTTCGACGTTTTTGGTAGGTATGGCACTCTGCCTAGAAGAGAATGCGTCGTATTTGGGTAGTAGCTAGACATGAGTTATGTATTGGCGGCAACTGATGGTACCAGGACAAATCTGCATTATTTTTTTCACCTGTCTTTCCGAGCTTTTTTCTTGCTTCTTCATACCACTTCGCCGTTGCTGGCAGCACTTGGTCTCGAACCGCGCATCAAAACTGGAGATGGCGTTAACCATAGTGAATCGACCAGACTGCCGTTGCTCGTTACGGTGGTTCACAGAATTTTTACACCGTCGTCATCATTTCATCGCATTTATTTCATTGTCGCCAATCTATCATCGTTTTTTCCTCGTTGTCACTCCGTGCAGGCGAAGACAAACGAACTAGAATCCATGCAACCATAAAAAAAGCTTTCTATAGCGCACGAAATTTACATTTATTCTCTTTTACTTTCTTCTAATGCACGTTGGCTCTATCGCTGAATCTTGAAGAAGAACCGGTCGAATAAATTTGCAATGCGGTGATCTAGGAAATATCTGTTAAGCAGCTAGTTTTCTTTAATTTTTGTTGCCATGTGCCTTGATCTACTACGGGTGCATCATTAAATGTGCGTATTATTACGATTCTGTTGTAACGACGTTTTTATGGCAGTGAACTCGAAAGCAAACAGGCAACATGAATTCGGTGATAGAGCGCACATCCAAAAACAATGATGATGATTAGCCAAACAAATAATGATTATTGATTGCTTCTCAGATGAGGATGAAGTGCATAATGGATGCCTATGCACTTATGATGCGATAAGGGGAAATAGGGCTTAAGTTCTATTCCGAGATCTATTTTTACCATGTAAATGACCTTCTCTAAGTAGATACCATGGCCTACTGCTCCAAGGCTTATAGTTGCAGATGCACCCAAATATCGCTATAGGAAACTGATATTTCACAATGTGGCAAAAGTCCTGACTTTGCCTCTTTTTCATTCTCCTGGGAGCGCTTTTGTTTCTTTCATGCTTTCAGATTTTAAGAATTACCATTGTCGAATTCCTAGTAGTAACTATAAATAAACTTTGTTGTGTTAGTACAGTCATAGTGAAAATCAGCCTGAAAACAATGCATTTTCATACCGTTCCTCTGCATGCTCCTCTTTCTGGAAGTTCTTGTGTTTTAAACGACCTTTTTATGTCCTCTATGACATTTACAGACTATGCTACGTATAGCCTGCTTAGTTAGCAAGACATAATCAAATGCATAGTCCTTCCTTTATTAAAGTTCAAACTTAATTTACCGAACTTATCAGGGTGCTCAAAATATTTAGTTAAATTCTGAGTAAGGATTTTTAAGTCATTTGAAGTGCAAAATTCTAGTAAAGCGTCTTCTGAATGCAACCGCAATATCTTATTTGCCCCTGACACACGCCTGCATGCATGAAAAGCGCGCGTTAGCAGCGTGAGCATAATTCCTCTCATGTAAGGGTGATCAAGGTGAGGTGCAAGATCACGTGCCGCTGTGACATGCTGCCGACATTCAGAAGCAGGGAGCCCGAATAAAATGTAAGTGCCAGATGGCAGAGCGAGAAATTTCAGAG
This sequence comes from Rhipicephalus annulatus, assembly GCA_013436015.1. NCBI lineage: Eukaryota > Metazoa > Arthropoda > Arachnida > Ixodida > Ixodidae > Rhipicephalus > Rhipicephalus annulatus. The sequence goes on along the minus strand of WOVY01010886.1, from coordinate 61,784 downwards.
GAGACGATCAGTGTCATATCTGCTGCGTAAAGCATTAAATAACGACAAAGGACTCCCACCCAGCACCTTTTGATATGTATAAGTGTCGCTTACTGCAGAGTGCAGCCTCGTCAAAATACGACAAGTATCGTGACTAGCGTGGATAGACTTTCTACTCTATACCACAACAGCACACGACCAAAAAACTTGTATTTGTAGCAATGAGGAAGAAACACCTGCATTTTCGCTTATTTTCACACAAGAAAATTATAAATATATCACAGGGCCATGGAAGCATTGATACTTCTAACTTATGACAACATTATTAGTATGGGTAGCAGCTAGAGTATTGACACATTTTAGTTATATCAACAAATTCATATAATTCGGTTTCGTTTAATCGAATTTTATCTGTAATGTGTCAGATAATTTGCGTATTGACTCATCCTATGGTAGATTGCTCGTTTGGATGTTCTCACATCATCCTTCTCTCACTAATACATATATATATATATATATATATATATATTATGACGACGGTTCATCCAGACAAAGGCCGTGCCACAGCCAACAAGCAGAGTAAAAACGTATTCAATTTTCGTAAGTGTGCTCCTTTATTTCTTGAGAATACGTGCACCGGACCCACAAAACTTCTTTTTTGAATGATATATATATATATATATATATATATATATATATATATATATATATATATATATATATATATGACCAGCGAATAAGATTGAGTGAATATGCGAGCACTTTAACACATACAAATGTTTTTTTTTTATTCGGCACGTGATGCCAGCACCCAGAAGCAGGTTTCTTCTAACAACGCCTCTTAATGTGGACAAGCCAACTACAGAAAGGAAAGAGAGAAATGAGCATTTATCGAACAACCAGCTGCTGTGCCTGTCAGCGTGTGCTACTCAAGCTAAACAAGCCCAGCAACCACCAACAAACAAAAGGCAAGCAACATGGAATACACTTCTGCTTATAGGGGACATGACGTCCTATACTCGCATGTAAGTTGTGTTAAGGTTGTTATGGGTCATGGGCGTTATCAAACAAGCTTGCGAAATTGCAGCGCATTTGTTCGAGAACCTTATTTATATCAAGAATTTTCACAAACGTGCAAGCACCCAATAGTCTGGCAACACTGACGCACTTGCAAGGAATGACGTAACAAGGCGCTTGACTTGCAAGCGTCTGTGAATTGCAAGCGTCTCTGGTCAACTGCGCGTACAATGGCACACTATGAACTTTCTCGAGCGCGGCATTAAAAGAAAAAGAATGGTTTGCATTTGCTGAAACTTAAGTAGAAGATGAGCGCTTCACTCTATAAAACACATGATAACACACACTTTATCAAAGATGCCGTTGATGGTGGTGAGAGTAGTCTATAGCCAGTGACGTGTACGGATCAATTTAAAATAAATATTACTTTACAGTTCACTCTTCATGTGCCTACGGGCACAATATACCCACTTCTTCCATTTTTTGCTAAAAACCATAATTATGTGGACGATCATGTTATGGCAACTTTTTATGTATTTCTAGAAAAAAAAGCGTGCTTAATAAAAGCTATTCAAAGCATGCACGCAAAAACAAAAACAATAAACATTGTGTGGCAGCATCCCATTACACTTAAAATGTTGTCATATGTAGCATATTCTTGAGCCGGCAGCATAGCAGGAATCGATACTCCCCACTATGCGGAAACGCATATATCTATTCTTGAGGCAAATTTCTTCTTCTTCTTCTTCTTCTTCTTCTTCTTCTTCTTCTTCTTCTTCTTCTTCTTCTTCTTCTTCTTCTTCTTCTTCTTCTTCTTCTTCTTCTTCTTCTTCTTCTTCTTCTTTTCTTCTTTTCTTTTCTTCTTTTCTTCTTCTCTTCTTTTCTTCTTCTTCTTTTCTTCTTCTTCTTCTTTCTTCTTCTTCTTCTTTCTTCTTCTTCTTCTTTCTTCTTCTTCTTGCTTCTTCTTCTTCTTCTTCTTCTTCTTCTTCTTCTTCTTCTTCTTCTTCTTCTTCTTCTTCTTCTTCTTCTTCTTCTTCTTCTCTTCTTCTTCTTCTTCTTCTTCTTCTTCTTCTTCTTCTTCTTCTTCTTCTTCTTCTTCTTCTTCTTCTCGACATGATATTGATTCACATTTTCACATGCCTCTGTGCTCTTGCCGTTCAAGCTAACATCGGAAAATTCACCTCAGACGAGCAGCAATTGAGACGCATCTGCAGATGCAATGAAGTGTTGTTTCAATAGAAATACATCAGATAGCTGATAGCCTATTTCATAACAAATGACGGAAATGTACCTCGGAAGGCTACGTTATTCGTAGGAGAGGGAACCGCTCGTGGGTTAGAGCAACGGAATGAATACCAAGGCTAGGAAAAAATACCGAAGGCGGCAGTGAATTAGATGCACAGAGCAAGGATATTTTAGGGTTCAGAGGGACAACTCGATTTACTCATTCAGATCGCGCAAGAAAGGGTCAACTGGAAATTTGTGATACAGGCTATCCTCTAGTACTGCGCTTTAAAAAAGGCTGCTGCTACTGCTGATGATGATGATGATGACGATCGTTTCTAGCTCTGCCATTCACACATCGAAATGTTCGGTCAGTGTATATTTTATACACCGTTTGTCTGACCATACCTAATGTTGATGCTCTTACGAGCTTATACAATATTTTACAGATGCGTTTAAGTGCCACAATCTCGGGCTGTTAACTTCCCTGTTTTGTATCTATATCAAAAAAACCAGGCGTCGGCAACCTGCGGCCCGCGGGGCAGTAACGGCAGTAATATGCGGCTTATGGCAAGACGTTTGACCCCCCTCACTTTGTCACTTGTAATATCCTGCGACACGGTAGTTTTGACCTTAAATTTGGCTGGACACTAAGAAAGATCACATTCACTTGGCATTCTACCCCATCTCCACAATTAGCCAGATAACACCTTCAAGCTTCTTTTCTATGCACTGTCAAAAAAAGGGGGAGATGAATTCTTCATCAAAATAAAAGAAATAAAATAAGGTCATCTTAGCAAACTTGCGTCCAACATGCTCGCCGAAGTTCAGGCGTTTGAGTTGAAACTCAACTCTTTCTAATGTGGTAAGCCCAAGACAAACGTGTGTCTAACCTCATCAAGAATCCCGAACATGTAACCAATAACTGTGAAAGGCTTCAGTGCAGCGTCCGATCCAACCCACTACTAAACACCAGGGCCACACGTTTCAGCTTTCGCTGGCTAACTATTTGTCCGAAGCACTTGGGTGGTGATTTTTTTTCTTTTTTGAACACACCGCAATACTTTTTTTCATCTACGTGGGATGCGCCCTTAACCTCTCTTATCATGAACCAAATAGCCCAACATCACCTTCTAATAAGCCGTTGCTTGTTTTTCTTTCTTTGCCGTCGCCTCTTTCTGTCAAAACTGAGCTGTGATATGGTATTACAACGTTTAAATAAACAGAGTAGGAAGTTAGTCGAATAGGCTTCAGCGTGATTGAAACGAAGATCAAGGAGAAACACACAACACAGATGAACGCTCGTCTTCTTGGTCTACGTATGAACTGCGCTGAAGCCTATCGAAGTATGTACCAACACGTCCAAGTCAAAATGCTATTGATGTAATTTTTTTTAATTTCAGAGACATCGCAGTTGAGAAGCACCAAGTTCTTTCAGAATCCTTTTAAAGGTGGGAATGTATACCAGTCAGAACTGACATCTAGAGCTCAAAAACGCGTCTTATGCAAAAAAAAAAAACACTGAACGTTCACACTTGCCACTCAGACTCCGTTTTGAACTTCAAAAAAAAAAAAAAGAAACTAGCTGCAGCTATCATCACCGCGTTCGGCAGAACATAGGTCTGCGAACAGATTTCCTCATGAATTCCATTTCACCAATCAAACTTAAAACTTCAATAAAAAGCCAAACTGAAAATGTTTTTTTTTCTTGCAACCAATGTTTGCAAGTTGCAAACTCGCGAACTTGTGTCGTGTTCACTGCAAATAAACGCAATTTCTATCTTTCTTTCATACATTACTGAGCATTAGCAGAATTTTTTTCCGTGCCTGCAAAGCACCCCCACTCCCCCCCCCCCCCCGCGCGCCTTCTATTTGCCCTGCGACATCCCCCAGGTCGGCTTCATGCGACTAGGCCCGCCCCGTCTAAAGGGAGCTGACCCCTCAAGTGAACAAACTGTGTTGAGGTAAGTGGATACGCATTAAAACGGCTGTGGATTTAAGGTTTTATGACTTGATTTGTTTCGTTTGAGGACAAAAAAAACTTGGAAAACAATCGTTTATGAGGACAAGATGGCAAAACCCAATAGTCTAAAATAAAACCATGTAAACAGGCACGTTCCTTGCGTCATCCCATACGGGTTATATGCTTCCCATACAAAATACCATGCAACCGGTTACCTCATAGAAAGAAAATATTTTAATTTGCCTTGATATCATCTACAATGCTTTCACTCAAATATTCTAGTTGAAACTCTTCATTATTGGAGTGCTAAACTTTCTTCTTAATGTAGAAGTTTAGAGCAACTAACTATCGTTGAAAGCCAGCTCTAGTATTTTCTATACATAACAGAGCTTTCGGGTGGCAGCATATAATGAATACAGAAGAAGGGACACGCAAGGTGTGATATTTTTATGACCCCCTGAGCACCAGCGCCTCTTCACGCCACTCTTACGTAAGGACACGTGTGATCGTGCTCTTACGCCTCGCCGCCAAAGTGGTCTCGCGCCTTCAAAAGGGGGCGAAGCTTCACACTTGGTTTTGTTACTACCCGTCCTAGCGACTAAGACCGTAGAAGACTGAATAAGGTGTTGAGAAAAACCATGCAAAATAGGATGAAATAAATCGATGGATAGAAAAGAAAATTAGAGTACTTAGGTTCTCTGACCTGTCTTAAGGGCTCGTAGTAGTCCCTTTAAACGTGTTTAAGTCAGACTAAGCCAAATAAAGTGCATATCGAGGCTATACTGCACATTACGAGCTACAATTTCAAAAGCCTACTTTATAGAACAAATAGATTTACCAAGCCAACACTTAAGCTATCTCTTTCTCCCAAAATATAGCAAAAATATATAGAGAAAGGAGTAGTGTTCTGCGATTATCACAATGTTCAATCGTTTTCACACTTGAAACAAAAAGCGAGAACTTTAAGCGAAGCACAAACCAAAGAAGACATCACTTCTTCACCTAACGCTTGCGTTTGAACTTACGCTGATTTTTTTCAAGCATCAGTGCGTACCAACTGGTCCAGCAAACCTCATTTCTACATTGCATAGAATTCTCTCGTTATTTCTCTATCTATCCTTCCGTGAAATGCAGTGTCACCAGAACTGTAAAAAAACATGGCTCGGTCTCAGTAGCCAACGGTATGGAGATCACATATCCTCTTGCGGGCACCCTCTGTTCACCTAAATCACTTCAGATTTACTCGATCCATTTCGATTCACTTTAACGTACGTTTATTGACGTTCACATTACTCGTTATTATTTACCAATCGTACTCCTAATCATTTGTTATCATTATGTGCGTTTAACGTCACAAGACTTTCGTTACTATTTGTGTCCCCGGGGCTGCTAGACCAGTATTCCTTGACAAAAAACATTTCAAGTACAGCATTTAGAGGTACAGCAGTAGTATAAGTACCCTTATGTTTACATAATCCAATTGTTACATGCTACACCATTGTTACTTATCTAAGCTCACAGTAAAAAAAAATGCGTAGCGTGCAGTAGAGGCAGAACGCTAAATAGACAGTGGAGCTGATGATCACCTATGTAGCCTTGTTTTTTGCTAATTTGCTAAAACCTGCAAAACTTCTGTTTGTTGCTTTTCTTATATCTTTCTTAAATGTTTTCGCTTTGTTTTTCACTCCACTTTCATTCCTTTTTCATTTCTTGCTTTCCGTCTCTCTCTTTTTTCGCTAGCTTCCACTTTTACTCTATTTCGCTCTCTCTATTTGTGAATGTATATATTTCCCGTTCATTGAGTTCTCTTTTTTTTGCATTTCTCAGATGCTCAGATAGCACCTTCGACATTTATCACTGCTTCCGTCACCTCTTTCAACGTGTTTGCCAGCGTGTAGGCCCCACGCTTTGTTCTGCGGTATTGTGGCGAAACACCATGACATTTTACCGCCTGGCTTCAGACTTACGATGCGTTCGGCATCTGCATTGTGGAGTGTCCGTCGGCCTAACATGCGGTTATCGGTTTTTGGAATCGTAAAGAAGGTACGCATGTCACCACTAGCCCTGAAGCTGTTGACTTTGCGTCTGTTGGACGAAACGTACTTTGACCGCATACATATTTATACCGATGACTCTCCTAATTCCAACAGCTCTACAGGAGCAGTGCTTGTTCCATCTGGTAACGTATCACTACAATAAAATATTACGACGTCGACAGTAGCAGAACTCGCAGCACTGCAAGGTGCGGTTATGTACATTCTTCAGCAGCAACCTAATCAATGGGCCATTCTTTGTGACTCGAGGTCAGCCTTACAAACACTATGGTTTGCTTCAAGGCATGTATTACATGAACAATCAGTGTATGAAATAAGGCACAACTACCTCTAAGCGCTCGACGAGGGACACAATATTGTAATTCATTGATTGCGGAATCATTGCAGAATTAGTGGCAATGACCGCGTGGATGAAGCTGCTCAATCGGCTCATGATCAGGACCTTTGGTTGCCCATACCACTCCCGAGAACCAACACTGCGTGGCGACTACAATTACTTGCTCACCGTGTCATGCTTCTGCAATCAAATACATACACATAGTTTCTCAAACGTGCACCTGTATTCTATTGACCCGAACTTGTGAATTCATTTGTCATCCAGGCTCTTGCGACGCGATGAAACATTGCGGTGTCCCATGCGGTTGAGCATGGCATTTACGAATGCGTATTTGTGTCTCTCTGCTATGGCCAGCATTGTGACATGCAACACATGCAGCTTCGAGTACACACTTGAGCACACTATATGCCGTCATACCAATCTGAACTACGTGCTGTGGAAGTCAAGCTCCGTCACGTGGATTCACGGCCACATACAAAAGGAAGATGCTGGTACCTTGGCAGACCATCTCGCCTGTGCGAAAAGCCACGAAAGCTCTCTTGTGCTTTTTAAGAACGACCGGACTTCACGAGCGCTTGCGAGAGAACAGTGTGAGACCGTGCTGTGTAGTCTCGAGCTGATTATTTATCCATCTCTTTCTTACTCTTCTTCTTTTCTCTCTATCTTTTACCTTTATAATATTTCCTCTTTGCCGCGCCTCAAGTGTAGGGTAGCCAAACAAGCCAAGCTTGGTTAACTTCCTGTATTTCATCTATATCTCTGTCTTTCTTTTTTACATCGAAATCTGTTATGAGATCGGAACACGGGTCACGCACAGCGCCGTATTTGTCCACCAACATCACCACCGCTGATGTCCCTAATCAGTATCGAACGAAAAAAAACAACGTGAAAGAAAGAAAAAGGCCAATGACCTAATGAGAATACAACCTGGGTCCGCTGCGTACCAGCCGAGTAATCTTCCACTGAGCCTCGCCAGTGCTTGGCACTCGCTTTTAAGCTGACCTTAGGTAAGCTTTATGTCGGGAAAGAAATCGTGTTAATATGAGTAATAATGCGTTTTAGAACACCAAAGGAACAGCCAGGTGTCACACATTATGAAAGGCGTAGCCAGTAGATTGTTCGACGGATCAACCCAATAGAAAAGTTGCTCTTGATCACCTATGAACTTTGGCGCATATTCACTTTAGGCATATGTCTGAATCATCGACAGCCACTACATAAAAAATTCACACAATTCCTATTATGTGTATAGCAAACACTGCTTTTCTCAGAAGAGTGACGAAAAATAGCATGGTGAATGCTGTCGTACTACACAAAATTTATGATTATTTATAGCGTAGCGTAGGTACCCAGCAGTGTGCTTGTAGCATACCCAAGAGTGTTTATAAAAACCATTGAAAAGCCGCTCTTCTAGCTTTCGCTGTGACTGTGTTGTGCATTCCGTGCATGTCTGGCGTTTTTATGCAATTCTTTGCTTTTTCCCCTCTACTTTTCTCTCCTGACGCCCATTTCTTGCCCCGTGCTACATTATACTGTACTAGTCTAGGCTGTGCCCTGCTACTGTGCCTTGATAGCAGTATAGTTCAAACGCTTGCCCTCGTCTGTATGAGGGCAAGCGTTTTTTATGAAACAACATCATACAGACTCAATATCAAGCTTTATTTGTATAGAAAAAGGCTCATAACACTTGTTACAGCCAGCAGAACACCAGCGCCTGTAGTGTTAGCGCGGTCACGTCGGTAAACGTTCTACGATTTGTTGCATCGAAGTAGTTGGGAATTCGATACTTTTGAAGTTAGCCACGTTTCGGTTCAAGCGATAATGTCAGCTCGACAGTCCTCTACTAGCCTGCACAGTTTGCAGTTTTTGACAAGTAACTACGAATATTAGTAAGCAACCCCAATATTTTTTTGTTTTTTGACAAGACACTTGCCCCCCCATCATGCAAATGGCGTGCAGCCAAAATCACGGGGTCAGACCCAAATTTTGGGTAGAAGACTCTTTGGAACCACTGACACTGTCATTCAGTGTTACTTCGTGAACGGCGTCATCTTTTGCGTTGTAACAACAGTACCTACTATTGGTTAGTAGTTTCTTATATTTTAGCTTGACAGGCACGTTCCGAGATTTTGCATAAATGAAAAGTTGTTTTTTTCTTCTTGCGTGATACGTTCCTGCGCAATAGTCCTTAATAAGAGCCATTTGGTTATTTTTTAGCTGTGTTCGTTTTGATAGGATTTGCTCTTGCTTTTGTGCAAATCAAAATAACAATAAGTGGACGTGCCTTATTCGACGAAAAGCTATCAATGCCCAGTTTCTTTCCGCAGTGCAGAGTAGCACGCCAGAAATTTTCTTCTAGTTAACCTCCCTGCCTTTTACTCCACTTTATTTTCTCCCTTCCTTTACCAATGCGAGTGCATGGGGTATGCATTCTCGTGTGACGACGAGGGCTGACATATTTGTACATTCTAAGGCAAAATCACCCGAAAAGAAGTAACGGAGCCCAATCGGCGCACTCGATGAACGGATAAACCGTTTAGGAGTAACCACAGTGGGATGGGTGCCGAGTGCAAACTACTTAGTATTCAAAGAGATAACCCGCGCGGGAGATGCGGGCCGTGCGCAACCGCTGTCGAAGAAACTAGCTGTACTCCTCTATCCTAGCTCAGAGTTTTCCCTTATATTTATGGCGATAGTGCGCGTTGCGTTGCGCTCGGAGAGCTCGACGATCTAGGGCTTACGCCGTGTTGTTTTGTGTGTACGCTTGGATGAGCGTGCGCTGCTGCTTTTTACGTTTTGCCGCACCCATGAAGTCAGTAGCCGGTCTTGACACGTAGTCACACCACGCTGTATCTCTCTGACTTGGTCAAGATGATCACGGCCAACTAACAACACCACCGGTTCGGAATGAAGGCCAACAAGGTGGCCTAGAAGAAAGCAGGGACATCGGATACATTATTTCGCTCTGACTCGGGGCATAAGTCAGCGCTGGATTCTTGCACAATTGGGTGATCATTCTTTATTCCAACGAAATTGCAGCAAAAGCGATACGCATCGCGCTTACTGGCAACAGGCTCAGTCGGGTTGTATATCGTACGCGTGAAATGCACCGCGAAGGTCAGCTCGGGCGTCTGCAGTTCACATGTGTTTTGTGACCGCCTGGAAATAGGCCGTCATTGCTGACGACCACGCATGCGCTCGCTCATCGAATGCTTGCCCGTGTTCACCACCGTGATGAGCTCCGGGCCCACGATATTCGGAGGAGCCCTCATTGCTGTGTTGGGAGTCGTCCAAAACACGTTGCTTTTGCTCGTAACGAGCCTGGTTGTAGTATGTCGCACACTTTAAGTGCACCGACATGGGGTGGCGGGACTTTCGCTAGCGTCAGAGCTCTGTGAAAATTGGTTGCCTTTACAGTTGGCTTCCCCGTCAATCGGTCGCAAGAAGCTCGGCGGCGGCCGTCAGCGGCGGCCTCAGCGGCGGACTCGCGTTAGCGCGCTGCGCTCGCTGGAGTTTGTTGAACAAAGCCTCATTGCCCTCGGTTTTTTCGGCGCTCGCTCCAAACCAGCTCGGCGCTGTTCGTAATGGCGGTTTTGCGCACGTTCGCTCACCTGTTCGAGGATCGCTGGCGGCAGACGCTCCGTGTGCAACGCCGTGTTTGGTCTCGTGTTTGCTTGCTTGAGCTGAATGACGTCGCTCGCTTAGAACTCAGCCGATTTGGCGGAACAGTGATTCGCGGTGCCTCGGCTACGGCCACCGCACTTAAGCTGTTGCGCTACGGGAATCGAGATGCGTTTTTGACGATGTGTGACATCAGGGTGAAATTATTTGCATGTCATATTTATCACTATGTCTTTATTTTACTTTGGACGTATTTCACATACGCATGTGTATACATTCTCTGTCACAAGTGACTAACTCTTTTTACAATCTTATTGTGCATTCGTAGGCACACACCGCGCAGAAGACTGTGGCCTTGTGCGCTGGCGTCTGCAATGCCTGTCATATATCTCTTTTGTCAGAGCAGCTTCAGAAAGACTGTACGAGTTGTCAAGGTAAAGTTCGTGTCATATTTCACATGTATGTTTTATACTAACTTGAACGTACTTGTCATATGCATGCATCTTCATCCTCTGTCACGTGTGACTAACTATTTTTACAACCTTATTGTACAACCGTGGGCACACAACATGCAGAAGGCTGCGTGCGCTGGCGTCTGCGATGCCAGTCATGTATTGCTTACGTAGTAGGAGCTCCACAAGGACTGTACAAGGTGTGACAACGAGGCTGGACTTGTACATTTCACCATGAGTTCACTTGAATGAATGAATAAACTTGATGTGTATATAAAAAAATAAAAGATTTCGATGTCTCACTTTCGTCTGTTATTGTTTCAGTGACTGCCAAAGCAGTGGGGCATAGATGGCTTAATGAATTTTCTCGTGTTCTTTTCTGCGTCATTTGTTGCTCACTGCGCAGAAAAACAGGCGAAAAAAGTGTTAAGCCAGGTGCAGAGCAAATAGAAAAGCAATGCTTGAACTATAGGGATTAAAAGTTCATGTGATCGAAGTATTTGAGGGGACCAACATTTCGTCCGCCGAGGTGTAACTGTGAAGACTAATGGTTGACCGGTAAGGTGTAAATGTGGGAAATGACGGTTGCCCGATAAGGTGTAATTGTGAGGACTTAATGTTAGTCTTTTGATGTGATTTGTGGGAATAACGGTTACCCGCTAAGGTGTAAATGTGAGGAATAAATGTTAGTCACTTGAGCTGGTCTGTCGAGACTAACTGTTATACCTAGTGCTGTCAGTTCTTAAAGGGATTAATGGTGGAGGCAGCCCCATTAGTCCCTAAAATGACGAACCACAAACCCTTTTATCACCCTTTTTCCTTGGAGTGTAAGCAAGTATAAATTTTCGTCTTCTGATTGAGGCGCTATTTCTGTAATGATACCTAGTAGGTTAGAGAAAAGTAGATTATTACGACGAGAGTATTCTTCGGCATCGTCTAACTGGGCGCGCATAGTAGCGGATTCTTTCGCCTTGCGGGCGACCGTTTCATAAAGTTGATCCAGTTCACTGTGCCATTCATTGTAGTTGATTGTCAGGGTTCCTACGCCCTGTAGTCTCATTTTAATGTAAGGTACCACGATAAACATTGATTACTGTTGTAATTTCAGCTCCGAAACAGTGCCAAAATCGTTACGGGGAGACGACGGAAAGAAACCTCAACATATCCATGGAGCGAATAATGGCGAGTGGGGCGCAGCCTCTATTCATACCTCCGTCCGTCCGTCCGTCCGTCCGTCCGTCCGTCCGTCCGTCCGTCTGTCTGTCTGTCTGTCTGTCTGTCTGTCTGTCTGTCTGTCTGTCTGTCTGTCTGTCTGTCTGTCTGTCTGTCCACCGCGTGTCCGTTCATCCGTCTATTTGTCCGATCGTCTGTCTGTTTGTATGTGTCTCCATCCATTTTCTGTCTGTTCGTTTTTCCTTCTCTGTGTCCGTGCCTCCATCCGTTCATATATTCGTCCATGCTTCCGTCCGTCTGTCCATCCATGATTCTGTCTCTTTGTATATATGTTTGTCTGCCTGATACTACCGGTTACGCCTGATGCAGGACAAGCTTAGACTAGAAAGAGCTTAACCCCTAAAAGGTTGTAACTAAAATATTCACACAGTCACAGTAACTCGGGTAGAAACAACCAAGATAGCGAAGCCAGCAACCACCTTGTCCTACACTTCCTCGTTGTCAATAAAGCGTCACTTATAGCATTACCCTTCGACGGCGAAATCACCGGCTCGGTGCTGCTGGAGAAATACGGTAGTAGAAATTGTCACTATGCACGTGAGTTGGTACAGTCAGGTGTGTGATGGCGCTTTGAATGGAACACATGCTGATGTCGGTGCGGAGTTGAGTTGACTAGGACGTAGACAGTTCTTCAATTTCATACGTGGCATCGGTCACTTGACAGCACACACGATATGTTTTGGTGTACGGGAACAGTAGCTTCTCCGAAAGTCGAACACAGAGTGCTGGATACCAAAGGAGGACAATAGATCCTGGCAGAAAGCAGGCGCTTCCGTGACTGCAGTCGTCATGACGTGATTTCATTGTGGGCTTGTTGTTTATTCATTTAAAACAGTTTTTTGTAACGTGAAGCGAAATACGGAAACAGGAAAGGATAAAGGGAGAAGATAGAGTGATCTACCTTCTACGTCTATCCCTTCTTGCATCCGTATTTCGCCTCACCTACAAAAATTATATCAAATGCCATAACGACTATGTTTTCCCGCTTTCGAGTCAGTTAGCGTAACACGCACAAATTGACATGCATGGTTGGCGTGGGCTACAGCCTCTTAGGCGCATTAAGCAGGTGAATACGTCGAAAGGGGCGTCATCGTGTACTTAAGTAACGTCGGGTTTCGGTGAAACAAACCAAAAGAAAGGAGAATAGCCGGCCGTTTTGTGCCATGACGTGTTATAGGCGAACGTGACCAAAGGCAATGCGGCATCCCGATCCTGGTGGTTGACGGACACGTACATTGTCAGCATGTCGGTTACGGTTCCGTTCATCCGCTCCGTAAATCCAATAATAAGTGTATGGTACGCCTTACTTAGCTTATGTTTGGCCGAGGAACGCATTAAAGTATCAATGATGACCCTAAAAGAAAGTGCCAGCTACGGTTCGCTAGAAGCTACCGCGGTGCTACGTGCTGAAGGATGACGTTGTAGAGCAGGAAGTCCTCCACGTTTGTCGCGCAGCTGGTGGGAAGTGCGCCATGAAATGCAAACCATGTAGCATATTCCTTGGCAACGGTGATCTTTCGATTTCCTGAGACAGACGTAGTGAACGGACCATTAAAGTCGAGGCCAACACAATGAAACGGCTCATATTGGACGTTGAAGGATTGAAGAGCGCCATCAGGCCGGAGGGTTTACTTCTCCTGGCATTAACAAAGATCGCCTGAGGTCAAGTAACGGCGTACAGGTTATATATTCCTGGACATAAAAACAGATGGCGAGCAAGATTGTAGGTGGGGAAAACACCAAGGTGCCCCGCCGTGGGCACGTCATGAAGCTGGGCCAGAACATTCAAACGAAAGTGCACCAGAACCACAAGTAAGAGGTCTGGACCATCACGTAACAAATTGCGAGGAAGCAAGTGCCGTCGCCTAGCCCGAAGAGACTAAGGGAGTAACGAGGAGCCAGTGGGTCGAGGTGGTCAATAATCTTGCGAAGAGCCGGGTTACGGCGTTGTTCAGCCGAAATTTTGAAGAGGTCAGCAATAGCGACACAAATGGGATAGTATCCTTTGTTGAAGGGTTTGGCTGGTTTACAGGATAACGGGACATGCAGTCGCCCTCTTGATGAAAGCTGCCAGAGTTGTAGATGAGACTGAAAGTGTACTGTTGAAGTCATAGTGCCCAACGACCTAGACTACCAGTGGGATCCTTGAGAGAGGCAGCCAGCATAGGACTTAGTGGTCACATGCAACGGTGAAGGTTATGCCGTAAAGATATGAACAAATTTCCCCACAGTCCAAACAAGAGTGCAGCACTCCCTCTCTGTTACAGAATAGTAGGCTTAGCAGCGGCAAGAAGGCGCCTGGCGTAAGCAATGACGCAGTTGTGACCGCGTTGGTTTTGGCCAACGACTCGCTGATACCATGACCACTGGCGTCAGTACGTACTTTGGTATAGGTTCAGGGGTCGGGCGACGCGGCAGAAGAGTGCCCCCCCCCCCTCATCGAAATGGGCCGACACAGAAAGCGACGTGAATAGGTTGACGAGATAAGGAAAAGCCGATGCTTGGCCAGGTCCCCTAGAAAAACAGACGTCCTTTTTCAAAAGGCCTTTAAGAGCTGTGCAGTCGCGATAAAATCTAACAAAGTGGTGAAAACACGAGCACAGACCAAAGAACAAGTGAACGTCCTTGGAAGAACGCGGAGTAGAGAAGTTTTATGACACCACATGTTTTTGCTTTATCGAGTCATACGCCAGTAGGGTTAACAAGATGGCTAAATACGGAGATCTCTCGGTGGCTAAAGCGAAATTTCGAAGCGTTGAGTTGAAGACCGGCCATTAGAAAGACTTGTAAAGTATTCGACAAGTGCTGCAGGTGACTTGTGAACGTAGCTGAAAAAAAATGACAACATCGTCGAGGGCGCAAAAGCATCGTGATCACTTGAAACACCATAGTTGCCCAGCCGCCGTGGTCTAGTGGCTAAAGTATTCGGCCACTGACCCGCAAATCGCGCGATCAAATCCCAGGTGCGGCGGCTGCATTTTCGTTGGAGGCGAAAATGCTGTAGGCCCGTTTGCCCAGTTTCGTTGCACGTTAAATAACCCCAAGTGGTCAAAATTTCCGCAGCCCTCCATTACGGTGCCTCTCTAACCATATGGTGGTTTTGGGACGTTAAACCCTACATATCAATCAATCAATAAATCCTGTGGTAGGGAGCCCATCATGTGCTCAAATGTTGCTTGTACATTGCACAACCCGAAGGACATGACTTTAAACTGGTGTAGATCACCGGGTGTAATAAAGGTGGTCTTCTTGCGATCAATTTTGTCGACAGCAATTAACCAACAGCTTGAAAGAAGGTCTATGAAATAAAGCACCGTGCCTCATGGAGAGAACAAAGGACGTCTTCTACTCGCGGCAAAAGGTAGACGTCTTTCTTGGTGATCTTGTTGAGGTGCCAGTAGTCGATGCAGAACCACAAGGTGTTGTCTTTCTTACTTACAAGTACCAAGGGGTACGTACAAGAACTCGAAGATGTCTCGATGATGTCCTTAGCGAGCATCTTGTCGACATCCATTTGAATAACGTAGGGATCGATCGCCGACTTGCGGTAAGGACGTCGCCGAATAGGTCTTGGGTCCCCGGTGTAAGTTCGATAGTTTACCAGCTATGTTTGGCCAAGTTGAGGTGAACTGATATCGATAACGTTAGTAACGTCGCGGTATGACACTAACAAAAGGCGTGGTCCTGGCTTTGAGAAGGAGAAAGGTCCGGGGCAATCAGGTTGTCAAACGGGTCATCAGGTGTCGCGCTAGCAGCAGGGCTGCCTGATGGTGGCTGGGAGGTGTCAATGATCATGGAAACAAGGCCGTTTGTGTCTAAAGGTTACGTCGTGCCCAGCGTGATGCTTTCACCAAGCAGTTGCACGCAGCGTCCAATGTTCAGCACAGATATGCAAGTGTAGTTCGTAGAAACAGTCAGAAGACAGTGATGCAGCGCTACAGGTCACGTCATAGTAACGTCCAAAATTAGGATAATGAGGTAGTCGCCATCACTTAAAGGTGGGTCTGCGTTAGATGTGACGACGTAGGTCGAGGTACCTGGGCGCAAGCGAACACACTGCATGACATATAAACGGGGGGCGATGCGACAGTAAGATCAGGTATAGCAGGAAGCTCTAACTATAACAGACAGAACAACACTCAATACGGGCAGAACGCGTGCCCAAAAACTCGTGGCTGAGCATGACGCCAATGAGCCACTCGTCCATAACAGGGAAGAGAACCGAGGCCTTGTGGTCATCGAAGCTCACACGCACGTGCACATTAGGAGGACGGTAGGTGTACCATCATCGGCTACACGAAAAACGGGTGGTGAGGCAAATGTAAGGACTTTACGAAGACGACGAGAAAGGTGACTGCTCATGACCGATAATAGATCACCTGTGATGATTAGCGCTGAAACAGGCACGCCATCTACTTCTACGTCCAAAAGGTTTTTTCGAGTTTCCAGAGTTAATAACGGATTTTCAGGTCGATAGGTAAATACAGCATCATCTCCTGGAGCTGCGCCGATCAGTTTTCGAAGAGGAACGGCGGGGTAAAGGCGAAAGAGAGTGGCAAGGCAAAGATGAACTAGAGCGCTGCGGGGTCTGTGGTGCCCGCGAGCAGTCGTAAATTGGGATCTTTGTTCGGGTATTAGGGTTCATTGGGTCTTCATGGGCGTGCAAAAAGGAGGATCGACTGTCGTCTGGACGGTATGATGCGCGAGGACATGGTGGCTGATGATAACGACATAAGTGAGAAATGAGCACTACCCCGTTGCAGTTAAAACATATCGATTTGTCATCACGTGGGGAGGCGAACAAATTGTTGCGTGACTCATCGGCTTTTAAATCCGAAGCGTTTCTTAATGAACTTCAGGAAATTTGAGCATATTTATCTATATATCTATCTATCCATCTAGCCGCTTACAATTTGGTGCTCTCGTGGTCACCACCACGCGTGAACCAAAATTAGTATTGAAGGGTAAGATTTAACGATTATGACGTGCTAGTTGAGACATAAATAATGTTACAACCCTGTGCACGTGCGTCGTCACACACTTCCAGCCCTACAGTGGCATATACCCAAGGGCGGGTATGTGCCGCTGGTATGCGGGTATGTGCCACAGGTGATAGACACTTAGTATCTACCCAGGAACGACGAGAACATACAGAGGAAATTTTAACGCCTGAGCGTTACGCAATACCCGACATCGGTAGCGTCAACCCAAAGAAAACATAACATAAATGTCAGGGTTACAACTGGAATCGAACCAAATCAGTCTGCGTGGCAATGAAGTATTCTACCACAGAGCTACGCCAGGTCTCGAAACTACTTTTCGAATAGACGCTAATCTTCGTGAAAAGTCAATAGTGGTTGCAGGGCTGCCTACGTAATGTTATAAACATTACATTTGTACTCTTTTGATACCGCTGTCACGTTGGGTTAACGTCAATTGTGGTTAGCTGCCATGGGCTGAAGTTGATTTATGCATGTTTCCAGGGGCAGCATCGTTGCGAGCATCAGCGCTTCATATCAGCTTCTGGTGTTGCTAATACGCATGTTACAGTTGACAATGTTGTGCAAGTGCGAATAGCTGGTTATATAAACACCTGCAGCTTTTCAAAATATATCTGTGCATGCAACATTTGTACATATATTAAGCGTCATTTCATTACCGGTCACTCAATGAAAATTTGCAACACGGTCACCTTCCCTCCGCATGCTTCGCATAGCGTAGATTCCCAGGTACGTGGGATCTACCAATTTTTTCCTTGATTGAACCGTCATGCACTCCATGATGATGTTGTCACTGGTGGAACATTCCTTGTACAAAAGCAAATGAAAGGCGTCATCAGCGATGCCTTTAAGAATGTGGCTGAATTTGTCAGCCTCGGGCACTGGACCATCAGCTTGCGGCACAAGGCAAAGATATCTTGTATGTACACTTTCTATGGCTCCATGGAGGTTCGGGCCCAGCAAGAGAGTTCTTTCTGGGCGGCTCGTTGGCGTGCAGTGAGCTTTCCGAAAAGGGTGTTCGTTTCAGATGCAAAGCAGCTCTCTGACTATCCTGTGCAACGCAGTCCCTCCGTCCGCACCGCGCTCTCCTAGCCGCAGGTGCTGGGGCAGTGCTAAGCAGGTCACGCCTTTCTTTGCAGTACGCGCGCGTTGACGTAAATATATCCCCAGGCTGTCATCGCTCCCCACGTCTCATCTCGCTCACTTCACCTTCTCCACCACTGAAAACGCTCGAGCCCACTCCTCAAGTGGGTATCATCTCCCCCGCGCCACCTCTCTCCATCTGTCGTCGAGAAGAAGACGCGATCCAGCGGGTGCAGCGCTGCGCGTGCCTCGAGAATCTCGCGGCGCCGACAATGTGGACAACGCCCCGCTGCTTCCCACGCGATCGCGCCGATGAGCTGGATGCCGTAGCGGCATACTTCCCTGTAGTAAGCACGTACCCTTCTCGACTGTCGCTGGCATTGCGAGGGTTACTGAAGCCGATCACGTTCCCGAACAGCGACGTCTACACCGACGAGGCGCGAGCCAGGGAAGCCAAACGGAAGTGTCGGCAGTGGAAGACGTGCGACACCGACGAGATGGGAGTCGGGAACACCGTTCATGTTCGATAATACAGACGGCACGCGGGCAACACTGATGATACGCCAATCAAGGAAGCCGAGTGGAAGCGTCTTCGACGCATCCTGCCTCCATTGTCTTTGCGTTTCAAACAAGTGTTTACTCAAGTAAATGCTAAACCGAGTTATGCTTCAAACCATTCTTCCAGCACCGACATCGATGCCCGTTTCAAAGAGGTCAACGCCGTGCACACCATTGCTGCTTGCATCCCATCAGGGTTCCCTTGAGGAAGATAGTTCATAGTTTTATTTATTTACATGCATCCTAACCGGTCAGATCCTTCTCATGCGTCTCGAAGCGCACACTGGCCGTACCCCTGAGGTAGTATATCTGACATTGCGAGCCTAAAATAGGGATCCCACCGATTGGTCTTCCTGGCGCACTCGTAGTCAGCCAGCCACTTTTCTCCGTGCACGTTATCTGTACAACAGAATGGGCCGTCTTGGTCGCCATGATGGTGTCTGCCCAAAAACACGCCTGCCGCGAAGTTCTGTAATGCGCTTCAAATATACCCAGCACCTACAGCAAAGATGTTAGGGGGAGATTACATAAAAAGTTTCTAATTACAATATTTACACAGTCACAACAATCGGTGTAGAAACAACCAAGATGGCGAAACCAGGACCCCCCTAGTTCTTCACTTCCTTGTCCTCTATGAAGTGGCAGACCGACAGACAAAGAAATTTATTATGGGTCTGAAGAACTGCGTGTTGACGCTCCTTTTAAGGGGAATCCGTAGCAGTCGTGGGCCACTCCCACGTAGATACAGAAAGACCAAGACAAGCCAACCTCTCGCAGGCCCTCTAGACCACCCGAAGTAGAACAGAGAGGTTGCCGCTGTTTAGGGAGTCCTTTGAGTCCTCTTCTTTGTTGAATTCCGCATCACGTACAATGCCAGAACATGCGAGATAATGAGCAATGCGCCTCTCCGCAGTAGGGACAGTGTGGTTTGATGGTGGCCGAGGAATGACTGAACCTGCCACGCGATAGGAAAGACCCCGTTTGGAGCATCCTTAGAGTCGATGATTGCGGTCGAGTAAGTTTAGGATGAGGAAGTAAAAAGGCCCTCCGAGAGAGATGATTATGAGTCATGAAAAGTAAGTAGCGTGTTCATGTACCTTCCGGCGTCCCCGCCTGCGAATTCATCGAAACAACCGTGGTGAGCGATACCTCGCGCACGGTCATGGGTAAACTCAATGGCGTTGGGGACATTAGCATGTACGTTGGCCTACATGCAGGCCG
This sequence comes from Rhipicephalus annulatus, assembly GCA_013436015.1. Classification (NCBI taxonomy): domain Eukaryota; kingdom Metazoa; phylum Arthropoda; class Arachnida; order Ixodida; family Ixodidae; genus Rhipicephalus; species Rhipicephalus annulatus. The sequence continues at coordinate 42,042 of WOVY01010886.1, read as the reverse complement.
GGAACAATCCAAGAGTGTGAAATCCGGCAGTCCCCTCGAAGCCGAAAATGGCCGCTGCCTCCCACGAGACCAAAACCGAGGCGAAACCTCCAGCTGCGGAACACGAGTATGTAAAGGCATTTGGACGAGATTGGTCCTTCATTGCTATGGAGATGGCAATTTGCTCAGCCACCGACGCCGAAGTCGGCCTAACTGAGGCGGAGCACAACAGAGTGGCACTGTGATCGACTGAGACCATGGCAAAGCAATCAAAACGCCCATACTGTGCTGCAACGACAAAAGTCGCAAGATACACGTGTACTCTTTGTGTAACCATCTTCAATAAAAAACGTGCCCGAGCTATGAGGTGCCCTACATTGTATTGTGGGTGGACATTTATAGAAAGTGCAGCTACCGCAAACGTGCCTCTGTACGGTTGTAGTAGAGTCACTTCACGCTGGTTAATTTACGTAATACCGTAGCCTGTGAATTCCACAATGCACCTATCAGCCCACCACGACGATAGTCGCATGCCCTGAGCCATCTGCTGCGTCTCAATCACCTCCGCGGGGTAGTTATGCATGGCGAGTTGTAGGAGCCTTTCGGTGCTCCAAAAGGGACTAGGCGAAAATTGGCATGCTAATACGCGAAAGCATACAGTTATATGTCTTCCTATTGAGTGACACATAATAATATAGCGTTGTTTTTTTGTTGTTGTTCTGTATTCGCATAAACCTTTCATTTTGGTCGCTCACTGTTTTCACAGCGAAAGCTGTTATGAGATGACAACTCAGGTCACGCGCAGTTGTCCACCGCCGCCGCTGGCGTCTGTAACCACATTACGCAAAATGGGAAAAAAACCTAGCATTAAAACACATTGGGGCTTGAAACCCGGGTCTGCTGGGTGCCAGCCCAATATCCTACCACTCAGCTACGCCGGTTCGTATGACTTGTTGATCAACTTAGCTTAGGCAGGCTTGATGTCGGGAAAGCAATCGTGTTATACGACTTATAAAGCGTTTTGAAACAGCGAAATAACAACCAGTCATCGCACAATTTGAATAGTGTAACGAGTGGGCCTTCCAATGCTTCAACTCAATACAAAAGCTTGTTCTTGTGCCCCTATTAACTGTGGCGCATAACCATTTCAGCCATAATTTCTCATCGTCCGTCAGCCACTGCATGAACAATTGGCACGAAATTCCTCGCACGTGTTTAGCGGATACCACGCTTCTGAGACGAATGACGAAACATAGCATAAGGAATGCCAGCCTACCACAAAATAGTTTATTATTAAAGCCCTATTGGGCATCAAGCAAGTGTGCTTGCAGTAGTTACCAAACGAGTGTTTTGGAAAGGCTCTGAAAGGCCACTGTTCTAGTTTTTGCTGTGACTGTGCTGCGCCTTTTTTAAAACTTTGGCAAGCGCCTCAGTTTGCTAATCTTTTTGAGGACCACAATTGCATTCAATGTCACCACAGAGGATTAAAGCAATAAAATAAGGGTCCTACAAATGGTCCAGAGCTTTGAAGCAGAATGAAAAATATACTGCAGATTTAAAGTATATGAGTGTGCAAGCTTGGAAAAGCAAATCACCTGCAGGACGAACAATTGAGAACGTCACGGCCATGTTTCTTCAAACAACGGCTGCGAAAGTGACTGTTAGGCCTACGTAGCCTGACTTTCACAGCTGTCGCGTGTTTGTGTCGCGACTTCCCATGTACTCGCTGAACCGGCGATGCACGCTTCACTTGACACCACTGCGGCACATTTGAGAACTATGGCAAACAGGGCTAGCTAAATCGGGGAGACATTCAGTCTTCTCTTTCCAGCCATACTCGATGCATATCCGTTGGTATGAGTCATCACGGCGAGCGGTTAATATGTTTATGAGAAGGTGTTGGTTATCCGTAGCCGAAACCAAAAATTAGTTTACTTATTGCAAATCGGCTAGATGTTCAAGTAAATAAAGCAATCGTCAGACATAATGACAGGTTCGTGGACACAATCTTTGGCTCGATCACAGAGGCAACGGTGGCTGACAGTCATTTTTCTAAAGCTCACAAAATGGCGCTGGTGCATGAGGAACAGCTTTGCCTCTAGTACGAGCGAATACAAGCATAAAAAAACGAGTGATCAATAGGGTGGCCTTTATTAGCAATGTCTGATTCCTAAAAAAAGAAGGGAAACCTGCTTTATTGCGTTAATGACTAAGAACTTGCGTAGTCGAAGTTTTTTCAGCGTCGTGGTTGTCCTAGCAATATATATATATATATATATATATATATATATATATATATATATATATATATATATATATATATATTGCTAGGACAATAGTACCACCTCCGGTGCTTGCTTAATACCTCGCAACGCTCACAAACCAGTCCTGAGTGACATCTTTCTCGCGCATAAGGATCGCCACATTAAAAAAAATGAAAAAGATCTCGACTTGTCTCTCGTTGTGAAGGTCTGTAGGTTTGTTGATGATTTCATTGTATTTATTGACTGTTTGGATACTGTTTTTGAAGTTGTTGTCCTTAGTCTTCTAGATTTGTTTAACAAGCACTTGTTTCCTCTTGAACTTACGCATGAGTTACTGTCTGGAAATTTGATTAGGTTCTTAGACCTAACACTCTGTCTTAGAAGTACTCATTTGTGCTGGCTGTTTTCACCGAGAAAAGGTAAACCCCTTTTACCTTTCCACTCAGCTCATTCAAAATTGGTGAAAAGGGGTATCATAAAAGGTTGCCTGGTAATCGCTCTCAAGAGGTCATGCCCGCACTCGATGCAATGCAGTTTCAAAGCACAGGTAGAGCGCCTCTTAAGCGCCGGTTACTCGAGCGCCCTGATTTCTGCTATTGCGGAAAAACTTTTGAAGCAAATTAAAAATCAAGGAAGGCGATCTCAGCCTCAAAGCGCGTCTGTTCCCATGAAATATGTGGCAGTTCCACATCTGCATAACGTGTCGCATCGGCTGAGAAAAATCGGTAAACGCGCTGGTGTCACTGCTATTTTTTCCGCCCCAGCAAAGCTTACAAAGCTTTGTAAGCTGGTGAATAATGCAGCTGCTATTAAAGGAAGATGCACTGTGAAACACATAACGCGCTTTGTACCTTGTGTTATTGGTGTCGTATATCTCATTCCGCTTTCGTGCGGAATGGTATACATAGGGCAAACCAGAAGGTGCCTTAATGACCGTTTAAGAGAGCACAATTACAATGTACACAACGTAGTTCAAGGACACCTCAGAATCCACTGCAGAGACTGCGGCTGCGTGCCAGTTTTTGAGCGTTGCGAGGTATTAACAAGCGCAACTCGCAGGCCACGTGTGAGATAATTGAAGCTTATCAAATAAACAAGTTTGACGGTAAATGTGTAAGTTGCCCATCGGTTGCGTTGTTGCAAAAGGAGATTGCGTATCTCGATCTTTTTTAAGTTACATATGCATTTGTTTTCTCAGCCCATTCAACAAGAGACAAGAGTTTTGATGATGATTTGTGGGGTTTAACGTCCCAAAACCACCATATGATAAGAGACAAGAGTTTTGCTGACTTTGTATTGCAGTAGTTGTTCCTGCACCCTTCTACGCATGCCCATTTTTCTCATTTGTCGCCTATATATGTACACCACTCCAATAATAAATCTTTGTTGAAAGTCAGCGCTCTTTTCTGTCCTTGTTTTTTCGCTTCCGTAGTTACGAAGTAACTACTTGTAGGTTGCGCTGTTCCTGCATTCAGTTATGAGCACCATAGATTCGCACATGTTGACATCAAAAATTGTAGGTGCTGAGTTTTTATTTCACAGTAAGCGCTTTTAACACTGTCTTGTAAGTGTACTGAGTCCCTGCCCTATTTACTAGCATGAGAGTGAGCCCAGAGCAGGCCTATACAATGCAGGTTATTATAGGTTCGGGCTATTCCCTCCATTCAATGGTGTTTCGGGCCATCGAAAAACCGGGATTCACAGAGATCAGTAACAGAGAAAAACAAGAAAATGTAATATTTCAAAGGACATGGTGACGCCGGTTTCCGTTTCTAAGGGATTATGTATGCTCAGCGGAATATACACCTACAGCAAGGTGAATTTATTTTTGCGTCACGTTTGTACACTTCGCCCTCAAGCTTTTTCAATGCTTCCCCACCCATTCAATGTTAGCCTTCTTTGCTACAATATTTCACTCCTAAAAACTTCCCTTACTTTCGGCGCCTCTACAAGTATAGAAAAAAAAAGAAAACTGCTTTCATTGATGGGAGTGGATTCAAAATGTGAAATGCAATATTGCCAAGCATTGCCTTTCGCGTCAAAACGAGCGCTGTGGTCGGAAAAGAAAGAGCGTGCTTGAACTTGAACGCAGACGAAAAAAGCAAGCTCATTTCGCTGCCGAAGAGCCCATCTGAAAATGCTCATTCTAATGACACATTTAGATCACATAAAAAGAAGCTCAAATGCTGTTGATATGACTTCCCCACTCGTCTTTACTTCTTCCCAAGCAGAATGACACAACAGTTCAGTAAAAAATCTCGCAGATAGAGGCAGCTTGTAGGCGTGCTCCCTTGTATGATACACCACAGAGCTGCTATTATATTGCAGACTGCGTACTTAATAACAGAAATATGCGAGACACAACTAAACTTAAATACGACCTGAAGAGGTTGCTTGAACACGCTAAATAAACAAAGCTTGTATACAAATAATGTTTGTGGGTTAGAAAAACTTCACATAGCTCTATTTATAGGTATCCAGATTACCATTTTCGTGACCCAGATCATATTTATGCTTTTCAGTGGACATCATGGGTTCTGGAAAAGTTATTTCGTGAAAGAGCTTTGCATTAGGACAAAGAGGTCACAGCGTTGACCATTACTACTCTATATATGTAGATTCAGTATGCTGTCGTAATTGAATCGGCAGCGTACATAAAATATCTATATTTTAAAAGAACGGCTAAATTACAATGGTTACTTGGTAATGTCAACAAACGACTTATTTATTGGCAGTTAGTCGCAACTTCACAGCAGTATTAAAGAAGTGTTTTGGCCGGTACCAAAACACTAATTTCAAGCAGAACAGCGTTAGGCTGTCACAGTGCTGCTCACACGGACACGCGCTTTTCGCTGCAGGCCTCACTAAATAATGCTCATGCCTTGAAACTGAAAGAAATTGTCTGGAGCGTGACATCTATTTCATTCAGCACATCAGCTAACACACTAAAGCAATGCAGCGAAGGCTCGTGGACTGCAGTGAGGGACTTATTTCTCATTGCGTCCTCGGGAATCCACGCTTCGATTTCGAAGGTGCAACGCTTGATAGCACAGCATGTTCATAGACAAGCACTGCAGAACCTCTCCGCTAAATCACACACCCAACCCTTGCGTGCACTCAATGCTTGCGATTGTGTTTGTGTGTCACGCGCCGAGCAAAATCGCAGTGGTCCCACAAACGTAGGGAGACTTAAGGAAGACTTCGCGGCGGCACCCTTAGACGGCATCGCGTGCCCACAGCAAAGCCCGAAAGAGAATACAATGTTAATACGTGGAAACAGTGTTATTATGTGTGTAGCTCAGTGCATCGCCACACATATAGAATCTAAGTAACTATCTGGTCTGATAAGGGGTGATATCGGACTCTCATGATCTTTTTTTTAAGTGAAAGGCCGCTCATAGAGTATCCAAAAGCCTTGAGTATCCTCAAGGCAACGGAATTGAGTGACCACCTGTAATACGCTGGACTGTGTGTGTTGTGGAATGTGCGCATTGATGTTGTTCGCTCTCAACCTTTGCCCCTTATTCTCCTTATTATGCGTAGAGTAGCTAAGTGGGCATAGCCTATCTAAATCTCTGCCATTTTTGTATTCCATCCTTTTCTTCTTGTGAAAAACAGACTTATCATAACAGCTACCAGCGGTAACAAGAAGGTATTATCACTAAACGCGAAATGAAGCGTCCATATCTGAATAGAGAAAAAATATATGGAAAGTAACAACAAAGTGCTTAACAACAAAAACGAAAGACGCGCTCCATAAAACGCAAATGTTCATCATCAACTGGTACAGTAATAAATTTTTATACACTGCAACTATGTTTGTTGTTCATTGCATCAGGTAATCATAATAAAGAATCAAATAAACCAATCGAATTAGATTTATTCGAAAACAACTTTATTAGAGCCTGCGGAACATGGCTGGCTCGCGCACCCGGCTGTCCTACGCAGGGTAGACAAGCCGAGCCAGCAGGCCATCTATTAACAAAAAAGAAAAGAAGAGATGACAATGCGTGGAAAAATAGTTACAAAAAAGCAAGCACTGCGCCGTTCAAAAACCACCGATAATGAAGTAAAGGACAGTGCAGGGAACGTGAATTGTACTGTTGTATGTGTATTAGATCAGTAGTTTTAAAGAAACGTGGTGTAGATGGGAATGAAGTATTGTGGATAAAAAGACAACTTGCAGCCGGCACGAACAGAATATGCAACATTCGAATGAAGCGTTGATGCTCTGCCAACAGAGCAACGGCGGCGGTGGTCCTCTCGTTCACTATGCCGGGTATTTATGCAAACTCTGGGAGTGTTCATAAGCGCCACTCGTAGCCATGACATTCGCCTCACGAAAACAAAACTGGCGAAAAAAGGAAGAAGAAAGAGATGGAAAGTAAGAGATAGAAAATAGAGAATAAGAAAAAGAAAACAAGGCAGAAGGAATGAGATAGAACAAAAGGAGAGCAGGATACGGAGAAATAAAGGAAATAAAGAAAGAGACAGAAAAAAGCAGCAAGATAATGAAATAAAAAGAAAAAAAGAAAGTAATTGTTCAAGGAGCGATGAGGGAAGGTAAATAGGTAGATAGAAAAATAAAAAGAAACGAACAGACAAAAAATTGATACAAAAAACAATGAGCAAAAGAAGACAACGAGAGAAAATCAAGAGAAAGAAGGCAAGCCACCCAGCTGCGCCTATGCTATTTCTATGCCTTCGTACCAAAAGTACGTAGCTGCGATATATATATATATATACAATACCTTACTTTTTTATTTGTGATTTTAAACACTTGAGATAGACATTGCATTGACTTCGTTGTTTCGTAGCTCCTTGCTAAGTTTTTCTATGTTGATTTTTTTCCTTTGTGACAGTACTTAGCAAATGTCTCTTGTCATACTACTTTACAACATGCGCGGGTGGTGTAAGCGAGTATAAACTCTTTTGAATAATGAACCTTTGAGTGTACACTTTTCTTAATCGTTGTTTTTGAGAGCTCTTACTGTTGTAATTTGCCATAAGCTCTGGCTTCTTAGAAAAGAAAATAGTTGCTTTCTAAGAAGAGCCCTACAGGAAGGCGTTTTCAAGAAGACGCTTCGAAGGCTGGTGGCGACGGTTTATTTTCTACTTCTTTATTTTAATTTCTAAGCTGCATGTGAGCTCTTCATGGGAAAATTTTGGCTAAAGGAGGCGAAACACGTGGTATTTCGAATAAACATTATCAAATATGCCGTGCACTATGCAAGCCAGAAGTGTTAAGTGAGGCGGTGATGTGCGGAGGTCATGTTATTTACCCTCGGCTTTACTTTTCTTTCTTCAGCAATCGTTGCAGCTGTAACCATGCTGCGTGATTTCTTTCAGAAAAAGCTTGAGATGACAGGTTTCTTTCTCGCTGGACGCCCCTGCGTCCTTTCAGATAGAATTGAGGCTAAAGTGCACTAAAGGCAGACACCTACAATAAATACAACAGAGCTGTTGCAAGCCGCATTTAAAGTGTGAGAGCTTTGGGCGACACTCTTGAGAACTCTCCTAGCTGCTTTGACGCTGGTAAACGTATCGCGCATTTTCACTCAGCCCTCGAAAAGCGAACGCCACGCCCAAAGTAAAGCGAGATTCATCGTGGATACTCTTCTACATTTTTTCTCCAAAGCGAAAGCGGCTTGCAAATCTCATGAAGCACTCTTCGTGTCGAAACGTTGGACGCTGTGTTGCGAAGTAAGAAATAATAGTGGAAAGCACGCTTAGCATTCGAAAGCTGACCTCCTGTGAAGCCACACCCTTCTCCATTAAAACTTTCGCACATAGTGAAACGCTGTTAGAAGCAGGTAAACTAAACTGTGGCTAAAGAATACCAAAAAAGAAGTCGATCTTTTTTTTTTGCTGAAACGTGCAGCATCAATAACGGTGTCAATGTACTGGATATAGCACTAAATGAACTTGTAATTGCGGTAGTAATCTATATGAAACTTGTACAGTGCAGTAACATTTGCTTACTACTTAAACTAAAAGACGCAGTATTGTGCAAACAGTCGACAGATTTATTTGAGTGCCCCCAACAGATCGGCGTACGCACCATGCCATTAGAAATGATTGCAAGAGTGCGTTCACCGAGCTGCTCTGTACACCTAAATTTATCTGTCTAGTATTGCGAACAGGTAGATCCTTATCAATGACTGCGTACACTTCCTGCCAAATCACTCGTAATTTTGCGCAAACGTTTCACATTTCCAGCTGCGAGATGCCTTTGAAATTTTATGAGACAGTACAAACCATAGGGCTATGGAAACGGGCGAAGACTCGCGCGTGAAAAATTTTGGACTTGAACGTCGCAGAAAAATTGGAAGATAGGGTGCGCGGTGCCGGAGAATCGCTCACCGCTAGCTACGCTGGCGCGACCATGGTAGCCGAAAAACATATTGCAGAGCAGGGCTCAGAAATCGTTTGAGGTTGAATACCACCCTACCGCGGTGGTATAGTGTCTAAGGTACTCGGCTGCTGACCCGCAAGTCGTGGGATCGAATGGTGGCGGTGGCGGCTGCATTTTCGATGGGGGCGAAAATGCTTTAGGCTTGTGTGCACGTTAAAGAACCCCAGGTGCACTAAAGTTCCGGAGCACTCCACTACGGCGTCTCCTATAATCATATGGTGATTTTGGGACGTTAAAGCCCACATATCTATCTATCGAGGTTGAAGACTGTGCTTCATGGGGCCGAAACTACAAAGGTTGCATGACAAGTATGAAAAGCGGCATGAGGCCTTTACAGAGAAAAAATTTCGGCGAATTGAGAAGAATCCTGAACGTAACTAGAAGTTATATAATGCTTATCGCAGCCTTTTTACCTACGCCTCCCACAAGGCAACACTTTATATTAACATCGACTACAAGCAAAAAAAAAAGAAGATCCCACGTACAGTGGGAATCGGTGATATGCGAAGCGGCAAGAGGAACGTGGATATGTCACTTTACATTAGGACAACAATAGGAGGTCGAGGTAAATTTTACCGTACAACACTTTCATGTCAAGGGTATTATGTTTAAACACGTCATTTGCCTTCGTCGTCTATTCACGCCATGTGATTCCAAACTTGGTACATGTGGAGCGAGAGAAACAGCCGCAAGCACATCATGGGCGTGGCGTGTAGTGATCGGTGACTTACATGCCCTGCATGTCATGATTACCACGTTAGGGTCTGTCACTTATGTCCGCCATGTAGTCATGTCATACCATACCAGTTTCGCAGTATGCCATGTGAACAAAACCACCGCGAAAGCAGCAAAACCATTAAATGTTCACTATGACATTCATGAAACATATATCATAATTTTTATGTTATGAATAGTTATTTAGGCTTATCATACACTCGTCTTATGTCATACCAATTTTGGTGTCGATAGCATTATCGAAATGGCCCGGAGAGCTAAAAGTCATAGGCAGCTAGATAGATGGATAGACAAATACGCTCTAAGTCGCCGAAGTTCGCGAATAAATGCTTCGCATTAAATAACAAACTTTCAGTGTCACTTTTGCTGTTGAACATTGTTAGCCAAGTCTAAAATATCTACGCCAAAGTCACTCATCTACATACGAAGGGAGTCATAGAGGCGCTTTTTGTTCATTGTTCATAGGATCTTTCATTATGTGTGTTGAGTGCCGTTCCATATTTTTATAATGAAAAATACTAACTAGTTCAGTGTGCCTGTCTTCTTCATAGTTGTATATAGTGGTAGATATTCTTGTTTTGACGTCGTTCCGGGGGCCGTGGGCCGCAGGTTGCCGACCCCTGCTGTAGAGGACCCTTAAGCATGAGACGAGAACATGAAATAGCTTTTCTGAAGTAGGTTAGTTATATTTCGGAGGGTTACGGGGGTGGTAATGTGGCTTAGGGTTGTGCTGGAATGCGTTGTGTCTGAGTTGTGTTGAAGGCCAGCTAATATTATCGGAAAGGGCCGGCTCCTTTACTTCTTTTGTAGATGCTACATTGGTGACATAGGTTCTTATACGCAGTGCGCCGACTATTCCTAGGTTCTTTCCTTCTGTCCTTCGAGTTGGGACTTCACCGTCTGCAGGACTGGAGCGGCTGGCTGTGGTCGGTGCTGTAGTTGTTGGAGCGATCGTCAGTTCTAGTGATAAAAGTCACGTGCCTTCTGGGCTTGGCTTTTATGTAGCCAGCTGGGTGCACGCACCCGCCAAGAAACGTGGTCGCATAAAAAAAGAAGGTCCCAATTGCAATTATTGTTCAGGTTTTAGGTTTCAAGACCACAATAATATAACAGATGCCACAGTGCATGGCTCTGGAAATTTATACCACAGGGGGGTGTTTCAGGTCTCTCTAAATATCAGGATATGGGCCTTTTGGATTATACAAAGTGTGAATCAAGCCACCATTATTTTCATCTCCCTTTCGTATGCCTGACGTATACTGGTTTCGGGAAGCAATAGCATGTCAACGCATCTGTGCATTACAAGGAATATCACGCTCAGTGCGACATTTACCTGCAGGTTCCTTAAATGATTTATAGCTATAAAACGATAGAAACCGTAAACAAAAAAAACGCATGCTATAGGAGAAAAATCTGCACCGGCACACCACTTGCCTCTCCTGTAACATGCTAACATACTTATGATAAAATTTCCAGAATCTCCTTCAATTCTTCTACTCTTTTTTTCTAGTTAAGCATCAAACTTGTGTCATGACGCACTGTACAATGTTCAGACTATGCTTGACGCACACAGACGCTCTAAAAACATGGCTGGCCAAGTGCGTTTTCGTGTGCCGCGCAGCTTTGACAAAATAATGGTTGGCCCCTCGAATTCCTCGACATTAGGCGGACAATGCACAGAGGGACCGAATGGTGTAGCACTGTGTTACCTTTTCGTTTTACGCACGGCACCTATTACTCGAGCTTTCACCTCTCTTGGGGCAGGGGTGACAAACAAACAAACAAACAAACAACATGTGCAAACAAAACCTTTCACACGTACGCTTTAGACACTGAGAATAAGAGAATAAAAAATTATACAATGAGCAAGTGAAAGACACATCAGCAAATGGGAAATCAAGTGCCTAAAGGCGCGCGCTGCTTTCAGAAGCGCAAACAAACGCGTAAAAGCTTTGCGAGAATCCAAAAAGCAGCATTGGCCTTCTTCTTGAAACTGCCGGTACTCAATGCAGCAAGGTGTTGCAACATCAAGGGGGCGATATTTTTTAAGTGAACAAAACAGCGCCAAAAAGCTGCATTTTTGGAGGATGCTTAGAAGGAACTCAAAGAGGACGAACAAAATTATAGAAACGAATTGAAGACATTCCTTTCGCCACGAGATTTCTGACGGCGCGAATAAACTTGAGCAATGAAATAAATGCACGAGAAGGCTGCGGTGTAGGCTGACAATCTGGAAAATGACTCAATGCATAGGTGTCGGATGAAATGAAAGGACGGCTGCCCAGAGAACGTCTGCGTATCCGGCGGTGCCACTTGGGACATCTCCAGTACTCCCACTCAGCATGGCACTGGTCTTTTTGTCTCAGCGACAGATTTTCGGCGTGTGCAAGAACACAGCGAAACAGAAAGCTGCCCCCGTCTCTCTCCACTGGAAGCGACCCCAGGCGCGTTACTGCGAGCTTGTTCCGCAAGATTGAATTCAATCGAAGTTTAGAGCTACAGTTAGAAGCGCCAAGTTCTCCACGCTGTTCACTCTACCCCATTCACGAAGCGACGTGGCCAACAGTGAAACTTGAAGCGATGTTCACTGGCAACGTTTATAGGAATGCTCGTGCGCAATATGCGAAAGAAAAAATGGATAATAAGAGTTTTGACTTTTTGGGGCAGACTTGAAACTGCGATTAATAAACTTTAACACACTGTTGGCCTTGCCAATTACGTAACATATATGCTTATTCCACAATTAATCAGCAGAGAACTATACCCCAAGGTATTTAAAATGTTCAACACGGTCAAGTTGTGCTCCGGACAATCTGTAGGACGAGTGAAAATGTAAGTGTTTACTGGTAAAACTAAGGAAGCAACATTTTTTTTTTACATTCAAACACATCTTACATTTCTCACACCACCATACCATAGTGTCAAGATCACGTTGTAAAGCACAAATATCGTCCATACTTTGCATTGATCTATAAACACCACAATCATCCACGTACAGCCTCACGTTTGATATTAGCGTCTCTGACAAGTCATTATTATAGACCAAAGAAGAGTACAGTACCCAATACCGAACCCTGAGACACCCCGGAAGTTGCGCTGACGTATAAAGAACAGGAACCATTTACTCGGAGTGACCGTTTTCTAGAATATATATAATCCAACCAACCAAGAACAGATGCCGGCAGACCTAAAAAAATATAAGTTATGTAATAAAAGATCATGTGAAATGGTGTCAAATTCTTTTTGAAAGTCTAGAAATACCGAATCCACTTGATGACCCTTATCCTATGAACTTAAAAGAGCATGAGAAAATTCGCACGGTTATGTAACAAATATTGTAAGATAATTAGCGCAACCTCGACTTTCGCAAACACTCACGCAATTGTTCACACAAACCACCCGAGTAACACACACCGCTTACGGCGCTCCTAAAACCAAACCTAAAACCATGCTGAAATGTACCGAAAAATTATTTCCTTCCAAACTCTTTTATAATACCACTATATGTAACGTATTCAAAAGTTTTACAACATACGCTGGTCAAAGAAAACGGGTGATAGTTGGCAACATTATTTTTGTTTCAAGACTTTGGTATTCGCACAACACTTGCCATTCAGACGGCAGTTTCTGACCTTCAAATAATTTTGAAAACAAGCCGGCTAAAAATAGTCCTAGAGCACTTGCATAATAATATTATGGTTCTAACCGATTTCTAAAAAAGGGGCTTAATTTTTCATGGCTTTCGTTGTGTATACATTATTTCGGATGGGTGTATGAGCTCCCTTTGAAATGAACACACCTATTGGAGAGCGTCCCGTCGGGAAGCCTCTCGCGTACACGTGGGATGTTTCTCGACGTCCTGTGCGCGGAGGCAGCGTCGCAGCTGCTCTGCTAGATGTCCCGCGATCATATAGAGCAGTGGCGAGCTTTCGGGCTGGTTGGAGCCTATATGCACCTCCGTATGTTGACGGTGCCTACCGCTGTTTGCAAAGATGAACTAGGTCTGTAGGCCACAAAACATTGTTGAACTAAAGCAGCTGAATCAGTACCCCTTCCACAGCACTTATGTAGATAAGCAGTTGAGTTTCCTATCGCGGACTGCTTAATAATGGTTACTTTTCGACAAGTGCCTGCAATGTGTGTGCATCAGGCATTACTCATTAGCTTGCTCCTTTTGTTGTTGTTCATACTTGCTGTATACTTACCACGGTGTATGAACAACAAAACTGAATTGGCTAGTCAGCGCCCGTGCTTCGTGTTTCTTTGTGTCAGTGTACGTGAAATGTGCGCTTTACGTATACCTTGTAATTACATAGCCGACTACGGTGCAGTGCTGCTGCCACGAATGACTTCATACATTATTTTTGTCGTTTGTATCTGTTAAAGCATGAAAATAGGCATACCAATGAGCACGTCATCAAAAAAAAGAAAAATAGCACCTAATCTAAGCCGAGCATGTATCACTTTTTTCTGTTTCTCTCAGGTCACTGCCCTGAAGGGGCACCGAATCTCAAAATGCGAAACCTCAACCGCCATGCTGTTCTAGTGGCTAAGGCACTCCGCTGCTGACCCGCAGGTCAAGGAATCGAATTTGGGCCGCGGCCGCCGCGTTTTTGATGGAGGCGAAAATGCTTGAGGCCCATGTGCTTATATTTAGGTGCACGATATAGAACCCCAGTTGGTCGAAATTTCTGGAGCCCTCTACGGTGTCTCTCATATTCATATTGTCGTTCTAGGACGTTAACTCATAACAATCAATATAATATAATTATTTTACTTCTGATATATATAGACACATATTCTAGAACAACCCTTCTAGTCTCGCCAGTCGTGAACCAAAATTCGTCACACATAAGCACTTCTGCCTCTTTCACTGGGACCCGCCAGGGTAGTCTAGAAGTTATGATTATACTGAAGGTCACAGGATAGAATCCCGGCTGTGCCTGCAGCAATTTAAATGTGGCCGAAATTGCTTGAGGCCCGTGGCTATTGAAGGTGCGCATTCAAGTGCGCATTTAGGATGGCGTTGAAGAACCTCCCATGGTAAAAGATTTCGGAGCTCGCCGCTATATATACGGTGTCTTTCATAAATATATATTACGGTTTTGAAACGTTAACCTCTTTGTATCATTATTATCTTTCCCTGCACAAGCAACGTAGCTGCTCTATAAAGTTTTGACTCTACTCAGTTAAAGGTCGTACTGATGTCCTATCAACAGACCAACTGTGCAAGTAGTGTTTCGATCGTTTTTAGTGCAAAAAACGTCACCAAATCACTCTCAGATATTGATGTCACTTTGAAGAAAAGAAGCACCAAAGGCGTTGATTGATGTGAACTTCCCTGTATATGTATCATATCAATAGCAGAAACACGCTTTAGAAAAAACTGATTTCAAAGAAAACGTCAAACGAAGTTACTACAGTAAGGACCATACCCTGATGCATTTTTTTCAGGAAGCTGCCTGAAGAAAAGTAGCGCTAGCTGGTGAAGTCACTATTATTTTAGGTACAGCGTGCTTGTTCTTTTATTCCCGATTCCAGTGCCTCGCAACAAGTTTGTAGCAATCATATTCTAAATGTCACATACGCAACGCAGTGTCTTGGTGAAATGTCTAGAATGCTTTAACTTAAGCAGATTGCGGGCAGAATAAGGTATAAGTAACTATAACATACACAATACTGCTTATTTGAAAATCGCGTTTTAAGGTGCTTTTTTTCGCGTGTCATTTATCGTCCAGAATGCACACTCCGTCGGAGATGAGCTATTGCTTCAGTGTTTCGGGTACCCCAACTTGTGATTGATTCATATGTGGAGTTTAACGTCCTAAAATCACAATATCACTGTGAGAGACGCCGTAGTGGAGGGCTCTGGAAGTTTCGACCACCTAGGAATCTTAAACGTATGCCCAAATCTGAGCACATGGGTCTTCAACATTTCTGCCTCCGTTGTAAACGCAGCCATCTCAGACGGGATTCATTCCTGCGACCTGTGGGCAGCAGTCAAGTACCTTAGTCACTAGACCACCACGGCAGGGAACCAAAACTTCCATACGTTCGAAAACAAGCCCCCTAAGAAAAAAGCATCTCGTGCTAAATTTCAATATTAGAAGAGGCGCTCTACCCAACTAGGAAATCCGCAAAATTGTATGATTGTGTTTTGAACATCAACAAATCATTCAACATCTCATGCACTTGAGTTATTAACTGAATTTTTTCTGCATGAATAAAGCTCGGGATAATTTGGAGCCAAAGGCACAGCAAACAATACGAGGTCTGCGTACATCATATCAATCTCCATGATTGAACATGGCTTAACGTGCGAAATATAAAATCGACAGAAAGCGATCTAGTTCGCACCCACAAAGCGCAGTAGACATCGGGGCTTATCGTACTCTGAATGCTAACTCTGTTTGATTTAACAGTTTGCGCAATTATTGTATATATATATATATATATATATATATATATATATATATATATATCTTCCTCTATACATTCCTTGGCATTAATGTCTGTTAGATCTGCCATGGCTACAGGTGGCGCTGACTGACACTCTCACGTTTAAATTCACAGATAAACCCGCTAAAGTGGCTGGGAGAACAGCCACCGTGATACTAGCTCAATGGTAGAGCATCAAACGCGTTATTCGGAAGTCATAGGTTCGATTCCTGCTCACGGCAAGTAATATTTTCACCCACAATTCTGTCTTCTTATTTACTTTACATTGGTTCGAATAACTTCCGCTATACACTCCTTGGGATTATTGTCTGTTAAATCTCATATATATATATATATATATATATATATATATATATATATATATATATATATATATATTTATATGGGGTGTCTCTGGTTACTTTAGCCAGATATAAAAATATGCCGGAACACGTAATTACGACACGATCAAACCCATGTTGCTCACAGTTGCCTGGAGTTAGTAAGACTATTTTTGTGTACTCAAATATTGTTTATTTGATATGTTTAAATAACGAAGTTTTCAAGAAACGAAGAGAGATAAAAAATATCACTGCGAAAGTTGTAGATTGGTTTGTAAAACGTTCAATTGGACAGCTTTTCGCGTACAAACGATCTTATAGCACTTACCCCAATGTGCTGTCTCGGCCGGGCCGCAACGAAAGTGGTGGCTTTACGATGAACACGTTTTGCTATCCGCAACAAAAACGATAACCGCTGCGACTGCTTATCGCTGTCATGAACCGGTGCGATGAAAGCGTGTCGTTTGAATGCAAAACGTTAGGGAGCACTATCACCATCGTGCGCCCTGGTGCGCGAGCGAATTTGTCAAGTGGTATTTTTTGCGAATCGCGGGCATTTGTAATTTGCAGAAAAACACTAATACTTACCAGATATATAGTTCAAAATTATTTATTTGGACGTCTTGCAAACTTATCTACAACTTTCTCATAGGAATGTTTCATGCATCTTTGTTTCTTCAAAACATAGTTAATGAAACAGATATAATTGAACAATATTTGAGAACACAAAAAATAGTCTGACTACCTCCAGGCAACGGTGAGCAATATGCATGTGGTCGCGTTGTAATTACGCGTTCCGGCATATTTTTAAACTCTGGCTAAAGGTTCATGGACACCCTGTATCGATGTTGTAACATGAACAGAGTTATATTCACTATAAATAGCCGCAGTGTGCACTGCGCCTAAACCTTGCGATATATATATATATATATATATATAAACCTTGCGATATATTTATATATATATATATATATTTCAACATCATAAGCAAGATGTTATATAGCTCTAATTTATAAATTTAGAAGCAATATATTTCATTAGCGACATAACTGCTGGAAGCAATCGTGAAGTTTTTCTCTGGCATATGAAAAAAAGCATTATATCAGTATTATTTTTATTGTAATATACTGCTGGAAACGTAAGTCTACACCAGTGACGAAAGGTCGATTGTCGACTACTCCAACATCAAGAAATGACGGCTATATGGTGAAATTTTGCAGAATGAGCTCTAATGAGGTCAACTCCTGCGCCGAATCACGACCTGCATACTTCTTGACAAAAAAAATACTGAAATGCCGCCCATTGCACAGATCAGAGTTTGTTAAGATTTCATGTGCCAGTAGGACGCGTAGTGATGAATTTCCACAACAGAGGCACTGAATATTTAAGTGACGAATGCGGGTTTCTGTTACGGCGGTAAATTTTGAACGACAAACTCTATCTTGTGGAGACGTGCCCGCAACGACAAGGTAGGATGAAACAGGCGCAGAGAGTTTCGGCAGCAGAAGCGCTTTCCGTAGCTTCTATTTTGAATGCGATCTTCGCTGGTGCCCTCGTTTCTCCTTTATAGGAAACACCTGGAGGCAGCTAACAGAAATACATTGATGTTTGTTGGAGCTCGAACCAAGTGAGGTTATAACTGAGTGTTAACTATAACGTGTAAGACATAATTAAATATGCAACATGACTGTATTGATGTAGAAAAACTATCCCTAAGCAATGCGTGAAAAATATAAAGCAGTTTTTCATATATATATATATATATATATATATATATGTGTGTGTGTGTGTGTGTATGTGTGTGTGTTTGTGTGTGTGTGTGTCGAGGGCAATGACAAAGGTAAGGATGACGGATATTTGTTGATCCCTGCGTCTCATACTGGGAGGTAACGGGCGCGTGAGCTAGTTCTTTTATGCACCCAATTTTTTTAATGGAAAAATTCAGGAGATCATTCCTAAGAGCTTGTTGGCGTTGTCATGGTCGGAAGATGCATGAGGCTCTGGCATCTTAACTAAAGCATTGCACTGTTGCGTTGTAATAACCAAGCTCCAGCTTTTCCTCGAGCATATTAATAAATAACATAAAGCTGGGCTAGTCGTTCAGTATTCGGCATAAAAATAGAGTGTCTCTATAGTGCTTTGACTTATATCTTGTGTCCCTACTTGCACGTCCTGTCGTTTAGGATGAAGACGTTGTTCAACTAGCTTTAAGTATGAGCAGTGCCTGAAGGCAGCAGAATAGAGCAGTATGGTCAACTAAGTCTACAGATTTTGTGAGAAAAAGCTTTCGTCTAATAGAAAAGACAGTTCGCGATGAAAATTTAAATACAACATGATGAAGCATAGAATGAAGATTTGCATTCACAAAACACATATTGATAAATAACTGTTTTCTACTTAGCGACTACTGTTGCTGAAGCTCTCGCTTGCTCTTCTTTTGTACTATATATTGTCATGAACCAGCACCTTTACAGACGAGTGGCTGTAGTGTACAAAGCGTTTGGCAGGTAAATACTTAGCGAAAGTCACACGAGAAATTATTGGCTGCATTTAGTGAAGGAACTGTCATTTGGCCACTTGCAACGAAGCATTGGAAGTTGCAAGAGAAAAGAAATTCTTCAGGGTGCCCACAGCCATTACTATGACACCATTCCTAAGACTCGTAAATGAGACAGACGAATTGAAATACAGTCAGTTTCTATCATTAGGGCCGAAACCGAAAATTCAAGTTTTGTTGAAAAGAAGAGACAAGTGCGTTAACTTGTTTGGTGCGGCCGTTCATTCTTGGATGAATATTCTAAACCATGGAAAGTGCAATCGAGCTTCAGCATAAGTATTTACGGTGTTTCTTGACTTGAAAAAAAAAAGATACAGCTGTGAAAAACGTAACCTGCTGTGAGGAATTCCCTTCAGCTGTACCACAACAATCTGCCAGTGATCGTTTTATTCGAGGACAGAAATCCATTTGCGTGACCAGTTACATCCACTCTATATACGTATACTTTCGGTTTTTCGCAAAACTTGTATTCACCCCTTATTTATATTATAATAAATAATCTCAAATGGAAAAGCTTTTCAAGGAAGAAAATGAAAGAAAGCGAATAATCACATAATGATTTGATTTGTGGTGTTTAACGTCCCAAAACCACCCCATGATTATGAGAGACGCCGTAGTGGAGGGCTCCGGAAATTTTGACAACCTGGGGTTCTTTAACGTGCACCCAAATGTGAGCACACGGGCCTACGACATTTCCGCCTCCATCGGAAATGCAGCCGCCGCAGCCGGGATGCGAATAATCACATACCTTGCTTTATAATTCTTTCTATTTCTTTATTATTGTTTCATGCAGCGTTGGTAATTGGTTGACAGCCCGTACCTTCGTTGAAGTTCTTTTGTGTCTTTAAAACTTCTTTATAGTCAACACCAATACAAGAAAACAATCCGGACTAAAGATTGGACCCAAATAAAGGCATCTGCGTATTTTATAAATAAGTGAAATATTAGTTTGCGGGTGTTTTTAAGAAATATTCATTCAGTAATGTATGAAATGATTGCGCAATCTTCGCCACGTTCCTAGTACATCGCCTTCACTCACTGGCTTTCAACAAATTTAAACAATGTAGTTTGTGTTTTTAACGGTGAGACAGCATTTCTTTCTGGGCCATGACTGCACTTACTTCTGGCATTTTGTCATCACTTGTCGGGCTCTTCCAATATATCTTGCACCAGCAGAGTTGCATACGTCCCCCGCTTGTGTTCTTCCCATTACCTTTTGAAAGGGCTAAATTAAGATGCTTTTTAAGATTAAGATTCTAAATTAAGAGGCTAAATTGAGACGCAAAAATTTTGGGCCGACTGTATGTCTGTTTATTTGTCTGTTTGTCCGTCCTTAACGGTACCCCAAACGACACGAAACAATAGTCCAAACGGCGGACACCATCCGCAGCACCCACTAATACTACTCAAGGTCTAGCGTTATTACTTGTGTGATGGTCAACTAAAAAGAGATTATCATGCATATCTGAGGCACTATAACCACATCTCAATATTCTCTATGTGTGTCTTATTATTTGAAAATGCATTCATAAATAATTTTAAGGACCATAGCATTTCTCACGCTGCGCTGATAATGCATCGCTTGCACGAAAAGGAAAGCGTTTGCAACGCTTTGCTATGACGACACGGTGGTGGCACCTACCCGTCGCCTTGCGCTCTACACCTTATCGCCTCCAAGACGGGCACGCGCACCGCGCGCTTCGTTTTCCAAGATAACTGCCAGCCAGCGCTCACGTCCCACGTGTGGCGTGACTCGATGCGCTAGTTCGCCTCCACTGCACGCTCTAGGCTCTCTGACGCAGCGCCTCCAGAATACCATTCACCAATTTTCTTGAGCAGAACATGAAATAAATCAGGCTGAAATACGTGGCCCAAGGTTGACAAAGAGAAAAAAAGACGAGACAGAAAGAGCGCCATAGTTCTCTGGCGCCGTAAAGAGCACCGTAGTTCTCTGGCGCTCTTTCTGTCTCGTCTTTTTTTCTATTTATCAACCTTGCGCCACGTATTTCAGCCTAATATGTACCAACTAGCCCAACATAACGTACTGTTAAGCTTCATGAAATAAATGTCTTCACTCTCTCCAGACGCAAGACTGTCGTCTTTCGGCGACATTTGCAGTGTAACATGCAGATACGGGGCCAATTTGTAGCGCTTCTCTCTGGCTTATGCATTTTCGATGGCGTATATACACGTCCAATGCATTTTCAGTGTAGGAAAATATTACAAGAGCAAAGCCACCACGTTCAATTTTTCGTATTTGTTTTGTGCGTATTTTTTGCCATCAAAGTTTTAAGCACACTAACAAAAGGGCCAAAAACTAAACATTTTACGCAGGGGATGTGCATAATTTGCAGCGATTTTCTATAGCGTTTACACGGTGTGTGGTAGCAGCCATTCTCTACACCAGCGCTCGTTTGCGTCGTCTACATACTGGGGGCAGCTGGGTGTCTCCTTCATATAGCGGTGCCTTTTTGGCAGGCCATCATTAATCGCGCCTCTCTGTTCAAAGAACAGAGCCGCTTCAGTGTGCATTTGGTCGTACAAGGTAATAAGGTATGGCGTTGCTTTACATACTGGCCATCACTTGGCGCTTTTGAATGCGCGGTGAAGTCTGAAGCATGTGTGCTTGCATCTTTGTGTAAGAATGGTAAAGTGCACTGAATATGAGGACACAAATTCTGGTGTGGTGTATTGCCTGCTGCTACCTTGTGACTGCTGCTACGTCAGTCAAAGTGTTTGTTGCCTACTTTTGCGTTAACACCATTACAATATCTTAAACGTGGCAGATGGTTTCTTAGGAGTGTACTGTAAGCAGTGTGCTTGTTTTCCTCTGTTTCACAAATGCGGAGTTGCGGCACAAAATAGAAATCAACCTAGACGTGAAATCATAGAAGCAGGGGAGCTTGAAAAGATGAGTTACAAGTGTACTGGCATGCCCTCCAACGCGCTGACAAGAAAAAAAAATTGATTTTTCTGGCGTGCATTTGGGTGCCGAGTAATAATCTTGTTCTATTGCGCAACAAATGTGCGCATAAATATTAATTTTTGTGGCCCTATAGGTAGCCTTTGTATCACAAAACAAAACTGTAGAAAGTAGCGATGTGTGTGTGTGTGCGTGTGTGTGTGTCTTCTTTGTGTTTTCGCTTTCAGTGCGATTTTACCGTTTTTAAACATAGAGTACCAAGGTGACAAGATGTCCACTTTGGAGTTTGCATCCTTTTTTATCAGCAGAGCGCATACAGTCAGAGCGCATACAGGGCAGCGTACAAGGTCGAAACTCGTTAAAATCGCGGCCTTTTCGCCTTTATCTCAATCTCTCTTTCAATAGGCTCTCCCTCGGTGTCCCGCCATGGTTCTTAAAAGGAGGAACTTGACATCGCTTAGCCAAAGCAAATCAGTGATATTGAGCGAATCTGGAAATGCATGTACGAAGCTAGATTTTTTACGATTGGCATCCAATTTACGTAAAGTGCTGTAGCTCTTCCGGGAGCATTTTTCGCGTACTGTGAGCTTTTTAATGACGTACTACGCTACCCGCCTCCTGGGTGCTGTTTAATTTCTATAGAATTGATTTCCAGGATATATTATGGCTGTTTTGTCCTTGTAGATATAAACGGAGAGTATCTTGTAGGAAACGCCTGAAGTGTTATTCTTGCGGTGACTTTGAACACAAAAACAAGGAAAGATTGATGTCAGCAGGCGAGGGAGCTTGTCTCAACTGAGCGTATACGCTGAAGTCATAGAATGCGTTTTCCAAGACACAAAACTAGTGGCGGAAGCATCTAGGGGGCCCTGCAAGAAAAAAAAAGGCTGACCACCCGTGGACACCCACAGCGCACGACTATTTCATAATATTTACAGATGTGCCACACTTCAAAACTAATTCGCTTTACCCAACTTTACTCGGATACATTTTCTGAAGAATGAGCCTTGCGTGGGTCTCATTCAGGTGGAAGCTCATTTATTACACCGAACGTTATTGGCACTGGTGCACCGTGCAGTACAGTTCACGGAATATATGCACTTCAGGGCGGTTGGGAACTGTCTTTTTTCCTTATCGTTATAATTTTAGAACGGTCCTTTTCTATTGCTTTGGATTTTTACAACACACTAGAGATCGAGTCGGGTAGAGAAAGAAACTTGGTACATGTAAGAAACGTTAAATAACGACAACACATAAACGGTCTCAGCAGCGACGGTGGAACCAGGTCACCTGGACGAAGCAAACGAACAAATTTGCCAAAAGTCTCTGTGCAAACGACGACGTGTCCCATTTGTTGATTCTTGCTATGAACTTCTAGAAAGTGTCGTCTTTTCGGTAAGAGATCGATTTTAGACAGACAATGTATTCCACGCTGTTGAGTGAAAACAAAATGCATGAAAAGGTTAGCTATATTTACTAATCTGTAAATTTGTGCAGTTTTCTTATCGCTGAAAACTTCACAATAAAAGCCATCATTTAAGAGGAGCAGCCATTACCACAGAAGAATTAACCTTTTTCAAACACATTTCTTTAAAGAAGAGTACTTTATGATCTCGTAAGCGCTCGTTAAGTATAATATACTTACACAGATATCCTTGATGATAATTTAACTTCACTTGAGAATTCGGCTTATCAGTTGTGGATTTAAAACGTGCGCGGTAATCATTTTGAAGATACTTATCACTCTAGGTGGCAGCCAACTTTTTTCGTGTCTATTCTGGTCAGTAATATTAGGTTTTATTTCGTATAGCCATGACATGAAGGAACTTGTTCAAGCACGGCAAAAAAAAACAATTAGTGTGGTTTTGGCTCAAAAGCACGATCTCGGATGTTGGCGATTCTGTAGTTCTCTTAGAAGTCCAGATTACGTGAGCGATATATTATTCGCCATACTACCATAGAATCCGAGCAGGCTGATTGCACCAGCAAACCACGTCAGTTGAGCTGCCTCTGTTCGCAGACAGCAGCTTTTTTTCAAACGGGATTTCCGTGGTGAGCAATAACACCAGTGAAGTAGGCATGTTAAAAGAGGTAGTTGAAATCATATCATTGCGATAGCAATACTATGGACACTCTCGGCAGGAGTTTGTCGCCAGCGTCATCATTTCTCACCGTATATGTATACGTATCAATTTATATGAAAGCACAAGAAAGTAAATTAATCCAGTAAATACTCCGGCGCGTGGGATATAACGTGGCACCACTGAAGTGTGAGTTCGAGCAAATAACTCCTGAGCTACGAAGGAGCACCCGTTTTAAAGTTCAAATGGCAAGCTATTCATATCTACCACTTACCGCTTGTGAAGCGCATCTCGGGGAGAACTACCGTGTTTTTGGCATTACCACCAAGATTGTGCAATGAGCGCACGTCGCCACATCGTCGCGACGCGGCAGGGAACGCTCTCATTTCCCACGCGTACTTTGCCCCGCGGAGAGGAGGGGACTGGACGCTCACTCGTGCGTCCTAATCTCAAAGTGGGAAAGATCGTACGTCTTAGCTGGCCTTGCGCTTCCACCAGAACAATTCCCTTGTAGTTACCGGGCGCACAAAGGCCGCTGTATTTGTTGCACAGTCTTCGTTCGCAAAAAAGAGCACTTTTCAGACACAACAAACGAACAACTGGGACGCTTATTTGCGTTTATCTGTACCTGTGTGTACCTTTCGTGCGTCATTTGAGCGTGAGAAACGGGGGGCAAGTTTCGCTCTGCTTACCATTCTGCGCGTGACATTCCAGTTTGTTGGTACCACGTTCATTGTTTTGCACTTGAGGCAAAGCTGCGACTTTTTATTTCACCAAATATAAACGACATAAAGCGAAATAACATAACAAATCCGATGCCATGAACAGCGTACAGTGGTTGACACGAAAAATTTTGCTAGAAGAAAGAAAAACGCAGATGGTGCAAAAGCAAGGCAGTAACTATGCGGATGCTTTAAATAGAACATCACACAACTTTGATATTAAAAAAATGTAATACAATACACCGCATTCATATCCAGCAGACTGTTGTGCGTCATAAAGATTATACGTGCCTGCAAGGCAACACACGAAGACTGAGCGCGTGAACAAGGTGTTGTTTCTCAATACACTTACTCCCGCAATGACCTACTTTGCACTGACATTCACAGGACGGACACGCCTGCTAGACTTACGGGGCCCAGGAGTGGTGCAATATTCAACTACCACCCTCTAACGCGCGAAGCCAGAGGGAATTGCCTGACCACATTACTAGCAATTGCTGCATCAGGGAGATTATGAACCTTCTCACACATTACTTCGAGGTAAAGCAGCAAGGTAACTTAACTAGCTAACGTAAAGCATTCTTATTATCTTTATTATCTTCGCTGACTGCAAAAAAAAAACCAGGCACGTCGTCTCAAATTGTCCGCATAAGGAGTGATATAACAATCTGTAACGTACGACAGCATCAGTGACACCAAAGTTGAAGATACAATATATTTTTTGCGACAAGACTGTTCACTTCAGAAAAGGTTCATTTCACCCACAGCTCTAGCGCTATGCCATCGCACCGCTGAGATTTTGGGTTTGATCTCAGCAGCAGGACACTCATTTTGATGAAAGCGCAATGAATCAAAGCTGTTGTGTACCGTGCGTTAGGTGCATGATGAAGTGCTGATGATAAGAACAAACTTTGGAGTCACCAATCTGCGGTATACCTTATTACCAAATCTTTTATTCACCTTAAACCTTCCTGTCCTTGCGCTTGGTAATTCTTTCCGCCTAAGTTTTGGCGTGTTAGTGAAACTTTAATTTAGAGGTGAAGCTTCTCTTTCTCAGGGCAACTCCATTGTCGCACCGTGCCCACTAGTTTTTGTGGGGAGCGCGAGCGCTAGTGCGAGTATGTGGGCTTTGGCGAGCTTCACTTATCATCGCCGAGAGCTCAGTAAATGCACATCTTCTCGCAGCGACTCATGAAGAACACCTTGAAAGCGAAGGCAGTAGCGCGAGAGCTCGCAACGCGGCTGCAATGCGAGCATGCCGCCAAGACCCCTCAGTGAGAGCTCGCGACAAAGAAGAAAGGCGCTAGCGTCGGCAGTAATCGTAAACCAGCATCAGCATCAATCTGGAGGTGGTGGTAGCTTTGAGGGCTCGAGCAGCCGCAGCTGAGCGGGCTCGTTGACAAGCAGATCTCGAAGTGCAAGCCCGAAAACCAGAGGTATCACGCAAGCGGTGGCAAGAGAACCTTCAACCAGAGCGGGCGCAAGAAGCAGCGATCAAGCGCCGAAACCAATCCCTACCTCCCATTGATGGCGCCGATGCGCGCTTCAAGTGTGACTTCCTTGGATCGCTCGTTAAGCCACAGGTGTTAGGTATGAGACCACTAGTAGTTTGACAACAACCTCACCACCATCACCCCTATCCACAACCACCAGACGCATGCTAACTCTACAACCTTTCATCTAATATCTTCTCGCCACGTAATTCAAAAGAAAACGCGTCCTACGATTTTGTGATCCCTTATGTAATTCATGTATATAACTTTATGAATACGTAAACGATTGCACCTTGTCTGAATATTTGCATCGATGTTTGATTGATATATGGGGTTTAACGTCGCAAAACCACCTTACGATTATGAGAGACGCCACAGTGGAGAGCTCCGAAAATTTCGATCACCTGGTGTTCTTTAGCATCCGCACAAATCTGAGCCTACGGGCCTACAACATTTCCACGTCCATTGGAAATGCAGCCACAACAACCGGGATTTGATCTCGAGACTTGTAGGTCAGCAGCCGAGTACCTTAGCCACTAGACCACCACGGCGGCGCTTGCATCGATATTCAAATAATAAATATTGTGCATATAAGTGTATATACGATCACCCTTATAACAACGTGTCAAGTCTACATTATGTGCTCCTGAATGCTTCTCGGTTTTATCAATGAGCATTGTAGCTTCGCCCCTCTCATCATAAACTTTGAGGAGATTCTTTTTAATTTCACCGCTTTTGTCTGAAATTGCAAGATTTTTTTCGTCGCGACGCGGCAGTTGATTCACACTATAGTTCGAACCTTTTTCATTCAAAAATTGACCTACGTTCGCAAATTAAGTACTCCTAATGTCGTTCTAGCCGTCATATGTTGGTCACTGAGCACTGTAGAGAAAGCAGTGTGCCAGTCTTCGTAAGAAGTGGAAGGCATACCTTTGACTGTCCTCTACGTGTCTTCTCAGTATTTTTTTAAAATACGATAAAGAACCTGCTAACGGGTCTTTTGTTTTTCTCATCCCCTCAGTATACGTGTATTGCAAGAACCGATCAACCTAAATCCCGTTCTGGCTCAATTTTACAATAAAAAGAATATTGATAAATTGTTACCACTCTTCGAAGGTTTCCTTTACAAGATAGACGGAAATAGATTGCGCTAGAAGCACCTGAATACTTCACCTGTGTCGCAAGATAGCCAGTTCTTGTAACAGAGGTCATAACTTTGCCCTGTCGAATGGAGAAAGTGGTGCACTACATTCTCTTCTCTCATAATTTCTCACTGTCTAGGTTTATGGGTTTGACAAACTTCTACATAAATGACTATAAAATTGGCCCACCGATCAATTCAGTTAGGCATAAGGCAAAAAAAGGCGAACTGAAAGTACATAGTGTCCTTCGGTTCTACGCCGAACGCTCCCTCTTGATATTTATATTTTTATTTGAAGATACTCCTAGCCTCACAACTGAGGCTGTTTCAGGAAAGGGGGTATGATATATAAACAAAATACAATTCAAATAGGTGCGTCCATAAATTTGGTTGAACCAGACATTACTACGTTCTCTACGTTAAATATATAAAGGTTGATAAATATAGCAGTAGTAAACAACGTATTACAAGGTGAAATTTGAAAAAAAACGCAGTTCAAGTAGGCGTTCACACAAATGGGTTTAACAAGACAGTAGATATGCACTCGACAAAAATAATACAAACGCTACAAAAATGACAAAAACAGCAATAAACTGCATGAAAAAAAATAAGAAGAAAGGATGATAAGATATATAACAAATAAAACACTCAATGTAAGGCCCGACAAGTACGGAATAATTCAGCAGAAGTGCGAATTTTCGGCAGTAAAGAAGATGATGTGACGTTGAACATATTATCGCACAATGCAGAAATCATGCATGAAGATAATAACTATAAAGTGACGCTTGATATCTTAAAAGTAAAAGCTTCGAGTGATGTACACTTCATAACATCTTTGATAAGCTTTTTAAATTTTGCATTGCTTGAGGGAAAATATAGAGTACCTGATAACGTCGTTGGGAAATCTGTATTAAGGTAAATGCTTGGTGTTTATATAGAGTACCTGATAACGTCGTTGGGAAATCTGTATTAAGGTAAATGCTTGGTGTTTATTTCGGGAACAGGTTGTATCCAAGTGTAGTAACTAGCTGTTCGCATTGATCTTCATGCTGTCATTAAGAAGAAGAAAAAGAAGCATAAGGTGAAGAAGTGTGGCTTGATCTTGTACAGTGGGTAAATTGGCTTGCTTTGATAGTACTGTGGAAGAGTCTTGACGGTGATACCTAATGAACAAAACTGAAGTGCTTTTATTTTTACACCCTCTAACTTTGCTATACGAAGTTTAGGTATGAGAAACCAAAATATCATTGCATATTTCAGTTTTGAGCGAACGAGTTACAAGCATGCTAGGCGTTTATTATTTACGCATGCGCATCTAACTGAACGTTTTAATGAGTGCGAAACTGCCAGTGTTTTGTTATTAGCATACGTTACTTACATGTCTCATTTGAAATTTGATGAAATTATGACGCCTAATTTTTTATATTCTTCTACTTTCTTTAGCATATGGCCGTCTAAGTAAAGGGGCAAGTTCATCGCCGTTCTGTTATTTTTCTCTGTCATACAAAACGTTTATCTGCGTAGTCACCATCTGCCACATCCGACACCACTGTGTTATATGTTCAAGGGCTCTGTTTAGAATTATCTCATTTTGTGGAAGGTTACATGCTTATAGATGTTGCAGTCGTCTGCAAACATTCTTACTGTTGTGTTACCATTGATGTGCGAATTGTTAATAAAAAGTAGGAAAAACATAGCAGCTTGAATGGCGCCTCTTGCAATGCCGACAGCACAGTGCCGTAATCCGAAGAGTAGTCTTTGTAACGAACGGACATCATCCTGTAAAACGGGTTTTAATCCACTAGGTGATGTTGTCTCTGAAATAATGGGTAAGTTTGTGAAGTCTATTAGGATGTATGTAAAACTCGATCAAATGCTTTGTGTATGTCTTAAACATTATATGCGTTTGGCCATGTTTGTTCATTGTGAGCATTATAGGTCGTGAATTATCTCAATCAGTTAAGTATTGTGGACAGTTTTTTCTGAAAGCCACGCTTATTCGGGACAATAAAGTACTCTATTTTGTCTAAAAATGATGCGATGTGTTTCAGAAAGAGATGTTCAAGAATTTTTTCAGCCGTACAACTAAGCGAGATTGGTGGTAATTTGATGTGTCGGTAAAGTAACCGGATTTGTGAATATAAATATTCTTCGATGTTTTTATTTCTCATATAAATGCACAGATATCTATAACTGTCTGTTAGGGCAAACGTGTGCTTATTTTCGCTTTTATGGCGAATAAACCTTCCCACTCTTTAAGGAGTGCATCTGAACCACCTAAGCATTATAACACGAACGTAATGAGGATGCGAAACTTTGTTAACACTCACAATGCTTTGTGCTTCGTAATGCTCGCAGCAAACTGCTGCGAGCATTACGCAGCAACTCGCTTGCTGGATTACGCAGCAACTCGCTTGCAGCAACTCGCTTGCTGGATTTCGGGCCGATCGGTCGTGCGCTCGCGCGCTCCGCGCGCTTGCGATCTCCCGCGTCATCGTGGCTCTGGCCGACTGGACTCGCCCTACGTCATCTCCTGCCGCCGACGACCTTCCACCTCCGACGACAGTGCAGCTCTGACTTACTGGACTTGTTCTACGCCATCCACTGACGCCGAAAGGAGCTCTCGCAGGTGCGCCCCGTCCTCGGACTCCAGTGACCGTGCTCCATCTTTCCTATCTCTTCTATCCCCTCGGTTTGTCCTCGCTCGCTGTGGCTTACCACCACACGTCTCTTCTTCTCTTCTCCTTCTTCGGCTTTCCCACATCTTTACTCCTATCCTTTTTATCCCTCCTCACCCCCATCCCTTGTGAGCTACTGTGGCGGTGTCGCTCATGAAGCAGACAATAACGGGGCTCACTTTTCTCTTCTTTTCTCTTTCAAGAACCACTTCACTGCTTAGAGCAAAAATAAAACACATAGAAACGAAGACCACTTTACTAACTTCCAGTATTCAAGCGCATTCTAAGGCTCGAGTTCCAGTCCTTGATTGATTTACTCGAATTGCATATCGTAGAACAAATAGAAGTTACTGCAAGCATAACAGGAGTTCCTCCAGAATTCTTGGCGTGACTAACTCACGTTGTTATTCATGTGAATGTTACATAACAGTTCGTGTACACAAACAGCGAGACGACGCTTCATACAGACAGCACCAACTTACTACCGCGTGCCACGATACAATTTGTTAATAAAAAAATTGGCTCCGTATCTGCATGTTATTCTGCAAATGTCGTCAAAAGACGATAGTCTTGCGTCTGGAGAAATTGAATAAAATGTTTACTTGTTGTTCTGCGCAGCGAGTTATTGATTGATTGATATGTGGGGTTTAATTTCCCAAAACCACCATTTGATTGTGAAAGACGCCGTAGTCGAGGGCTCCGGATATTTTGACCACCTGGGGTTCATAACGTGCACCGAGACAAGAGGAGAGGAGAGTGTATTAGGGAACAAACGGGGGTTAAGGATATCATAGCTGAAATTAAGAAGATGAAATTGACATGAGCCGGGCATGTAGCGAGTAGACAGGATATTTGCTGGTCATTAAGGGTAACTAACTGAATTTCCAGAGAAGGCAAGCGGGTTAGGGGGAGACAGAAGGTTAGGTGGGCAAATGAGATTAGAAAGTTTGTGGGTATAAATTGGCAGCAGCAAGCACAGGACCGAGTAAACTGGCGCCACATGGGAGAGGCCTTTGTCCTGCAGTGGACGTAGTCAGGCTGATGATGATGATTATCATGAAAATCGGTGAATGGTAATCTGGAGATGCTGCGTCAGAGTGCCTCGAACGTTCAGTGGACGCGAACGAGCGCACAAAGTCCGTCACACGTGAGACATGAGCGCTATCTGGCAGTTATCCTGGAAAACAAAACGCGTGGCTCTGAGACAGGCGCGCCTGTCTCAGATGTGATAAGGCGTAGAAGGCAAAGCGATGGGTAGATGCCACCACCGTGTCGTCTTAGGACAGCGTTGAAAGCACTTCCCTTTTCGTGCAAGTAAAAAACGCATGTACAGAATATATACGTGTTGTTATGGTGCCTCATATTTACGCGATAATTGTTTTTTAATTGACAATCGCACTAGTATGAACGCTGAATCTTGAGCAACATTGGTGGCCGCTGCGGATGGGGTCGGCCATTTGGGGTATCCATTGATGTCGTTTAAAATGTCCGGTACCGTTAAGGACAGACAGACAGACAGACAGACAGACAGACAGACAGACAGACAGACAGACAGACAGACAGACAGACAGACAGACAGACAGACAGACAGACAGACAGACAGACAGACAGACAGACGGACAGACAGACGGACAGACAGACCAGAATTTTCGCGTCGAAGGTCACCAAGAAAAACTATCGTCTTTAAAAATATTGCGTGGTTCAAAGCCATGGTCGCAAAACGTCGATATCGCTCAACAAAACTCAACATGACGCTTCTGCTTCGCCAGCGCGCCCGAGACGGGCGTCTACCATTAACAACCGACGCTGTGAAAAGATACGAGATTTTTTTTTTCTGAGGCCTCTCATGTATTGCGAACGATTGAAATCTCTCGAACGCAGTCGCAAGCCCAAGCAATCGGGGGAGAGGTATTAGGTAGGAAGGAAAAAGGGTACGCCAATGTAGGTCCTCGCGCTTAAATTTAATCAATGTTGCACTGCTACACAACTGCGCTCAACAGATTTGCAAAAGCTGACTAGTCACGGTTCGCAAGTGGTACACCGCAAGCATTCTTTGCTTATAGTACTAACTTACGACAACGTATATGCAAAAAAATTCTATCTGGACTCCAAGCACGCTGCCTCATCCTTATTTTCTACCCCTCTCAGTCCTGAAAAATAGCGCTGTAGCTTGACACAGGAACATATTTGAACTTTTTTAAGCACCTATCGCGGTTCAATACTATGCTAAAGCTATAGGTGATGGCAGTAAGATCATTGTGGAAATGTAGAAGTAAAGCCCCTGCATCTGTGAACCGTACCCTTTGTATGCCAGTGACAACAGGAAGCGCACGCGTGTATCTGCGTGTCACACCCATGATTGCGGCTATACGGCGGAGTTATATAGCTGATCACTATAGCGGCATCTACTTACCGTGTACTTCAACTGCAGCCTTCTATAGCAAATATAGTTTGCGTAGTGCACCCTAGGCAAATAAAGAACGAAATGGAATGGGTGATTACGCTATGGAATGGAAGACTTTATTTAGGTCCACCGAGGCGTGAACAAAACATAGTGGGCTGCTTCATAGGCTTAGCCTCTCCGCCACTTCATGGGCCTGGCGGACTGCCCATAGTTGTGTCTTGAAGTCTGAACTGCCTATAGCGCAGAATCGCACTTGGACGATGTAACGTCTTCAACCTGTAACATAGGGCACTGCTAGAACATGTGGTCTAAGCTGGCAAAGTCCAAGCAAAGCACGCTTGTGTTTGAAGTCTGAATTTCTGGATAAATTTTGTGCAAGAGTGCGGTACTGGGATATGCCCCAAATCCCAACGTCAATGCATAAGGTCTGTTCAGTTTACTGTGTAGTGGTGGATACCTTCACCTCCTCAGATGAAAATTCTTAGTATTTTTCATGTACGTCATTGGGAGATATATGTTGTTCAGAACGGTTAAACGGAGCGCCCTCGATCGTTTCCATGTGAGCGGAGAACCAGACGATAGAGTGTTGCTGTACTTCCTTATTTCGCAGGATCCGCAAGGCTGATTCCAAGATGGTGCCCTTAGCGAATGTTGGCACTGCCAATCTAGAGTCACTGCATATTGTTGTTCTCCCATCGTCAAGCAGGGCCAATGCTATTGCGACCTCTTCGGCAACCTCGGTCAGTGTCGTCAAGACCATCGAGGAATTTGTAACAATGCCACCTTGATCAATGTTGACTCCAACGAATGCTTTTCCGTTGGGTATCGTGCAGCGTTAACGAAACAGGAACTCCGGGCATGTGCGTGGGCATCCTTCAGGAGGGCTTTAGCCCTCGTCTGTCGTTTGCCCACATTGTACTCATGGTTGACATTCCGAAGTATGGATGTGACGGTAATACGTTCTCTCTGTTCTCATGGAATGCTACCTAGTATCAATCTTTGTCGGATGAACTTCCAGCTCTCCCAAGATGTTTCTCCCGACACTGATTGTAGAAAGTCTGGTAAACTGCGCCCTCTCTTCTAATTCAGCTATCCCTTCAAGCGTGTTGTGCATGCTGAAGTGGAGCAGCCTAAATCCCGACGGCCCTCTTGACGTTACGCAGTCTAGAGATTTTTATCGTAGTGCACATGCTCCAAATCGACGAACATCTGTAGACCAATAGGGCGTAATAGCAGTCGTGCAGTTAGTGCAAATTTCGAAGAACCCATTTTGGTTGCGTTACTACTAATAACTTATCGTATGTTTGAGCCTGTTTTTTTTTCTTCTTGAAAATAGCCGTTCTTTCTTCACCATATATATGGTTGGCCAACTTCAGAGTGCAGCTGTTTTAAACACTATAAAATTACAACCTATTTCTGCCTTCTGTTTCCCACACCAAAAATGAAGTGTCTAGCTGACTGTTGGAAGCGTGTAATATACAAATTTCTGAATTCTTTGTCTGCTGATTCTTTATAGCATATTCCTCTCGTCTGCGCACCTATTTCTCAGACAAAGCAGCGCTACCAGATCGGCAAGAAATACAACATTTCCCAATACTGCCTTCCCGCAGTCCGCACGTAGAGTGACTGTTTGCCAAAGCAGACACTGTGCTAAAGCACACTAAGCTTAGGTATCTGCATACCTGCATCGGTAATCTTGTCTTGACAGTGACTCAGCACAAGCGAAAAACAGACGAGCTTAATTATGGTAGCATTGGCCAATGATATAATGCCTTATTTTGCGTACAATAATTATTCCTATTCGAGTCACACTCAGAGAATTTCGGAGCTGTAAATAACGCGGACGGGCAGTCTCAGCAGGACTCGCGGAGTTATTTACAGCTGTGTTAGTACTGACGCACAATAGGTTTTGTCGTATACACCTGATGCGGTTTTATAAAAAGTGTGTCGGAGGGAGAAAGATTTTCGTGAAGATGTGGAGATGTTCGTCTGACTTTTTGCCCGACATAAGTCTTGTACTTTATGCGATGTCTCCAAATGTTCTAAAAACAGTGGACAAATAAAGAGCTAAACATACATTTAGAATCATTCGAACAACAAGCGTTTTTATTAGCTTCAGGGTGACGGGTGTTCTTAGGATTACATTTGTGTTTTATCAGTTCTGCAGCATTGCGGGGATGCGAGTCGCAGAGCTGAAGAATCGGTCAATCAGTGATTTTAAGGCAGTTGCTTTTCTACCTAAACAAACATTCGAGAAAGCACCAGCATTGCCAGTAAGCGGTGTGAATGCCTTCTAAACCTGTTAGCGAGTTTCTGAAAACATTTGCTCTTCGTTAACGCGAAATCAAAAAGCCTAAGCACACAGTACCATAAAAGAGTCCACTGAACCATGACAGCATATTCACGATGTTTAATAATTAACTGTAGATGGAGTACTTGTCTCCTATTCTGTTATGAATGACGTGCTATAAGCGGAATCAACTGTGCAATAGTAAGAGGTAAAGAAGCTCGGTTTCTATATTTTCTATTTTTTTTCTAACAAGAAAAAGTGTGTGAGTGCCTTAAACAACCACAAAGGTATCTATTTTATTATTAAACAAGTTTAATGAATCTTGCAAAGCGCGCACGTGGTTTCAGTTTTCGATTTTCACCGGCACTGCAATTGTCATCATGTTTACTGACCAGTGTTATGGGCCTTCATTCCACCGATGGAAGTTGACCGAACTCAGATCAAAAAATTGTGCTTTAAAACTTTTTACGCACTTTCCAACTAAACCACTGCCAGGTTAGACGCTTCGGATGGTAATATGCTTTTTATTGTGACACAAAACAGAGAAGCAGTGAAGGACAGTAGACAGTCCTTTTAATCATGCAGTCGCCACCGCTGTGAATTAACGGTTGCGGTGCTTGACCATTGACCCAAAAGTCACTGGTTTGATACCGATTCACGGTGGTCGCATTGCAATGAAGGCAAAATGGGCGTGTGGCAATGCAAGTGCGCGCTAAAAAAAGCCCGACAACCGAAATTATCCACAGAACTTCACTTGGGTGTCTTTCAAATTTCAAAGCACGAGTGGCGAAAACATTTTCTATATAAATTTCTGCTGCAGCTAGCTCCAGAATAGCACATAGAAGTGTATTTATTTATGTACGGAACGTTCACCTAGGCACACACACCACACACACACACACACACTACACACACACACACACATATATATATATATATATATATATATATGTATATATATATACCGGGTGCCCACATAACTTCAGTCAAAGTTTAAAAATACGCAAGAACACGCAATTACGACACGACGAAACGTATGTTGCTCACCTTGCTTTGACTTGGTCAGACTATTTTTTGTGTTCACAAATATTGTTTCAATAGATTATTTCATTAACTAACTTTGTAGGAACGAAGATGGATAAAAGTTTTAATGAAAGTTTTTAGATCGGTCTGAAAAAAGACCACACAGATAGTTTGAACTTTATATCTGTTAAGTATCAGTGTTTTCTGCTAATTACAATGCCCGCGAAATACAAAAAAAGCACGTGACAAACCCGCGCGTGCGCCAGTGTACACAATGATTGTAGTGCTCCCTAAAGTTCAGCGTATGAACGATCATAGCATTTGCCCAATTGTGCCGTCTCGGCATGGCCGCAGGATAGTGGGGGCTTTACGATGAAATATTTTTCGATTGGCCACAAAAACGATAACCGCTGTGCCTGCTTATCGCTGTCCATGAAACAGTGCGAGGGAAGCGTGTCGTTCGTGCGCGCAACTTTAGGGAGCACTAGAATCATCGTGCGCACTGACACGCGAGCAGATTTGCTTGATATGTAGGGTTTAACGTCCCAAAACTGATTTGATTGATTTGTGGGGTTTAACGTCCCAAAAACCACCATATGATTATGAGAGACGCCGTAGTGGAGGGCTCCAGAAATTTCGACCACCTGGGGTTCTTAACGTGCACCCAAATCTGAGCACACGGGCCTACAACATTTCCGCCCCATCGGAAATGCAGCCGCTGCAGCCGGGATTCAATCCCGCGACCCGCGGGTCAGGAGCACGCGAGCAGAATTGTCACGTGGTATTTTTTGTACTTTGCGGGCATTCGTAATTAGCAGAAAATACTTATACTTAACCTATATAAGGTTCAAAGCTATCTATTCATATGTCTTGCAAACCAATCTACAACTTTCTCATTAAATGTTTTATTCATCTTCGTTCCTTCAAAAATAGTTAATTAAACCGATCTAATAAGCAATATTTGATAACACCCTAAATGATCTAACTCTAGGCAATGGTCTAACTCTAGCTGAGCACATGCATTTGGTCGCGTCGTAATTACGTGTTCTGGCATATTTTTAAAGTCTGGCTAAATTTACGTGGAACACTGTATATATTTGTGTGTTTGTGGTGTGCCTAGGTGAACGTAATATATATATATATATATATATATATATATATATATTATATATATATATATATATATAATATATATATATATATATATATATATATTGTAACGAGGGCAGTGGGCATGGAGCTCGAGTATAGAAAAGAAGAAGAAGACTTGCTGTGATCGCAGGCTTGCGTTCAGTTAGCCCTTGCGCTAAATAAAGCTCTCCTACGCCGAGTGAACTCCTGCTTGTTCAACAACCCGTTGCAAGTGATGGAGGTGCGGGGGTACATCTGGTCCTCACCCTGGAACTTCGCAGCCGCACACTCCAACGACCTCCTACAATGACTGATCCGGGACCATCTCATGCTACTACTCCAGATCTCGCACCTGTGCCTGTCTTCTGCGCTGGCGCTCTCCGGCAGCGCGACCCCCCCCATATTTGGTGGCACAGAGGACCAAGATGTGGACAACTGGATTGCCGAGTATGAACTGGTGAGCGCCGTCAATAAGTGGAACGCAGCCGATAAGCTCACAAATGTGAGTTTTACCTGACCGACGTGGCAAAACTATGGTACAGAAATCATCAAAGTGATTTCAGTACCTGGTCAGAATTGGCAAAAACCCTCGCGGAAGTCTTTGGCCGTCCTGCTGTCCGCCGCCTTCGTGCTGAACAGCGCTTGCGGGGCAGAGTACAGAGAGCAGATGAAACTTTCACGAGCTACATCGAAGATGTGCTATTTCTCTGCAAGCTCGTCGATTCGACTCTGGACGAGGCAGGCAAGATCAAGAACATTATGAAAGGAATCGACGACGGTGCCTTCCAAATGCTGGCTGCGAAGAGTCCCCAGACGGTCGCCGAGGTGATTCAGCTCTGCCAAAGCTATGATGAGCTGCGTAGGCAGCGCGCTTCTACACGTTGCGCTGCTCAAGACACCGCGGACATCTCATCCCTCGACTATCGCCATGACACCGCCGACCACTCCGCTTTGATGCCAGTCATAAAGCAATTCATACGCGAGGAGGTCGCCCGGCAGCTATCTATAATCACAAGAACTACCGAGCCGATGTCACCCTTGTCGCCTTCGCTTCGCCAGGTCATTCAATCGCAAGTTGCCGAAGCATTGCCGCCAGCTCAGGCTCCATCAACTGTTACCGCACCACTAACGTATGCAGCCGCAGTTGCTCGGCCACGTGCGCCAGCGTCTCCGGCCATCTACGAAGCT
The DNA here is from genome assembly GCA_013436015.1 of Rhipicephalus annulatus. Lineage (NCBI taxonomy): Eukaryota > Metazoa > Arthropoda > Arachnida > Ixodida > Ixodidae > Rhipicephalus > Rhipicephalus annulatus. The sequence goes on along the minus strand of WOVY01010886.1, from coordinate 4,239 downwards.
ACTCGCCACGTTTATTCGTCGACGCCACCTGCCCGCCCGTTGACTGACCCGTCTCCGGCTGTATACGAAACAGCTCGGAACGTTTATATGCCGCCGCCGCCGCCTGCACGACCATTTACGGTACCTTATTCAGCGAACAGTGCCCCTATCGTCAGCCAATGGCGCACTCCGGATAATCGGCCAATATGTTTTTCATGTGGCATCCCAGGCCACGTAGCTCGTCACTGCCGTCGTCGTAGCTTTCCTTCTCACGACATTGCAGGGGCCTCACATTACATGCCCACCATGCCCACTCAGCCGCGATATCTCGTTCCTGCCGATCCACCTCTAGACGTACGTCCCGGTCGCCGACCATCCGGCGCAAGCCGTTCACCTTCTCCTCGTCGTCGATCTATTTCTCCGATGTTACGTCGCAACAGCCCACCGCGAGGGAAAACTGACGGGCGCAGTTCCGGAGGCAAGAACTGCGTTGGCAGCGAAAATTTCAAGACCTAACTGCTGTCCCCCGAACGAAATCGAACTCTATATTGATGGCATTAAGGTGCACGGACTTGTTGACACTGGAGCTGCCGTATCTGTAATTAGCGAGAAACTGTGCCGAAACTTGAAGAAAGTGACCACACAACTTACCGACCTATCTCTGCAGACAGCTACGTCCCATCATATTCAGCCTTCAGCTTTGTGCACTGCACGAGTCGTCATTCAAGGTGCGATGTACGTCGTCACATTTGTAGTTTTATTCCGTTCTTCGCATGACGTTATCCTTGGGTGGGACTTTCTTTCGTCAAATTCTGCTTTGGTCGACTGTGCTCGTTCTGAACTCGCGTTATCTGTGCCGTGCTATGACCCCGACGATGGTGCTTCGTGTGTAGAGTGTTTGCTGCTTCTGACGTTGACATTGCGCCTTTCTCAGCTGCTGTTGTCTCGGTGTCTTGTGCCTCCCCTCCGAAATCACCTGTGTTGTTTATGCCATCGGTCCCATCTGCGCGCCGTCGAAATATCATGCTTCCGTTCGCCGTCGTCATTTTTCGCAATGGTCACGCTGCCATTTATGTGTGCAATCCCTCGGACAGCCCGTCATCCCTACTACGTGGAGAATGCCTGGGAAGCTACGAACCTTACGAGTGCATTCTTCCGGCTTCTATACCCGATTCTACGGTTTCGCTCCCAATTTGTGCTGTCACTCCTACCAACGCGCTAATGATGCTCTGGACGTATTCTCGGATGCCATCGACTCTGAGCTCGCACCAACTCAACGCGAAGAGATTATAAATCTTCTTCTCCGCTTTCGTTCTTCATTCGATCGTGACCAGTCAGGCTTAAGCCGAACCTCTGCGGTCGTTCACCGTATTGACACCGGTCAACAAGCCCCGCTAAGGCAGCGTCCGTACCGTGTGTCATCTGCTGAACGCCGTGTCATCGACGAACAAGTGGACGACATGTTGAAACGTGGCATCATCGAGCCCTCCAACAGTCCTTGGGCTTCACCGGTTGTTCTCGTCAAGAAAAAAAGACGGATCCATCCGGTTCTGCGTTGACTACCGCCGACTCAACAAGATAACGCGCAAAGACGTATACCCTCTGCCGCGCATCGATGATGCTTTGGACTGCCTACAAGGAGCAGAGTTCTTTTCTTCGTTAGATTTACGCTCAGGCTACTGGCAGGTGCCCATGGCAGAGGGTGACCGCCCGAAGACAGCATTTGTAACACCGGATGGACTATATGAATTCACCGTTATGCCCTTGGCCTCTGCAATGCGCCTGCCACTTTCGAAAGGATGATGGATACCGTCTTGCGAGGTCTGAAATGGAAAACGTGCCTCTGTTATTTGGATGACATTGTGGTATTTTCAAGCGACTTTGCGACTCACCTCAGCCGCCTCGAGCAAGTTCTTACGTGCCTTCCACGGCGAGACTTCAACTTAACTTGAAAGAAATGCCACTTCGGCGCTCGCAAGCTTGTAATTCTCGGCCATGTGGTTTCTAAGGACGGCATTCTCCCGACCCTACGAAACTTAATGCAGTCGCAGCGTTTCCAAAGCCAACCACCATCAAAGAGCTTCGAAGCTTCATCGGCCTATGTTCTTACTTCCGCCGCTACGTCCGCAATTTCGCCTCCATTATCGCCCCCTTGACCAATCTTCTTGCCGGAAGTTCTGATTTGTCAGCGTGGTCGCAGGCGTGTGACGATGCATTTCTGGAACTCCGACGGCTCCTCACCACGCCTCCCATACTCCGACATTTCGATCCGTCTGCTCCAACGGAGCTTCATACGGACGCTAGTGGTGTCGGGCTAGGTGCCATACTGGCCCAACGCAAGGAGGGCTTTGACGAGTACGTCGTTGCCTATGCCAGCCGCACCCTCAGTAAAGCCGAGAAGAATTACAGTGTAACTGAAAAGGAGTGCCTCGCCATTATTTGGGCAATCGGAAAATTTAGGCCTTATTTATATGGACGTCCGTTTGATATTGTAACAGACCACATGCGCTTTGCTGGTTATCTTCACTAAAAGATCCTAATGATCGGCTCGCTCGGTGGGCATTGCGGTTACAGGAGTTCGATATCCGTGTTATCTACCGTTCTGGCCGGAAGCATTCCGACGCCGATGCCCTGTCACGTTCGCCATTAGCTTCAGAGCCTGTCGGCTCGCCTATCTCCACTAGTGCTGCCTTGGCCATCAGCATTTCGGACATGCCTTCCGAGCAACGCAAAGATGCTTGGATTTCTTCTTTTTGGACTTTCTCTCAAACCGGACGCCCGCTCCAGTTTCCAGGACGCTTCGCCGTCAAGCAGGACACTTCGCTATTCGGGATAACCTGCTTTACCGCCGAAACTACAGCTCGATCGGCCGTAAGTGGCTGCTCGTCATCCCCCGACATCTGCGCTCTGACATCTGTGCCACGTTCCACGATGATCCGCAATGTGGCCACGCTGGTGTGTTTTAAAAACATACACCGCTTGCAGCTGCGGTACTACTGGCGCGGTATGTACCGTTTCGTTCGCCGTTACGTGAGGTCTTGTCTTACCTGCCAGCGACGCAAAATGCCCACTCAACATGCCACAGGTCCCTTGCAGCCGTTGCCATGTCCAGCACGAGCTTTCGATCGCGTCGGAATCGACCTTTACGGTCCGCTTCCCTATACTTCGAGTAGCAACCGCTGGGTCATTGTCGCTATCGACCACCTAACGCGGTACGCCGAAACAGCTGCGTTACCTTCTGCTACCGCAAAAGACGTTGCGTGTTTTATACTGCAAAACCTGGTTTTAAGGCATGGAGCACCTCAGGAGTTACTAAGCGACCGTGGCCGCGTTTTTCTCTCCGATGCCATCAAAGCGTTGTTGAGCGAGTGTCGCATCATACACCGCACTACCACAGCCTATCACCCGCAAACTAATGGGATGACAGAGCGCTTTAATCGTACACTTGGGGATATGCTGGCCAAGTACGCTTCATCCGACCAGTCAAATTGGGATAGCATACTCCCTTTTGTGACATATGCTTACAACACTGCAACGCAAAGCACGACTGGATTTTCGCCTTTTCTTCCTTCTTTATGGACGCGAGCCATCATCAACAATGGATACCATTCTTCCTTATCGACCGGACCCTCAGAGATGACTACCGTTTCTCGAGCAGCAGCACACGCTGAAGAATGTCGGAAGCTTGCTCGTGCGTTCACGTCACATGACCAGACGCGCCAAAAAACATCGCCACGACGCGTCAACCCACGCATATGAGCTTTGCTCCGAACTCACTGGTGTGGTTATGGATTCCTTCCACTCCTCCAGGACTCCCCACAAGCTTTCGTCCAGGTACCACGGCCCTTATCGAGTTGTAGGCCAAACATCCCCTGTTAACTACCTTGTCGAGCCGGAGGATGCATCTCCGGACAAGCGCCGTCGCGGAAAAGAAATCGTACACATCTCTCGGCTCAAGCCATACCATGACCCTTCTGTGTACACCTGTCCTTAGGTCGCCAGGATGGCTCCCTCATCGGCCGGGGGTGATGATTGTAACGAGGGCAGTGGGCATGGAGCTCGAGTATAGAAAAGGGAAGAAGACTTGCTGTGATCGCAGGCTTGCGTTCAGTAGCCCTTGCGCTAAATAAAGCTCTCCTACGCCGAGTGAACTCCTGCTTGTTCAACAACCCGTTGCCAATATTATATTACCAAATACAAAAGTGTTGGGCTGGGTCAGGGTAAGATTATCCGTATAGGGAAGAAGACGCACGTACGAAG